>JARYHS010011408.1:66378413-66566571 GCA_031002005.1 Vandiemenella viatica | reverse complement strand
ACAATTTTTGGCCGATTCCCATTCATTGTAGATAGTATGTAATAAAGTCTTTATAGGAATTATAGACCGGGAAAGTCTCCGTTTTTATCGCCTGGTCTTTTTTTCTATTGTCGTATATTATGCGATATCATAATGCTATATAAGTTTACAGAATTTTTTTGTAACGTATATTTGCTTTTGTAAAGCGATCATTACCAAATTTTTGTGACATACATGTCTCGTATGTTGCGATAGCCATATCATCAGTGGTAGAAGTTAATTTTTTTATATACAATCCACGTATGTTGTTTAAAAACTTTCATCTAACTTTATCGAAAGTTAAATGCGTGTCTGAACAAACAATACTGTTCAAAATACCCTACATTAAGAAGGATCGAACCTAGATATACGTAACGTAACCAAGATTCACTGATAATTCGTATCGGACTGCAAGAGGTATCCTGCTCGTAGTATCTCCTAAACTAGATATGCAAATACCTCGCTCATAGTAGATAAAAAGCTTCAGGTCTCTGATCTATAAGGTTTTATTTCAATTGTAAATTCTGTCCGTTTCTAAACTTCCTCCGTTCTATTATTCACGAGAAAACTAAAAAGCCATTAAAAAAGGTATGTTCTAATGCTCCAGACGAATCATATTCAACAAATACTCTTTTTGGTAACTTGTTTTAACAATTTTGGAACGTAAAGCCCTTCGCGTTACTGAGGAGACCCATCACCAGGAGTGATTTCGTGAAACCATGGAAAACCGAATCAGTACGGCCGGATGGGTATTCGAACCCACGTCCTCACGAATGTCAGGCGAGAGAGTTACCGCTCTCCAATCCGGGCTAGATGATTACTAAGCAGTGCTGCCATTTCTACGGAATTATCCGTAGATCTACGGATTTTTATAAAAAGATAGGATTTTGTTAAAATATCTACAGATTTTTAATTTTTTTTATTATATGTTGAATTTTTCTTTATATTTGTGTTTTGTTAAACTTCTAGCGTATAGTGTTAATGCATTACTTGTCAATAATTGTGAGCCTTTTCCTCGCAACTGCTCGTGTGAACCAACGACTGAAATGAAATAAAGCTCATATTTTGTTTGATTATACATTTTATAGATCTTAACAGACCGGTGGGTGCAGGAATTTTTAAGAGTTTGTGTTTGATCATATGAGCTACGCCAGGTCGTTCCATGGTTCGGATTCCACATTAAACCGAGGGTCTTGGAGAATAGAAACTGGCCGGCCTACCTATGACAGAATGGCTTAGTATGCCTCCTTCGGGAGGATCCAACCGACCTGCGGATTGTGAACTAAGTTCCGTTTTTTTTTTATTTCGAATTTTAAAGATCTGTAAATAAAAAGTATTCTTGATTTTGACTTTCTCTTCAGTAATTATTGTTTCAATCTTCCACTTAGCGAGTCTCTGGATTTTTGTACTCAACCTACGGAAATTTTAGCGACCATCTACGGATATTCAAAGCCCAGAGGTTTGCAGCACTGTAATATTAAGTAAATGATTAGCTCCTATTTTAGTAAAACACCTTTTAAGAAGTATTTTTTTCTGGCTCCTGGCAATACGTTGCGGAAATAACTTGGTCTGTAAGTAATATTTTAATTATCGATAATGTGCGGCTTCTTATAACTGCGTTTGACGTTCACGTAAATTAAAAATTGTGTGTATAATAACTTCGAAGTTAATTTAACTTGTTTCGATACGGGGCCTTATTTTCTTTTTCAGTTAACGGGAAAGAAGTTTTGATTCTAGTGATTGATATTGCTTTCACTGATAAATGAAATTAGAAGTATTTTCCCCGAAGCTACTAACGTAGTTTAGAGTATTTATTTTACTGACCAGAAACACGGTGGAAAGATGTATAAACCCAATTACACTTTTTGTTACACTCTTAAAGAAGTGTGAATTTCAATCTACGTTTACAATTAATTATCTTTTTATTTCATCAACTCTTTTTTACTGATTTGGATGAAACACAACATAAATACCACAAGAATGGCATCCAACGTCTTTTTCAAATAAAATTTCAGTATAATTACCTATAGTAAAGTTATCGACGAGATAGAAACACTGAAACAAATATTTTAGGAAAAATAATGGAATAAAGTAAACACGCACTCATCACAAGTGGAAAAAGTAAGAAACAAATGAGGTTTACTGTGTCAGATTTTAACAAAAATTTTGATCAGATTCAAAAATAAAATTTTGCTTAAAAATCATCGCCTCATGCGTTATTTGTTCTTTGGAATATTGTGCATGTCCATGTCGAGACTGTTAGGCATCTTCTTTCAGTTTTACTGAGGAAAGCGAATATTTCGTTTATACAATGTTACGTTACTAACATACAATGCTACATCTTTAACTGGTTTTTTGTATTTTAATTCGTGTGGACCTAGGTGTGGGTATAAATTTAATGTGTCTGGTGTGGATCAAATAACGGAGGAAAAACCGGAATATAGAAAAATTAAGAAATATGAGATGTAGTCATACATAAAGAAATTTACTTTAGTCAAATTTTCCTGGTGTGAAAACGAATTTGTAATGCTACAAACAGAAACTAGCAGCGAAAAAAAAAGAAATTCTCTAGGAAAAGGAAGTGATTGCCCTGCGTATAGGTAGGACCTATAACCCTAAGCACAGACGACGAAGGTTAGAATTTGCACTACAATATCATCACAGCCACCATTCTCTGCCATTTCTTCGTAAGACAGTGTTTTATGGGAGTTGTTATCCTAGGATATTTTCTTCTATTAGCAAGGTTGGTCAGTTCTTCTGAGTTGGTTTGTCCTTATGTTGGTGCATTAGTTTATTAGGCTCAATTGTCTTTTATGTCGGTCTGCTGAAATATCATACTGGTCGATGTTATTGGCCATTTGATTTTTTGACTTCTGGGAGCTTTTGTAGAATGATTTTGCCAACAGCCTGAATCTATCCAGAAGCATAGGCTGTGCAGTAGTCTAGTGTAGGAAATGACGTGGCAAGTGCAAGGCTCTCTTCAATGCCCAGTTGTGAATCACTTATAGCTTTTGTATTTCATGATTTGTGGCTAATGCCCATACGGGACATGCATATTCCATAACTGGTCGGATAAGTGTAGTGTAGATTTTGATTCCAATAGTTGGAGGTAGTCGGCTATTAAAATTGATGAGTGGGTAGAGTTGTAATCTCGCACTCGCTCGGCATCTAACTTCCTCTATGTGGGCTTGCCACGTTAGTCTCATATCCAGTGTGACCCCTAGATAGCGAAAAGTTGTAGACCAGGGGATATCCTTGCCATTGAGGTGTAATAGAGGATGCGGTATCACCGGTAGCGCTGGGTCGCATCTTCGCGTAAGCATAATGGCTTGCGTTTTAGCAGGATTTATTCCAAGCAATGAGTTTTCTGTAGGACTTCCTGGAAACGTCGGGTTACAATAGCTCTGCTTCTACTGAGAGAGAATTATGCGGTGTCATCTGCGTAGGTCGCAACTTCTACACCGGGGTTATTTGGCACGTCGGCAGTGTACAGTGTGTAAAGTACTGGTCCGAGAACCGACCCTTGGGGGACACCGGCCCGGATCCGTCTTCTAATTGAGAAAACATTGTTGACACGACACTGAATATGCGGCCGGTGTGGTAGCTCCTAATAAGTTTCACGTACGGGCTTGGGAACCCCTGCTCATAGAGCTTAAGCAGGAGTCCCGAGTGCCATACCGAGTCGAACGCTCTGGAGATATCAAGTAGCACCAACCCGCAGTATTCCTTGAAATTAAAGGCTCTGGTAGCTTTCTCGACGACTCTCACGAGCTGCTGAGTGGTGGAGTGGCCTTTTCTGAATCCTAGCTGGTGGTCTGGGATGATACTGTTTGCTTCTATGTGGGTGTACAGTCTTTTGAGTAGCAGTCTCTCAAACACTTTACTAACGGCTGGAAGGAGGCTAATGGGCCGGTAGTGTTGAGGGAAGAGTGGGTTTTTCCCTCTCTTAAGTATACCGACTACTTCTGCGTGTTTCCAGTTTCGAGGGTATTGTTGCAGTCTTAGAATTTTATGGAAGGTCGCTGCCAGGTATGTTATCGCTTCAGGTGTTAGTTTGCTGAGAAGAAGGTTGTTAACCTTGTCCCGTCCCGGAGCCTTGCAAGGGGGCAGTTTAGAAACACAACTGTCTACTTCCTCATCAGTGATTGACTCAATTTCAAACTCGTCCTCCACATTGAGAAAGACTTGTACTCTGTTTTCAGATGGCGTTGATTCACGTTGGTTTGCGCTGGCCGGAAGTTCTTTTCGAAGGTGTCTGCTAGAGCATTAGGCTTATCCACAGGGCAATATACAAGTCCTCTCTCGCCGTGGAGCGGTCTTAGTCGTTTCCTGTGTCGGGTGAACCTCCTGGTTTGGTTCCAAAGTGATTCATTTAACCCCAATCGAGAATCTGTAGGTCCACGCTTATGGGATCGTTCGCGCCATTGGATACTTAAACGCTCAACATATCGGGAGGACGGCGGTTCGAATCCCCGTACGGGCATCCAGATTTGGGTTTTCCATGGTTTCCCAAATCACTCCAGGCAAATGCCGGGATGCTTCCTTCAAAAGGTCATGGCCGAATTCCTTCCAATTCCTTGCCCCCCATCCTTTCCCGTCTCTAAAGACCTCGACGTCGACATGGCGTAAAGTCATAATAAAAAAGGGGCTTGATGGTTGAGAGGGCGGTTTTTTTGTAGGCCAAATTTTGACTGTATTTTCCCTTGTTCTAAAGTAAAAAAACTGACTTAGTCCACAACCCGAAGGTTGGTTGCACTCTTCCGAAAGAGGTATATTAAACAATTTAAGTCAGTTATAGGACGATATAAATTCTTCTCGGGTTTGCCGCCGAATTAATGTAATAATGATAAAAAAAACTCAACATAAGGCAACTGGCCATGTAACGGGAGTCGCCGTAGTACTTTCGAGAACATCATTGACTCTCGATTTGCCAGTATATCAGCGGTCCACGCTGTGAAAACTGATTACGTATTCTGGCTTTTGTCAGGTGGCCACATTAATGTGTATGCGGGGATGCAGATTAAACGAGTAAGCAACAATATTTGTTTAGGTCGAGGTGGTGAGTTTAGTTTAGGGTGGCAGCAGGAAAAATTGTTTTCTTTGTCCCTCGTTCTGCGCTCGCGAAAGTTGCGATGCTGACTAGCAAGTGTAGTATGCAGTATAATAAAGCTATGTTTGTTCACTTTTTTTTTTTTTAACTTATGGCTTTGCGTCTCGTTGTGGTCATTAGAGGTGGGATGGGACTGTGGTCAAGGAACGGGTAGGAATTCGGTGATGGCCTTTTTGAAGGAGGCATCCCGGCATTCGCCTGGAGTGATTTGGGGAAACCATGGAAAACCAATATATGGATACCCGGACGGGGATTCGAACCAGCGTCCTCCCGAATGAGAGGCCAGAGCGTTAATCGCTTACCCACCACGCTCGGTTTTCTTCACTTCAGTATTGTTACCAAAAAAAAAGGGAATTATTTTTTACAAAACAACCTCATCCCCTTCAAAATACTCTCCATTACAACTAACACATTTGTCCCACCGGTGCTTTCACTGTTCGAAACATTGTCTGTAGTCATTTTTGGAAATGGCTAACAGCTTCTCCCTCGTTTTTTTCTTGATCCCTTCGACGTTGCCAAATCGGTGTCCTTTCGTGCCCCTTTTCATGCGTGGAAATAAGGAAAAGCCGCACGGAGCCAGGTCAGGCGAGTAAGGTGCGTGGGGAAGCGAAACCATGCAACTTTTTTTTTTTTTTTTTTTTTTTTTTTTTTTTTTTTTTTTTTTTACCAAAAAATGTCTAACAGAGGAACTGTGTGTGCAAGTGCATTGTCGTGGTTGAAAAACCGATCCACAAATCGGGTATTTTTTGACGAACACTGTTGCGTAATCTTCTTAAAACTTCAAAAAAAAAAAAAAGGTTTAACTGACGGTCGGATGTGAGGGAACAAACTCTGAATGAACTACGCCCTTGGCATCAAAATAAGTAAATGAACATTGTTGTGATGTTTGATTTGACTTGACGACTTTTTTTTTTTTCATGGGGAGACAATGAAATCTTCCAGTGGCTTGACTGTTGCTTTGTGTCTGGGTCATAACCATAACACCATGACTCATCACCAGTAATGACTTTTGACAGAAAATCTGGATCAATTTCAAACCGTTGTTTCTAAGTTCGACATGTTTCTACTCGACGTTCTTTTTGACTGTCAGTCAGAGCCCGAGGAACAAACTTGGCAGTAACCCTTTTCATTCCCAAATCTTCGTTTAAAATTCGCTGAACCGAGCTCAAAGATAAACCACCAATCTCTGACAGTTGATCACTGGTCTTTCGACGGTCTGAGAGCACATGCTCTCGAATTTTTTTCAATATTTTCGTCGATTCGGGCAGTTGATGGACTTTCAGATTGAGGTTTATCATCAATCAACATTTCGCCATTTTTAAACCTAGAGAAACGTTCGTACACTAGAGTTTTTCGCATAGTGTCATCTTTGTAAGTTGTTTTCATCATTAAAACAGTTTCAGCAGCATTTTTACTGAGTAGAAAACAAAATATCACAGCTGCACGTTGTTACCTAAACTTGACATCATCAAAAACGAAACAATAACAACATAGCGCAAACAAAAACAATTACATTAACAGAACAAACCAGGTCGACAACACAGACGGCACTGAACTGACAATGAGTTGCGCTATAAATGCCTAGCGGCAGAAACGCGTGCTGTACAAGCTCCGCCTACAGCAATGCTATTCCGGTTATTTTTTGGTACCCCCTCGTAAACGTGATGTGTAAACATGGGTTGATGCTGGACAGAGAATGAGGAGTGACGTGTAACATTCTGACCTTGCATTCGGGAGGGCGCAAGATGGAATCTCCGTCCGGCTAACCAGATTTATGTTTTTCGTGGTTTCCCAAAATCGTTCCAGGCGAGTGCCGGGATAGTTCCTTCAAAAAGGCCATGACCGAAATGCTTCTCGTTCCTCGCCCTCTTTCTTTTGCCGCCTTTAATCACATCGCCGCCGACAATGCGCAAAAGCCATAACCCGAAAAAAAGAAGAAAAGGAAGAGGAGTGCCGTGTGGAAGGGAAAAGATCACCAATATTATAATACAGCAATTGATTTTGGACAGACGAGAGATGGAATGTTGCATTCAATGGTGAAGAATTTATGTAAAACACTGACAGAATTTACTCTTAAAATTCGGTTGTTGTGGGAGTGTTTGTGTAGAGAAACTGATATATGGGCATAATCTCCAGCGTGCAATAGTGGTATTTCTGTAGCCCGTAAAGGTAGAATTCTGCGATCATCGGAATCGTTCTAAAGACATTATCACATGACTATTACACATCTGCGGTATAATGTGATAAGGATAACTTAGTGAGAATTGTGGATTACATCATTTTCGCTATTCGAAATATCAAGTACTTCACTATAGGCTTAATTTTGTAAATAAGATACGTTCACCTTGAAGTAGTTCCACTGGCAGGAGTTTTCGTGATGACGCTATGACCCAGTTTCTAGTTGTTCAGTCTGCCAGTAAAGGCCCCTGCCAGGCAGACCTCACACACAACGCGCCTGCACGCCGGGATACATATACGACTCCAAACAGGCGCAGAGGCATCAAAACAAACCAGGAAAATAAATAGAACCATCTAGAGGCTAAGTGGGACCTTTTCTTACAGAGGTCGCCGTACTACCACACAACGGAATTCCTACGCCAGGCCGCCTATATAAGCGTAGCCGATAGCCCCACCGGCAGTTCCGGCCTGACCGCGGAACCAGCGTCAACTACAGAAGACCACCGGAAGTTCGCGAGAAGTAGAAGCCGTCACTCTACCCCGGATCAGGACCAGGATAAATTTCTCGACGGTCATCTGATAACTGTTCCCACATTTGTTTATGGTTTACCAGTTGTTTTGTGTACAGAATAATAAACCTCAAGGAACCATTAAGTGTAGTTCACTTCAGTGGCGACAAGGTTGGGATAAGAACTCTCGACCATCATGGCTACGCCAGCAGCACCTACGGAATGGCAACAGTTCCTCCAAGGACTTCTACATCAGTTCACAGCAATGCAGCAGCAATTCGCAGAATCTCAGACAACTGATTGCGGAAGTCAGGAATCTCCGCACCCCACGGCCCCGCCTCCGTTTCCAGCATTCAACGACGACGTCGAGGAATGGGAGACCTACGAGAAGCGCATAAGACAACACTTCGCAATTCATCACATAATCCAAAGAAGAAGACCAGCGTGCATATTTCCATTCCTGGAACCAAACTTCAGCCACAAGACCCCGACACCCTCACCTTCACTACCATCTGTACGACACTGAATGGCATACTACTTATGTGCAAATTGGCTCGCCCCCCCTCTCGCCGGCACCCAAGCGCCTCCTGACATACAACAAACAGGAAATAGCACTCCTGGGACAATTCACAGCAAACGTCATGTATAAGTCTGTACATCGTTCAGTCCCCTTTTTAGTAGTTAACAGTTCTCTCACAGCAGACTTATTTGGACTGGACGCTTTCCGCTTATTCGGATTTTCAATTGAGGATAACATATACCTCGTATCTCAGCATGTTCCTTTTCCTGAAGTGGACGCCCTTTGCACCGAGTTTCAGGACCTGTTCTCACCAGGCGTCGGCTGTGCAAAGGACTTCGAAGCATCACTCCAACTCCGGCCGGACGTACGGCCTCGATACTTCCGGGCACGCCAGGTACCCGTTGCGCTTCAACAACCACTTCAGGAAGAACTTCAACGTCTCCAAGACGAAGGGATCCTCCAGCCGGTGCGGTTCAGCCCCTGGGCCACGCCGTTGGTCATAGTTCAGAAGCCAGGACGCCGCTTACGTCTCTGTGGTGACTTTAAGACCACCGTCAACCCGCATCTGCTGGTAGACGATTATCCACTTCCGAGACCGGACGACCTCTTTCGTAAACTAGCAGGAGGTACCTACTTTACAAAAATTGACCTGGCAGAAGAAGCATACCTTCAAATCCCTTTGGATATCCAGTCCCGACAATACACAGTCATCAACACTCCCTCTGGCCTCTTCCAACTCAACCGGCTCATGTTCGGCTTGGCCAGTGCTCCAGCGATTTTTCAACGGTATCTCGAACAACTTCTCCAGGATATTCCGGGATGCATCAACTATCTCGACGACATAGTCGTCACGGGACCCTCCGCTGCCGAACACATGACCAACCTCCGCCTACTCTTCCTCCGCCTCCGTGCAGCAGGATTGAAATGCAACCTTTCCAAGTGTCAATTTTTTCAACAATCCAATTCCTACCTGGGTCACATCATCGCTCAGGAAGGCATTTCCCCAGCATTTTCCTATGTGGACGCTATTTCCAACTTACCTCGGTCTCAGGATCTACATCAGTTGAAATGTTTTTTAGGCAAGATTTCATACTACAGAAAATTTATACCCTCAGCAGCACAAGTGGCAGCACCCCTGTACCACCTCTGTCGCAAGAATGTCCCGTTCCGTTGGACCCCAGCTTGCGAGACCGCATTCCACACCCTTAAACAGCAGCTCAAGTCCGCAGCATGCCTCATGCCATACACTCCAAACCTCCCCTTGATACTTGCCACAGATGCATCCGATTACGGTGTGGGGGCAGTTCTGTCTCATAAATTACCAGATGGCACGGAACGCCCCGTAGCTTACATCTCCAAAGCCCTATCGACTGCTCAGCTTAAATATTCTCAAATCGAGAAAGAGGCGCTAGCTATTGTTTTTGCCTGCTCCAAATTCTATTCCCTTTTATATGGGATTTCTTTTCATCTCATTACCGACCACAAGCCACTCCTATCACTATTTGATCCGTCCACACGTCTGCCTACCAAAACATCCCACCGCATCCAGCGTTGGGCACTATTCCTATCCCAGTTCAGATATACCATGCATTTCCGTACCACCTCCAGGCATGCCAATGCAGACGCCTTATCCAGACTACCGCAGGGACCAGACCTTGCCTTCGACAAGTCGGAACTTCTGGTGTTCCAGATCGACGATGACATACAAGAAGCACTGAAGACATTTCCAGTCACGGCCTCAAAAGTCGCGGCAGCCACAGGGGAGGACCCCCTCCTCCGTGTCATCCGACACCACATCCATCACGGGTGGCAAACACGTTCCCCTCTACGCCATCATCAAGACCTCAAGTTCTACTACTCCATCCGCCACCAGCTCTCAGTAGTAGAGGGAGTGCTCCTCCGCACAGAACCAAATTCCACCCCGAGGGTCGTCGTTCCGAGATCCCTACAACCGACAATCCTCCAAACTCTCCACCAAGGACACTGGGGAATTGCCCGCACCAAATACCTTGCCAGACGCCATGTATTCTGGATCGGCCTTACCACGGATATCACGGAGATGGTGCGGCGCTGTACCATCTGTGCCCAACAACTGCCTCGCCCCCCTCAAAAGTTCCTTTCCTGGCCGGCACCGTCCGGACCCTGGGAACGCATTCACCTCGACTTCGCTGGCCCATTCCTAGGCCACCAGTGGCTCCTAGTGACGGATGCCTTTTCCCACTTCCCATATGTCGTCCGTTGCTCCACAATCACCACAGAGGTCACCATTTCAGCCCTCACGAAGATCTTTTCCATCGAAGGATTACCATACGCTATCGTCACAGATAACGGACCGCAATTTCGAAGTCGGGAATTCCTATCCTTCTGTACCGCCAACAATATCCAACACCTCCTCACCCCGCCCTTCCACCCCCAATCTAACGGGGAGGCGGAACGGCTAGTCAGAACATTCAAAACCCAAATGACCAAATACACCACAAGTCACAAACTCGAAGAGGCATTGACACTCTTCCTCAGTTCCTATCGAACCACTCCAGTGGGGGCCAAAAGCCCGGCGGAATTGCTGCATGGCCGCCAACCTCGCACTCTCCTCCATCTCCTCTTACCCCCGCCCAAAGTACAGGTACCTTCGGGCCCATTCCGTTTCACCCCGGGCTCCCTAGTCTGGGCCCGCGGGTTTGGCTCCCGGGCCGGTTGGCTTCCGGGGGTCATCCAGCGGCCCCGGGGCCGCCAACTGTTCGTCGTCAGCCTGGATGGCCGGATAGTGCGACGCCATCGAAACCAACTACATCCCCGCTACCCCACGGCACCGTCCTCTTCCACCACGGCACGGCCATCCACTTCTTCCTCTCCTTCCCTGCCACCTCCACCACTCCTGCCGTCTAACCGTTGCTCAGGGACAGTTACAGCGCCACCAACGACGCCACAACCTGTCGGTCGCTCCGACACCCTTCAGCCGCAGCCTCTCGACCACCTGCGGGGACCATCTTCAGCGCCCCCCGTACAGCCCCCGGCCATCGACGCCGACGAACCGATGCCGTTAGCTCCACAAGTACCTCCACCACAACCTGCACCACGACGCAGGTCGGCACGCATCGCCAGGGGAACAGCTCCGTACTCCCCTGGAGGTAGCCTTCATAGTCTGCTCCAGGGCGCCGCGGCAGACGACCTCGCAGACGTCGCAGACATCGCTTCCACCCCCCCCCGGGAGGGAGGTATGTTCAGTCTGCCAGTAAAGGCCCCTGCCAGGCAGACCTCACACACAACGCGCCTGCACGCCGGGATACATATACGACTCCAAACAGGCGCAAAACAAACCAGGAAAACAAATAGAATCATCTAGAAGCTAAGTGGGACTATTTCTTACAGAGGTCGCCGTACTACCACACAACGGAATTCCTGCGCCAGGCCGCCTATATAAGCGTAGCCGGCCGCTCCACCGCCAGTTCCAGCCTGACCGCTGAACCAGCGTCAACTACAGAAGAAGAACCGAGAAGTAGAAGCCGTCACTCTACCCCGGATCAGGACCAGGCTGAAATTCTCGACGGTCTTCTGATAACTGTACCCACATTTGTTTATGGTTTACCTGTTGTATTGTGTACCGAGTAATAAACTTCAAGGAACCGTTAAGTGTAGTTCACTTCACCTACGAAGATATAATATTTTCTCAGTATCTTTTTTTTTTTAAATCCACAATTATGTTATATCCTAATATGATCCGTGATCCAAAGAAATTCAGTTAAGACATAGTAAACAAATATTTTTCAACTTACTTTAATTTTCTGTCACTACTTATATTTTTACTAATCAGCTTATGATTTTTGAAACCAAATAAAATTGGTTAGGAACATCTGTAAAGAGCGGAAGCCATTAAATTCATAATAATCCAGATTCAAATAAGTCTTTATTTAGGTAAAACTAATTTTAACATAAATCGTATATAGTAATGTTTGCCTAGCACAACGTTATTTTAAATTTTTAAGTTAACCTGAATATCTTAGCTTAAAACGCCGTTTATGTAGTTACATCTACTTTCCAACCGGAGCTAAATCAATTTTTTGCCGGAAAACAGTTTGGTGGATATTTTGAAATTTGTTATCTATAAAACAAGCTACAGAAGAAGCGACGTTTTTAGCACAAAATATTTTTCATAGAATGCGACTAGAGTAGTATTAAGAGAGCAAAGAGTACTTATGTGGCTCCTCGCTCTTCAAATTTTAATTAATTAATAATTTCTGTGCTCCAGATTCCCAAATCGTAACTTTACTGCTCACCACTTTTGCATTTCATAGATTTACATTTAAAATCATATCAATGTTTGCACTCTCATAAAGAGCATAAACAGAATACGTTTGGAAATTTGTGATAGTGCTTAGAAATCGTGGCTATTTCAGACCTTGTTACAAAAATTAATAGCGGTATCATCTGCTTTATCTTTTGCAACACACCTATCGCTTTTCTTCTGAAGTTATATCTATGATCAAACTATTTGGTTGGAAGTTTCCCTAACTTGTTGAACAGTTGATTTGTCCTAAAGGTTTCAAGCTAACAATTTATCTTTCTTGAAAGATTCAGGTTACAGTAATGAAATATAAAAAACTTGATGAAATTTAGACGTTGGTTCTCGCACTAGACCAAACATCAGAGAGATTGTCCAATGTAGGTCCAGAAAACATTGTTAACAACGGATGTCTGCTCATTAATTAATATATGTACTATATTAAGTTTGTAATTGCTGGTGACGCACTAGTTATTGAATCAATGTTGTATTACTGCGTGGGAGGAGAAATAGCGGTAATGAGTTAAACTGTAATATACTAATTACTTTTATGGTTACAAAGTAAATGAATTTGACATATTTCAACAACTAGCGTGATATGTTATATTTCGGATAAAAATGAACTTAAACAAGCCACAGGCATAAATGAAACAACTGAACAAGAGACAAAGAGAGGTGGTGGCTGTAAAAATATAAAGATAATTGCTCAGTTGAACTAATTTCAGTCCTCTGCATAGTTAATGTACTTGTCTGAAAGAAGTTGCAGCTAGTTCGGTTCTGAGCATGGTGCTATTATATGAGAAGCTTTCACTACTAATACTGTATATAATATTCCTCTAATAACCTTGGATGGTTACTGGAAAAGTAACACGACAACGCACAACTAGTTATAAAGTTCACAGCTTGTAGACATTTATTAAAGAAGAAATAACACCGCGTACAACTCTCCAAAGTTAACCACCAGTTCATTTAAATTGATCGTACTTCATTTCCGAAGACAGAATGAGCGTAATAAACAATAGTTAGTAATTTCTCCGCTAAAAGTTACTGTTTCATTCACGCAGACGTTCTTCGGTTGCACTTAAGAACTGTTTGTGGAACGGAAAAATCCCTTCTCAATTCACAAATACTACAAAAGTTTCATGTTCCGCCCTATGTTCTGTGCTCACTTAATAGTACTACGCCATAAAAGCGTACGCGCAAACACAACTGTTACTGCCATCTTCTGTCGCCATCTTCTCCCGCGCTAATAGTCTTGGAGCAGCCGAAAATATCCACAGTTCACCGATATTCCTGTACCGTTACGGGGTGTACAATTCTTATTCACCAGAATGTGCAGTAAAGTATTCGGTTAATTCCAAAACCTCTCTATAGTGCGTAGAGAGTGCGGGAATTTCTGCACTGTTGATGGTAATGCGTCTTTCGGATGGGGAAATTAAGCTTTGCAGTGCTTTTGATTTATTTCAGTAAAGTAGTTCTGAATGATCCGGAACTGGCTTTCACCCACCCCCTTCTTCGTATTTCTTTAATTCACATTATAAACTACAAAATAAACTGAACACAAACACGTCAGAGTAATCAACCATAACAGTAACATTTACATACACCTCTGTTAATGGGGAAGGCAAGGAAAAACCACTCCCGTTATTTCCCCAGAGACTGGCTTGGAGGAGTTGCTAGCTCTTTCTATGGCGACATCGACGCCTTGGCCACCGGATATGGCGAGTGTATCATCATGCAACAATACTACAACGTTTCATCCAAATTTGTAAGGTCGTGGATAAGGAAGCAGTTAATACCGCAATTAGACTCGGGTATTCAGGACTGGGAAATAATGCAGTCTCGTATCTGGAAGACTAATCTAGCATGTTCGCTGTTGCATGGTGGGCCAATTGTACGAATATTATCACTAGTCAGAAATTTTTTAAATTGTAACATGCCAGGAAAAATGATTAAAACATCGAATACCATGGAAATTCATAACGTAAAAACTGAAAGCTTACTATGAAATGAATACGACTTCAGTTAGTTATTAATGTAATTAATAACAATGTAGCAATTACACTGGTTATGTAAATTATAATGAAAGTTTATAGATTCTGTTAATCTCTTCAGGGACGTTGGCACCAGTGTTTACGTTTGCGTTCATTTTTTTCTGCTTGTAGTAGTTCCTTTAACAGCCAGTGGCAATATTATAAACAATAACCCCCTTCTTGTTAATACTGGTTGAAATAGAGCTTATACTTCCAAGATTCGATCGAATAGCAAACAATACAGTTTTTAGTATATTTCACCTAAAATAATTCGTCGTTGAAGAGGTTAATGCTTCAAATAGAAAATAGTTATGTACAAGTTGTTAAAAACGGAATGCTGTGCTGGCATGTTATAATGTGTACAAACATATAAGTTCAGATTGTGTATACTATATTTGCAATTAAAAGTAAAAGTTACTTTTATACTAAAAAAAATCTATATGCAGCTTGTGTGTTCCAAAGCCTAAAGAACAATTAAAATTAAAATACAAGTTTAGGAAATACTTTTTAAGAAACAATTAGGATTTCAGTACCAGGAACGTTTAATATTTATTTTACAAACACAAAAAAATGTCAGTAAGAACAAATTCTGCGGTGAAATGAGGCGGTGAACTTTATTGGAGGTCAAAAGGGTTCGGATTGATATTCTGTACACACGACTCAGTAATCAGCTGATCAGTATACATGTATGCGGCGATGTTCATTATACAGAATTACATGCAAAATTATTGGGAATTCCTGTAACACAGCGGTTGAACCACAATTAGTAAAAAAACAAATAACTGCTGGGCTGCCCAAGAGTTCTTCCTTCAATAGGTTGGCTGAAATCATCGAATTTAAGAAGTGAGTGGCTACGTTTCATGCCGTATGTAATGCAAATAATAAAAATGCTTTAAAATGTTTTCATTTATTAATTGTCATTTGTTGTGGAAACTACCGTTTTTTAATAGATAACAAACAAGACATTCTGTGGTGGCATACAGTTTCAGTTCAAAGCTAACTTAGATTTTTGTGGAATAAGCTCAAGGAAATGGTGTAATGGATGGAGATCAGTTACATCTTTTGAAGGAATAATGAGAAATTAAACGCATTTGCTGAATATTGTGTCTCTAAATTTGGTGTACTGTAAGAAATAAAGGAAAAACAAATTCATGGCCCACAACTTGTTTTCCTCCCACTACTTTCCGTAATACCGGCTTAATTATTGGAGTTAATTTTTCCCTATCGTTACCAGTAGTAGCATAGAAGAAGATAAGAGAGAAATACTGGAATTATTAAAAAAAAAGAATAGAGTTGACGAAACATGAAAAATCACACAATCGTATACAGAGATTATTCTCTAAATCAATATCTACTACATAAAATTCTACAGCTCACCAATGATTGTAGGTAATTGGAACAGAAGGCATATAGACGAGTGTTATTATGTCGTCTGCACTGCTTTATTAAAGAAGGCGCATTTTTCTAATAAAAAAGAAATGATTTCGGATACTGGAAGCTTACTATTTTGTGTAGGGCCTGTATTTACTCCTGTAGTACATCCATCGTGAGTTGACATTACGAATAAAAACAGTTTATATCGAAAGTTTTTCTTAATATGTCCACGACAGAACATTGACTGGAATAATTTAACCAATTAGCTTTAATCATTAACAGGAATTTATAAAAAGGGTTCTGAGGCAGCTCTATTGACAGCTGATTCCATCACAAAAATTTTGTAGCATAAATAAAAAATTGTGACTTCCGCAGCATATATAAGGATTAATAACTAATTTATTCTTATTACATTGTAATACGTTGCACAGAATAAAATATGAATTACTAGACACAGTATTAAAAATCCGTAAATTATTAATAAATTCAGTCTACACATAAGCCAAAAAGAAATGATATGGTGCCGCACCCGATGGAACATTTCGAAGGAAAGCTTTCTATAGGTACGTCTTCAGCCACATACACCTTTCTCTGAATGCAGTATCAACCAACATTATTTCAGTTTTTCGTCTTACTCTCGCAAAGATACTAGAAAGTTTTCTTTGTCTAACTCAAAGGTTTCGATGACCGAGAAGGTCTGAAATTAATATTTACCTTATCAAGTTCTTCCTTCAGAACGGAAAAGAGGTATGAAATGATTTCATTAATTCCTTGGATGATGATAGAAACGGGAAAACAAGCGTCAAGTAACTTTGTTTTATTCCTCAGAAGAGATTTGTTCAATTTATCAAAATAGCTCACTTTGAAATACAACAAAATTGGTGAAAAAACTGTCCGGTTGCATTATGATGACACACTTTGAGGATCTAATGGCAGTGAACAGAATTGTTAGTACATTATGTGATATCGGATAATAGAAAAGTGGGAAGATAAACAGTAATATCTTTCAGTTTTATTACTGTTACAACTTGAAGCAGAAAAGTATAGGAGAATAGAAACATAAATTTGCAGAAAACAGGTTATATTATCTGGCTGTATGTAATCTGACCTCAGTTTTGGCAATTAATTTTATCAGTATACATTCGAACGAACTACTGTAACTATAAGAATATTTAGAAGGAGTATGATTCTTAATTTGTTCACAGTATGGTTAATGTGTATTGTGACAATTTAACTTCCACCTTCGGCAGCTAATTTGGTATTTTTAGTCAAACATACGCGATTAAGAGTGAACATTTCGTAGATGAAGCAGCACTTTGCACAATGACTGCTCTGTGATATTGCTAGCACTGTGAAGAATGTACGTACAACAATACTCTCCATATCAAAAGACTTCTGAGCTAACTGGATCATTATTAAAATACGTAGATACCTGCATAGATTTAAACTAATAAATAAAATGCATTGCATTGAGAGTATTGTGACCGATCGTGGCGGTGTAACGGTTAGCGTCCCAGCCTCGCATTCGGGAGGACGGCGGTTCGAATCCCCGTCCGGGCATCCAGATTTGAGTTTTCCATGGTTTCCCAAATCACTCCAGGCAAATGCCGGGATGCTTCCTTCAAAAGACCATGGCCGAATTCCTTCCCATTCCTTGCCCCCATCCTTGCCCCCCATCCTTTCCCGTCTCTAAATACCTCGCTGTTGAGAGACGTAAAGCAGTTAAAAAAAAAGAGTATTGTGAAAATGCTCCGCGTAATACGGCTGTTATTATTCCACTGTTAAATGGACAAAAACTAGTTGTAGTTCGATTTATTTATTATTTCTATGACTGCTACGTAAGCAATGAATAATGAAGTATAATGGAACGCATAAAAAGTTTCACCAATATGGAGAATGTTACGAAAGTTGTAAGATATTTAGAAATCACTAATATTTTTTAAACAGTTGTTATAAGTTTTTTAAATTTAATTTTTAATTGCAATGGAGCACAGACTCCGGTGGCAATTTCTCCAATGAGTCCTCATAATTCCCATTAGTAGTTCCTTGCGAACCCTCATTTGTTTCGGACGGTTTGCTTTATGTATCAAAATGATTTAAATGGATTGCTTGGTGATATGAAGACAGTATAATCAGGCTCATTACATGAGCTCTTTGCTGGTTTTTTGGTTGGTAGTTAGTACTGATGCTATTTGATTAGCTTCTTTACGAACGTTTTGTATATCTTTTGATTACGTAAAAATGAAATATAGATTTTACGCTCAAATGAAATATAGATTTTACGCTCAAATGAACTGTCACCTCAGGTCAGGTAAATATCAATAGATTGAAAAAGAAGAAGAAGAAGAAGAAGAAAAAAACACAGTAAGCAGGATAAATTATAAGTGTGTATAAATACTCATAAATACAATCATAGTTCACACGGCAAAAAATAAAACATATAAGACATTTGTTACAATACAGTTTTGCGGTGAAGGATGCGAGAGAAATCATAAGAGCTAGAGTCAGTCCAAACGAATAGAAATGAGCAAACAAGTAAATATTTCCTGAGACTATTACGAGAGAACCAGAAAATTAAAAAATCGTGGCCAGTATTTGTAATAGTGCTACATATGGTATTACTACAGATTTATTGAAGATTGATGATCCATTTTACTTCAGTGACGACATGAATAGTCAGCAAACAAAATTAGAAAACATTTCTATTACCATTTTTTTTTTTACTGACTAAAATCGAGTTATTAATGAACCATTATAATACAAAACAGCCTGTCACAAGAACAATGTTACTGTTGTATTTTTGATACTATAATGTACTAGGAATTTATTGAAAAACCACATCGATGTAGAATGCTGGTTAAGTTACTATATTTTATTAACGTCTAACCTGACAATGTGGTATTCATTTTTAGTAATAAATGTTGCTTACACCCGTTTTTTTATCGTGTATGTTGTATCACATTTTCGGAATTTATAATTGTTCGGAACTGGGACACTGAACGATGTTCAGATGAGTTGGTAATTATCGGCTGCAACACTTTAATGAATTTCACCGTGAGTTCCTGCCTGTCGTCACACGGCCACTGATTATTGGCGGAACTACTCTGGCTTGATTATTAAATTCTATTGATAACGATTCCCTGCATTAGTTATTGTAGACGAGTGAGTTAGAGATCGAGCTACGGTAAACCGTATGTAGAAAGCCACGCACAACGTATTTAAAATTCAGGGATTATGTCATTTCATAGTTTTAATTTACAAGGGAAACTTTAGCGACTTAAATTGAATTTCATCCCTGGCAACGCTCTGCTTTGTTCACGTGAAACATGATAGGTCGTCTTTAACCAGTAGGATTACGAAGTGGCCACAGCAGATGTGAATTGCGTTGCAAATTGGATCTCAGTCACTTAGGTGGCTGAACTAACATTCAGTGTCATGAGTTTGCCGACTCCAAATCATGAGAAACTTATTTGACCACAAGTAATTGATACCATAGTAACCAATTTTTGGTCGTAAATTTTAAGCAGCGTACTGTGAACTATCCAAACCTTGAGGATGGCGACCGCTGAAATCTATTGACAATGACTTTCACGAAATTTTTAAGGTAACTGTGTTTACATCAGTAAATTTGTCCACAATGACATGGTTCTTACAGTCAACTATTTATAAAAAAAATAATACACTCGATCAGTATGTCTCTGATATCCCGCGAAATTTTTAAAAACTGTCTTGGCTGACCGAACGTCACACTTTTGACAGTGGTAAACAACAGTCTGCACTTTCCCAAAATGTAGGTCATACTTTTACACTTAAAATCTATTACATCTTCAGCTAAAGAAGTTACTCGACTCAATCAGACGTAATTAGGTATGACGAGCAGAATCACACCAATATAGGTCGATGATAACAGTTCTTGCAGGCTTGAAGAGACGAAAATATCCAAATAAGTACCTGCAAAAGATCTGGTCAATCAGTATACGCAATTGAACGGTATGTTTGCCTCACGAGATGTTTCTCTAGACGCGTTGAGAAGAGCGATATAATTGCCATACAGCAGTACATGACAACAGGTTAAAAATCTTCACTTAACGCATTTGATTCTGTTGCCTATGCATATTAAAATTCTTAATTGGGACTGTAGTTTTTACTTTAACTGGAAGTTTAATTCATTTAATGGATTCTTACCAGGTAAAATCGTGTTATAATAGGTTAGTGAGAAAAAATTTGCCACAGGAAACATATGTGATTGCCAATGCTAGTATGAAAATTTGTTTAGGTTTCTAAACACTTTTTTTCATTGGTAAAGTGAGCGGTCTAGTGTGCCAGTGGCCAAGGAGTCTGATCCGAGATCGAACTGTCCCCGATTCGAGCCCCATCTCGGCTGGGATTTTCATAGACTCTTAACCCGACTTCCATCCCTGGTATAGCCTGCTGTGTAATGTAAAGTACGCCCCGGGTTCTATGATTGGCTGTACATACCCTATACCCAACAGGATTACCGGGTTCGGTAGTTGGCCACCACAAGTGGCGCACTGCGCGGCGAATTGAAGGCTCTCTCAATTGGCAACCAAACAATAATTCGGCATCTCCCGGCTAACAAGGTAATTTCGTTTGATTACTGATACTGTGATAAAGTGGAGCGCAAAAACAATGTTGTGAAGGTAAGTACAGTTAGTTTTGTACCAAGTGAGAGAAACATCCTTAAAAACAAGCAATTCGTATGTCTGAACATATCAGAGTCACTCACGGCATCGACTATTGTTTCCATCCCGAGGGCTTGACGAAGACACCAGAAAATTTTAATTCCATACGGTGTATTGTAGTTCGAACTGTATTAGAGGAAAGAGATTTTCTTTTAAAAATTGCTTTCTGTTATTTACTTTGTTCCTTATATTCCATTACTGTAATACAGAATCTATACAGACAGCTACAAATAACCTATAAAATTTTGAATTTTTATTATTCTTACTTTCAGATGTATTGTAGTGAATTTTACCAAAATCACATATGCTTAATACACAAGAACAAATTTCAAACAGCAATTTTTGATCGCTACAGCAATTTAATACAACGATATTGCGTCACATGGCATTGAAAAAAGTCTAAACTAGTGCGTGACAAGATTTAAATAAAGACATTAATAACTTCGGAACGTTAGCGTGAGGCTTCACAGCAGGCATGTTGCGGAAATATTTTACAGTTTAGTTTGTTTGCAGAAGCCTGTTTCATTAATCGACACCAACGCTATCCTGTTTGACATGAGGCGCGTATCGAATTACTTTCATATTTTGTTGTAATGCGGGATTCGCGCTGGGTGTATGCAAATATTATCCGATGTCACATAAATTATTAGACAGATTGCTTTTTATTCCTGTTGCAGTGGTAAGCTACAGATAATCTGTCCTGAAATTCGGTAACATCGGGGGAATCATGTACGATTAAAAAAAAAAGGGGTCGCTTTAATCATAAACGTACTGAATGAGTTAATGAATTCAGTATAGCTTCTGACTAAACCGTGTTCTGCCTACAACATTATCCGAACTATCGATTATATAAAAAATCCACTAAGAATATGTATGAATATGTTTTTACTTTGTCATAGTCTTTTCCCTATTAAACTTTATAAAATAGTAAATAACCCTTCTAAAACATTTTAGGATGATACCAATGTACATTTCTTCTTTTGAGCTAAAAATGTTAAGGTTGAATAAACATAAACTAACAACTCATTATTTTATATTTAAACTGTTGTTGACTTCAAACTTTCCGTATTCAAAATTTTATTTAATATTTGTCGTGCGACAATACTTTTCATTGTATCAAATAAATAAATTGTCTCGACTTCACACGAAGGGAAACACCTCTCTCAGTAGAGAAAACGTAGTTTATTAGTGTTGTGTTCACAGATAACAAAGACTATAGAATTTAATCAGTAATCAAAATTGATCAGACTTACTATTAGTGAAACGATTCCCAGTTATTACAAATTTCGTATTTACATCTCATATTCTCTTCTTACTGACGAAGCGCTCTATATTAGTTATTTTTGTAGATACGTATCGTCTTACTATGATATATATGGAAACAATTCAGTTATTTACCCATACAGTTCACAGCAATAGCGTTTTATTCATAATGATGGTTTGTTCAGATCTAACGCACCACATACTAAATTGACTTTTCGATGAGAAAATTGAGATGACTGTTTGCAGTTTTGCATAGGTACGAATAGTTGTCTTACCCTCGTATAAAAGCGATTTGACATTGGCAATACCACTTCAAATATTGTTTAGATAGAACCTTCGTGAACAATACTGAATTATGCCCGTTAGCCATCCATAACCACAACCACAACATCTACTGAAATAGTGGCGTTTTCGAGTTGTGGTAGGAAAAAATGCAGTGCAATAATGTGTTTTAAAAATTTACATACAACCTAAATATAGAAGTAAAGTATGAGATTCAAGAAAGATGGGAAAAATTGTGAACGTGTTCTCTTGGTGAACCTTCTTTGCACAAATACATTCGTATGACTTACGTCATGTTGACATAGTACCTAGCCGAGCTTTCTATATTCCGTTTAGCGTGGTATCTGAAAAAAAATTATAAGAGGAAAAAATAATTCCCGTATAAACTAATGGCAAGATTGGGATTCGAGCTAAGTACAATGAATTTTTATGGTGGGAACTTTAAGCAGTGATCTACCAGACCATACATGCAGATAAACGGGCTCCATACGATTGCAGTTGGTTGGTAAGATAATGTGAAAGTATTTTATCGAAAACAATTTTTGTGACTGGATCACCTAGGACCATACGGAATAAATATTTTTTTCCTTTCTGTTGGACCCGTATTCCTTCAGACGCAACGAAGTTCTGAGCTTTCAATGCACCGATCACGTATTTTGCTTCGTCTTTCTCCGATCTTCCTTGAAACTTCGCGTTTGAGATATTTTCCTGATTTCATTTCGGTCCTGTGGATTTGGTGATCCTAATTTCTTTCAGGTCCTATTACATATGCATGCACCAATTTGGTAGGGTGGTATTGTCCTTTAAGAACGTATGAATTTTATGAGTAGTCTATTTTTTTCCAGTGTCCTATGAATTGCAATCTTTGCATGCACTTTGAATTTGTAGATTTTTTATTTTTATTTTGAGAGAACCAATTACAAACATCGTTTGTAGTTCATATCTCGCAAAATTCTCGATAAATCAAAACAGTAATAGAAGAAAACTGTACTTTTTTAAATACTTGTTATGTAAGATCACATTCTACGGGATACGCGCAAATACATTTTTCATTTAGGGTGGGAGGTACAGTGTTTTTTTACGGTATTTATATGAGAATATGTTTTGCGATCAGTAAAAAGCATGTTCCTGTGCAATTTCATCACAATCGATGCAAAGGGGTCGAAATGGCGATGCTGTGATAAACGTACGAAGCGACAAAACAAGATGATAGGATGTGTAAATGGAGACTTTCCCGGCGTATTGATTCAATGAAAGTTTCACGGGAGTCCAGCCGGATGGAGTCATAAAACGACGACGTTTCGACAACCTGCTCGGTTGTCTTCATCAGGTCTATTTAGATGTTGCTTCTAGGAAATCACAAACAGACTGACTTCGCTGACAGTGTCTGTACTCTGGTAATATTTTCCGATATTTTTCTGCTTGCAGCTGGTTAGTAACGTAGATTCCTAGGTTTTACTACCTTTCATCGTCATGGTAAGTCTGTTTGTGATTTCCTAGAAGCAACATCTAAATAGACCTGATGAAGACAACCGAGCAGGTTGTCGAAACGTCGTCGTTTTATGACTCCATCCGGCTGGACTCCCGTGAAACTTTCATTGAAGATGATAGGACTTTCGTTTTTACCATTTTGGCCTCGAAACCTTGAAATGGAGACTGCTCCATTACTTTCTCGCGATATCTACCTATCCAATCTCCTATCCTATCCTATTTCTCACATTTCATCAGTGAATTAACAGCACAAATCGTATTCTACGTTGACCAAATCACGGGTACAACTAGTTTCGTAATAAATTGTTTTAAATATGTGTTATTGTTCCAACTGATTGCAGCACCTTACAACAGAGATGAAACCAATAATTTCGTTTCACTTTTTTTTAAAAAAAAGTCTGTACTCAGGTAATATTTTCCGATATTTTTCTGCTTGCAGCTGGTTAGTAACGTAGATTTCCTAGGTTTTACTACCTTTCATCGTCATGGTAACACTTTCTTTTTAAAAAGTAATTCGCTACTTGCCTCCTCTTTTAGATGTAAGGATTTAGGTGGAGCGTATTTAAGTTTAAATGTTTGTCGGTAAGCATCAAGAATTCCGTTTATGGTGCATGCCTCAAACTTCTTCAATTATGCAAAATCTTTGGCAGTTCCTACGGTCTTCTTAATTACATTCCGTTAAGCTAAATTTGAAGTTACAAACTAGCATGGGATCCCAAAACAAGTTCTGAAAGTTCTTTTAATTAATAAATAAATATTAGTGGCCAGTTTTTCAGTGTATGTTCTTTTCTTGTCCTACATATCGCAATGGAGAAAGGTTGTTGCGTGACACGGTGTTTCACAAGCAAAAACTTTATTGCTTTCATGAGATGCCTTTTTTCGCAAACTAATTATTTCTTCTCTACTAAATGCCATGGACCATCAACATACTACCTATTAATACGATGACCCGAACTCCTTATTGTACAATTTTATTGCCAGTTTACTTCTAGATCCTTAGAGTTAGCGAAACCACATTTCACTCCATAACGTGATTTATGGATTAGCAGGAAAGATAACGTAAGTTAAAGCTCCCTAAAGTACAAATTTATATTAACCATTTAGCTTCTAATTTTCAAATTGAATTTTTCTATATGGTACACAGTTACGAGTATTTTATATAAATATAAATATAAAAATATAAGAAAAGACTTTGAATAAAGCGTGTTGCTACGAAATTTCAAGAAATCTTCTGGATCAGCTAATTCCTAAGTACCATAAACCAAATCTATTAAACAATATAAATATTAGTAATTTTTTAATAAAATTGTTCCTAAAATAATTTTTCTCTTGTAGACAGATATTATTTTGAATGACACGAAAGGACTTCTTGATACACGAAGACTTACCAATCTCTAAATTTCGTAGGCTTATGGTTGTGAAGTAATGATCCCTGTACAAAGATCTCATTGTTCGACTAAATGAAGCTGGTTGTGACAAATTTCTACCCGAGAAAACAGACGGTAAATGTTAGCAACTGGTTCGAAATTGAGAGGAAACATTTTCGCAATATGTTTTCTCTGTTGCCTTTGTATCACTGCTGCACAGGGCACAGTAACATTTGTTTTCATTCGTTTTGCCATTCCACCATAAACAAAGAATGTCATAAATATTTATTTTTCTTTAAAGGGACCCGCTGCCCGTATTTCCGAAACAAGGTAATAAAATTAATAACACGGGGCAAATTCCTGGCTCCCCAAATAATGGTTATTGCAATATTTTACGGTGGAAGTCTTTTTGTTACTTGTTTATGGGCTTAATCCCCAGCTGCGCGTAAGACGACCGCCGCGTGTGATAATGGCGGCGTGTGGAAAACAAGATTAAGTCTCCGGCCCGCCGCGGGCGACATTTATATACACGGGTAGGCCACAGGCGTGATATATGAGGGGACCACGTACCACCCACCAAGTTGCAATAAACAACAATGAATTATGTGCGGACGCTAATGCAGGGAGCTTCCCTCAAATAACGCTTTCGAATTGGTATGCTCATCTACATGTTTTAGGCAAACGTATTCCGGCCAACAGCGAAATGCAAGAGGCGTTCAAGTTCAAATTGTAACTAATATTAATACTATTTAATCAATAATCACATTTAAATTATAATTTAGTATTGATTATTTCTTCATAGTGTTAAAATTTTATTTAGTATTTATTGTTTATTCATAGTTATAATTCGTATTTTTCCATATATTTTCCTCCATTTCATTGTACTTGGATCATGTTTCACTGCAGTTAACTAGTTTATATATATATATATCTATATCATAAATTTTCAAGAACGACTATTTCTTTAGACGATCTCCGCTGTTTTTGAAAAATTTAAAAGATTTATACATTTCAAGTGCTGACAACACAGATATTACTTATAGTTCTACCTTTTTATAAGAAATTTGATAACAATAGTTTGCTGTTTGTAAAATTATCTGTTGCAGATAGTCCAAGCAACAGACAAAGTTTAGAAATTAATAATCTGCTTGAAATTTCACGACGAGGCTGCGTTCATAAACAGTTTGTTTAGTCTCCATTTAATACAACATTAATGTTGATACTTGATCGTGATAATGTATGTCAGACTTCTGCTTGACTCTCGAAACGATAATGGAGCTACTACGCTGTCGCACGTATACCTATGAGGAAACGTTCATGAAAAAGAATTACAGAAATTTACAAAAACTTATGCAAAACTTTTCGACTATTAAATCGCTAACGTAGTTTAACTGTCTATAAATATCCATCAATGTAACGATTTTTATATTAATGTTAAAGTCGACAGTAAAAACATAAACGCTGACAATTATTCATTAACAGTTAATTAAGCAACTACGGGAAAATAGTCTGAAACCACATTTCTTGCATTAACCCATTCTTTATATGGACATTTTACTTAATAACTATATCAGCCATTAGCTAATTTCATAGGAACGAACACCACGTAATTTACCAAAACCCTCATACTGTTTTTCTGTTTGAAAATGTTTCTTCAGTGTGTGAAAAATTATTGGAAAAACGAGATTGATGAAACTTACACCCTCCATCAATACCGAAACATGTTATAAAATTTTGAAAGGAAGTTTCATTTCCAAATAATAAGCACCTGTAACCCGCAATTATTGTTACTATTTAAAAAAAATGCTTTCAACCATTGGAATATGGTGTCTACCCTCACGCAATGGTGAGGACATTTTATTCTGAAATTGATAGTGTATTATCTGCAGCCAAGCTTTAAGTCGTTGTCTCATTTCGACAAAACGGAACATTATTTGGTTCTTGGTGCAGCAAGAAAACTACACTTATCCGAGAAGCGACTAAGTAAACTAACCTACCTTGCAAGCTAACAATCTTTTCACTGAATGATAACGTTATTAACCTAGTCTAAATAATTCAAATGGCTATGTTTTATGTTACTAGATCCGCTTTCCTGAGTTATGCGCCGAGAGAAGTAGCAAAGTTGAGAGGGTGGTATCCTGGTTTCCGCAAGGCGCTCCTACTGCGCAAATATTTGCCGTCGCCCTCTGAGCTGATGCGGAATCGATGAGACGCCGGAAAAGTGGTGACATGGTCCTAATAGCGGACCTCCTTCGACATCGGAGGGTCGATTTGATGGACTCGATCAGTCGATAAGTGACTGGACGTGGAAACCATTTCGTAAATCTTACTGGTAGATCGATCGCTAGCAGTGCGAGGAGAAAAGGAATTATCAACAATCTTATTAAACCACTTCTAGTACAGATGTTATTTATGATTCTAATTATTAAGTGTTCAATTTTCGAAATTATCCTATGATATCTATAAAGCATAGTAACACAGGTAAATATGTTGTATACATGTGCAGCAACAAATAAAGCTTTGCAGATAAACACTTCACAAAATATTCAACTGCAACATCAAAAACAGGAGTCTATAAAATTGTCAATAGTGCTACATGTATAAGCAGGTCTGTAAATATGCATAAAGAGCTGTTCCAGCCCGCGTGTAAAGATTATTAATATACCTCCACTGATGATGACCCACACCATAAGGGCGAAACGCGTCTAGGGAATAAAAAACATTTACCTCAACAATTGTTTGTAGACAGTATTTTATTTAAAAAAGTGTATCCAAACGAATATTCCGTAAATGGTACAGAGACCTTAATCGAAATATTGTTGTCCTACAGCAATTTTGTCTCCATATATAACTTTTAGAGTAATGTATATGATTCATACTTCTCTTATACTTGCAAAAAGAGTAGAGGGATGTAAATAAATCAGGACCCGGGTTGCTAAGACGGACCCCACTTTATTTCACTTGTTGCTTCTTGACAAGGAGCGGTCTGGTGTCTCAGAGGTTAAGGTGTCTGGCTCGAAAGGCCTCCGGTTCGAATCTCTGTCTCGGTGGGGATTTACATAGGCACCTGATTCAACCTTCACGTCTAGCACAGACTGCTGTGTAATGTGAAGTGGGCCTGAAACACTTACGTGGTTCGTATTTCACGTTAAACTGTAGGTAACCTGTACCCCAGTAGTATTACCGGGTTAGGTTAAGGCGACTACGAGAGGAGTGGAATGCAGAGTCAACAGAAACCCTGTCGCCAGGTCATTACGACCACACGGAATTATTATTATTATTCTGGCATCAAATATTTCAACAGGTATGTATCGAAAGAAATTATGTGTATTGAAGTTTGCACTCCTGGGTAGAGACAATTAACGTGACAATTACGCTGTTAATGCTATTAGTAAGTGAAAGTTGTTGCAGGGTTGACTTAACCATCCTTTTTTAGTATTCCAAAGGGGGAGATTAACAACCCATTTACTGGAGTTTCTTTGGAAAATACTATTCTATATCACAGTGTGATTTTTTTACTTTAATATATACCCATAAATCGTTTTAAAAGTCTGAAATTGTCATCAATGACGTCCTAAGTAGTATTGCTTGGCGTTCTCTAAGTCGGGCTCCCCATAAATCATATTAATATTTCGTCAATTCTTTAAAGTGATTTGAAATGCTGTTTCAGATGCCCAACACATGTAGCTTCCTTTTATGAGAAAAGTAGGGTACCTTACATTGAAAATTATAAAACATTATGAATATTAAATAATGTAAATTGTTTATAGCACAAGGTCAGATGTTAAAATAAATCGGTTTCATATTTATTTTTAATTTTAATGGACTTTTGTGCATATTCTTAACAGTGGTCCGACTTTGGCTACCTTATCTCAGATACTGTTTTTGCAATTCTTATTAAAATGAATTTGAAGGCTTTGATAATATGTTTACTAACTTCTGTCTTGTAGGATAATTAAAAACATACGAAAAAAGGAATTTCTTTCAAATTCAAGTAAATTAACCGAAATAAAGAACGGGATCAGATAATAAATAAAAGGAGATTCCTACCATGGTTCCTTTCCTCTAATCAAGAAACTGTTAATAGAACTTTCATAAACTTAGGAGATTTTTACATCATTTCGGCGGCGAGTATTATTTCGTGTAGCGACAGACGACTGAATGACTCGTTGATATATCTGATATTTGTCGAGGTGGCTGCCACTTAGTTTGGAGGAGCCGCTGGAGTTCCACTGCAACGAGTCGTGACGTCAGCAGGATGTCGCCTCCGCAGAAGTTTGCTGGAGTGTTGGAGACTTCGGACAAGGCCCAAGTTGACTGCTACCTCCACACGACACGCCGGCGCTTATCGAAATTTGTCACAGGACAAAACGCAGCGCTACAGCGCTTTCAGTTATTTTGAAAACATCACCCGGATTTATTTAGCTTCGAGTATGCTGCCTAAAGTCACTTGTATCGTTCTAACAGAGTTTTTCTGGTAGATGTTAGTACATAAACTAAAGTCAAACGACATCAAGCTACTTTCCAAGCACTTTACGCGACTAACAATATCTATATAGACTCTATTCTAAATAATTTTTTATTTTTTGGTACAAAGTACCTGATATCGAAATTTCAGTTCACATATGTTGGTGGGAGGCTAATGAAGGACTAACGGGAAGTATCAGTATAGTTGTCAATTTCGAGTTTTTGTTTCCTGGAATGTAGTTGTCAGATGACTTAACGAACTTCTTCCTTCCAAAGATCGCCTCCTCCATCATGCGATTTGCGCAGTATGTACTAAACAGGCCATATTGACTGATTGGTTCCCTGTATTAGTAATCTACTACTACGTGGTATGGGGGAAAGAATATTCCATGCCACTATCTCGTCCTTAGGTTTCTCCTCTGAAGGTAGAGTAATATGAAATAATAAACTGCCTGTGGATGCAAAAGGCAAAGTGATAGTGCAGTATTTAAGATATGATCTAGTATGCAGATTAAATTTACTGCTCCCAACTTACATAATGATGGATTCTTCCCGAGTAACATATCCTCCGTTCCCTAGGATGAAGACATCATGGGCACGAATCAACAGATTCCACAAAATATTCCCTAGATACAAATTACTTAATGTTTAAAATATTTGAATTGCGCACATAGGATAGAAATTTTAAAGAGGTTCAACTACTTCGATTAGATATTTATGGTGTTAGTGATTTTAAATGGTAAGACAAATAGGCTTCTTGAACTGTGTTTACTGGGGTAGAATTTATAATATGTAGAAATAGTGTTTCAGAGACAGAATTAGTTTGATGTGGATAAAAACTACGTAAAAATCAACCATAATAATACAAATGTATAAGGCAACTATGTAAGATGTAGAAGATTAAACAGAGAACATACATTCAGAAACAGTGGGCCAAACTAAAGTACGTGAAGGATCAGAAAAATGACACAAGTGAAATGCTACAATGAGAAGGAAAAGAAAATTTCTGTCTTCGTGGAAATAAACGAGTAAGGTTTTACACTGCTAGAATTTTCTAAAGAAAAAATAATATGTTATAAGAAAAACCAATAGCTGACAATTACTTAAGACCAGTATAGTATATAGTCGTATGAACGACCAGAACATAGAGGAATGTATAAGCTATATAATATCATCGCCATGTACAGATTCATAAACAAAGTTCTAGATTGCAAAACTCACATGAGATCGGACACATCCTGAGATCATAATATGGTAGTTATGAATTCCAGAAGGAAATTTAAGGACGTAAGGAACACAGAACAGAATTAAGTAAATTAAACAGAAATTGTTAATGCAGCATATGAACGCTTCTTTTGTATTTTACTCGGCACTTGACTATGCCGAATCCAGCAAACACAGTCCCCGGTCATTCGTTTCGAGCAAAGAGGACAGACTGGTGTTATCTCTGAAGCCGTGTTCACGCTTCAGTTGGTTTCCGCTCTACTCATTTCCTGGGTCGCAGCCTTCCACTTGCTTTTAAGTAAATGTTTTTCCAGACTTACTTTTCCCACGAGCTGTGTTTCTTACTCTTTCGAACTTGAAACAAACTTTCAATTGGCGCATCTTTGTTTCTCGCAAGAGGAAACCCGAAAGGAATACGTAGAATGGAAGAAAAGAGTTCCGCGCGATTGGATGTTGCCTTGGGTCTCACACAATAAACCGATTGTAAAGTTAATTTACTTTCAACTTTCAACTTTTTCTATTTAAAGTGTTATTTAGGTTAAGAAAAAATTTTGATACGAACAAACTTTCGCATTTTGTAGTCTGTTGAACCTTTTATTCATCATCTATGAGAAATATTTGTAAACACTACAATTCCAATAAAAATAACTTCCTCTCCATGAAATTTGTACCAAAAATATAATGTCAAGATGTTCATCCATCTATGAATTTTAGCTTCTCTTGCACAATTTTAACGTCTTCAGAATAAGACCAGTTCCTTTGGAACTCTGATTTATAATTTGCCAGAAATATTACAAATTCAACCAAACACGTGAAATAAATTCGCCTGCCAGTGCCTATTTTGAGCAACTGGTCGAATAAGTAGTAAGTTACACGCAGGTTTGAACGTGAGTAACATATTTAGTTATGAATATGGTAGCTTAATTTAAAACCATAGAACCGCAAAATTTCTTAGATAGATAATTATGTTCACTTTGATCCCATGTGAGAATAATCTCGGGGATGTGGAAGAGTACATACACTTAATAATAATGTCAATGATATTACTATATATAATAGATATTATTATTATGCATTGATAACAATTAGTATAATCAATATCCCCTGTAATCTACAAATACAATCCATAGTTAATTACTACTTATTATGTGTATTCACTTGTTACCAGCATCTAATAACCAGTTATTTTCTTACCAACCAGTTACCATTACAAGTTTCACTGTAATCTACAACTACATATTATATCATGTTAGTTACTATTTATGTGGAACAGAACACACACTTATTAACAATAGCAATTATATTACCAACATCTCATTAGCAGTCAGTCTCTTAAAAACCTGTTAGTATGATAATTTTTCACAGCAATTTTTGAGTGCATGCGATCTCATGTTAGTAACTATATATGAGTGAATTTTGTAAACAGTGTAATTTCTTCATTTGTCAAAAGTTTCAATAGTAAGAAAAACAATATATAATTTTAGTAATTGTGGACAACTTTGACACCTTCCCTTCCATACACCATATATACTATTTTATCAGTCATTCTTGACATGTAAATATTTCTACATTCATATGTTTACATATTTTGGTTAGATTCTCAGTATTAGTTTTATTTGGTGATTGACGGGATTTTAAATCCTTACTCTTGTATAAGCGTTTGTATGAACGGCAAGAAATTAATATTAAAAAAGACTTTCACATCATATCTGCATCTAAAAAACGCAGTGGTTTCAGTGTACAGTTAACTTAACCACCATCACGGTATCGTGACATTGCATTACATATTAATTGTTTCTAATTATGTATGTGCTTCTACGATACAGAATATTTTAAATGTTTGTTCCTTCTCGATCACATCACTTCCGATTGTTCTTTGGATTTTAAATTCGTTTGGAAAAGGAAAAATAATATTTAGTGTTGTATTATGTGTCACGCTCATGACATACTATCTGGTTTATTTATTCTATAACTTACTGACCTTGCTTTATTTAAAATTGCTTCGAAAGCTATACTTAAGCACAGTATATCAGTATTTTACTAATTGTATCAATCATATATTTTCTGGGCTGTTTGCATTCGCTCACATTTGGTCACACCATAACCCAAACACATGTTAATTAAAATTGCTGCAGGAACTATTGTTATTAATTTCAATTTAGTATTTGTATTTCTAAGGCGTTTTATTTCGCCTCTTTACCTTTCTTATTGTTCAAACCAAGTATGGAATTTCAGGACAATATTTAACTTCACCCGTCACAATATCGTATCAGTCACTGACTAGTGGCAGCTAATGAAAACTTGTCTAATAAAGACAATTGCAAACATAATCGCAAAATACTTTTCATTGATTAAAATTTTATTTTTAAATAAGGATAATTTGTTCATCCGTCCACTGAAGTGAAATTATTTTTTTTCAATATCGATGATTAATGGAAGCCAATGAAAACTTCTGCGAGAAATTGAGCTCCACAGATATGCATCCAATATTACGCCTATATTAAGTTTTTTAATTTCCTAAATAAGGTTTCGCTTACTAATTAGATTTTTATTGGTTCAGTTAATATCTTTCCTAATTTATCATAATTTATCTGCACTCTATAATGTCCATATTCTTTTAATTAAGTTGATTGAATATAGCGATAATAATAACCCGGGAACGCGGGGCCAGAGAAAGTTTAATTTAGAGCGTAGCTTCATTGCTGATATTCCTTACATCGAACTTTTATGGACATTTTTTCTAATCAGAATGCGTTACAAAAGTAAATATTTACTTTAAAATATTAAGGTTCACAAAAAAAAAAAAAAAAAAAAAAAAAAAAAAAAAAAAAAAAAAAAAAAAAAAAAAACGTAGAGAAATTTTATTTTTAACCGAATTCTTCAATTATTTGGTGAAGAATTTGGACTCAATATTAATTAAGGATATGAAATGAAGCTGGAATAATGCCATAACATAGTACTAAGCACTGAAATATGTAAAAAAACAAAAAAAGATAACTTAGACGTATAGAAAGTAAAATTGGTGGTGAAGGCCAAAATGCGAATGGAGTGAACTATTAGCAAAAATAAGCTTCTTTTTTTTAAACTTCGATCAGCTGCTAATAATACGATTGTTGATAAGCCCTTTGATATCAGAAATTAACCTAAGCACAGTAAAGAACTTTCTTAAAAAGTAGGTAAGGACAAAATCGCTTTTTGAAAGCATATTAGTGAAGGAAACTCTGAGAAGGAAGAACTGTAAAAGGCAAAGATGAGGATATACCTGTAAGAAGCAGATAATTGAAAGCGTAGATTCTAGCTGCTTTGATAAGATGAAGAGATTTTCTCTGGGTAAGAAGAAAGAGAGGATTGTAGCGAAGCAGTCAAGCAACTGATAATAAAAATGTGAGTATGTATAGCTGAGGCATGGTATGTTTTGTCCTAAGTTTAATTTTTGTTTTATGATTATTGTGTCAGTTAGTCACTATCACTTGCATCATGGTTTTTTTTTTTTTCACAATAGTCATGTGTCATCAGAGTTACCTCTAATTACCTCTATTTCGAATCGATTTTAAGCGCAGTGATGCCAGATCACTATCTCATATAGTGATTACCAAGGTATTTGACTTCTAATTTAATTTCTACACAGCTTTATCAATGATAGCTTTAATTTTATGAATTAATATAATCAAATCAAAACGTATTAAAGCTAAAAAAATATATAATCGCAAATTGGGGAAGTGAAGGTATTTGCTATTAATGTACAACCCATACGCAAGGAATGCGATCGAAATTTATATATTTATTATTATTTTTTGGAGTTAGAAATACCTATCATTTTTCTGTAACGGGACCGACAGTTTAAAGTGGAATCCGAATCGTATCACGGAAGCTTACTGGCGTACTTCATATTACACTGCATGCTGTGCCAGAGGGGCCCAGGTTTAACCACGACGAGACAGAGATTCGAACCCAGGACCTTTCGATCTCCAGTCCACCAGGCCACTCATTTTTTACCTATCGGTTCCTAATTTATGGAGAACTTGTAGAGTTAATTGTTCATGGCGTACAATATACTGTAGTATACTTGTAAAATGACTGAACCTCACCTGAAGAAATGTGGGTATGATCATTCCCGTTTGACTATGCGTCCTAGCAGTGCAAATTTAGCAATATTTTATTTTGTAATTGTTTGTATTTTAAGAGATCATCATTAAATAAGCATTTACGCTCTGTCCTCGCATTCGGGAGGACGTCGCGTCGGTTTCAATCCCGCCTGGGCATCCAGATTTTGGATTTCCATGGTTTCCCCAAATCAATCCAGGCGAACGCCGGGATGCTTCCTTCAAAAGGCACTGGCCGAATTCATTCCCGTTCCTTGTCCCCAGTCCTATCCCTCCTCTAATGATCTCGACTTCTACGAGGCGAGAAGCAATAAAAAAAAATGAAAGCTCTGTCATATAGGATTCTGGAACACATCTCACATTTTTTTTCCCCTACCTGCACTAACACTTCCATATCAAGCTTAATCTGGTGACCAATGTGACTGAAATAAAATCAATAATATCAGTTCTTTAGTCAACTTGTTATTGCACTGGCGTATAGATAATCGCTTCAAACATACCTGTATATGAATTGAGTAGCTGTGAGATGGAGAGAGGCCACCGAATTAAGGTGACGAAAGATTAATAGAGAGAAAAACTGCGGGAGATTAAGTATTAATCTCGATGCGGCTTAGAAGAGAGAGATTAAACAGAGCAGAAGAGTTTAAATTTCAGATTGCAGATATTACTGCAATTGGAGGACTTTACAAATATGACTAAAGCTTTCTTGGCAAATGAAGAGCAATGAATGGAGTGCAATATCATGAGGATTTGAAGGAAAGAAGCCGAACAAAGGATGGATGTGCTGAGATGGATGACAGCAAAGACTAAGAAGCAGAATAAAAGTGTTAGATAGATAGAGAGACAATGGTTTCCACTAAAGTTAATAGAGTAGGTTTCAACGATGCTATTGTACTATTTTGGCGTTAATTTTGCCGAAGATTTAGATGGCTTTTTTTTAATAAAAAAAAAAAAATATAGAGCTATTCATTAATTGTTCGTTGCTTTCAGAGAATAACAAGTGTATGTTCAATAAACCTTAGCACTATCATCATCTATTAACTGGGTTTATTACTCTTGTTTGAGACATGTATCGCTTTTTAGTATGGGATTATTTCAGTGGTGAATTTACAAAATCTGACATCTAAATGCAATTCACCAAAGTCGCTTTTAAAATCGTGTATTTTTAATCCTCGCTTCCTTTAAGCTTCTTTCAACTTGACGTATTATGTATGACATAATAATGTTGCTAAACCAATTGTCATGAATGTAAACTACAGTAATTAACTACACGTATATATTTATCATTATTTTATGGCCTAATGTTTGGTTTTGTTTCATCACTTTCGTTGCTATTTTATAGTCAAACCGCCTACTTGACTTACGAAGGTTATCATAGTAAATTCTAGCTCTGACGTAGCGTTATCTTTTGAACCATTAAAAATTTCAAATGGTTATTGTGTGGCAGTTCTTATAGGCTTTTTTGTAACTGAACTGGACCTATTTCATGGCGAAACATTTTTTATGACTTTCAAGATACTTTGACTGAATATAATGATTGCTGTTTAGATTGGATGTTTAAAATTTTATCTATGAACTTCTTTTATTATCTTGACGTTTTTCGACTATATTTTGGTAGTTCTGTTCTTTGTATTAAGTCTCCTTTAAATTACCTACCATATAAGAGCTTAAATATTTTCATCTGACAACATATTTTCTGTTGGAAATACCGTGTATTTTTACAATTTATTTTTATACACGTGACTAGTACCGGCAATTACATTACTATTTTTCTATCGCAGGGCAAAAGTTAGAGGACTGACCAAAAATCGTGGGAGATAAGCATCAGGAGAATGCTTGTTCAGCTAGAGTCGAAGTAAAGATTACCGTGATGTCTCCAAGATATTTGTTTCTGTTACTGATACAGGTAAGAGAAAGTCTTCTTTTCCTTCGTGGCTATTGCAAGGTCAACATTTTTCAAGAAGAGACGTGCTGGGATTAGGCAGGCTTTTCACTCAGCCTGACCCCTATCACGGAGGAAACTTATGTTGCCTCTGTCTTCGAAACGTGTTACTACGTTCTGCGAGCGCCAAGTATATTTTTGTTTGTATAATGTGTATTTTATGAAGCGGACAGTAGGGACCGCCTCCACATTCAGTTTGGTGATTGCGAAAAACCGCCTAAGAACCACAATCATGTCGGCAGGTATGCAGGAACCAGGGCTATAACCTGCGTCGCAGTACTTCCTCGATCCAGTGTGCAACGACTTAATGCACTGAGCTACACTGTCCGGTAGATATAAGAGAAATTAAAGGTTATATAGACGAATAACACCACAAAACTATTAACGCGTATGGTTGCTTCCACTGCACAATACCTTCAATCTTGTGTACTGCCATGCTCTTTCATGAAGATGTGTAAGACAGGGATGTTGTTTGTCACCCATATTATTTAACAAATATTTGGAGGAAATTATACAAATGTGTATGCCTGGGTGGATGTAGGATTAGCTGCGTTAGGTTTTCTGATCACATGGCTTTGCTGGCGTTAAGTGTCAAGGTTCTCAAGATAAAGGGTGTAAGGAATTCGGAATGAGATTCAATAGGAGGAAGGAGGTGTATGCTTGGGTGGATGTAGGATTTGCTGCAATTAAGATTTGCTGATGGCATGGCTTTTCTGGCGGAAAGTGTCAAGATACTCAGAAGAATGTTAGAGGCTTTAGACAAAGGTTATAAGGAATTCGGAATGAGAATCAGTAGGTGGGAAGGAGTAACAAAGAAATGATGATAAAGCTACAAGAAGAAATAATTGAACAAGTGGAGTCCTTCATATATCTCGGGAGTATTGTGAGTGGTGATATGAGTTACAAGAAGAAGGTGAAAACTAGAATCACAATGGCAAAGGAAGCTTTCAATATAAAGAAAAATTTATTATGTGGAAGACTGGATAAAAAGCTGAGGAAAAAACTAGCTAAATGTTTCGTTTTGAGTGTAGGACTACTTGATGCGGCAACATGGACGCTACGCAAAGAAGATGTAAAGAGGTTGCAAGTTTTAGAAATGATGAATATGGAGGAGGATGGAAAAAATAAGTTGGAAAGACAAAGTAAGGAATGATGAGGTGCCGGAATGAGTAGGAGAACAAAGGTCCCTTATAAAAACAATAAGGAACAGAAAAAGGAACTGGATTGGTCATGTGTTGAGGAGGGAAGTGTCGATGGAGGGAAAAAAAGAGGTCGACGAAGAAAGAAAATGCTGGATGACATCGTGATAAATGTGAAATATATAGAGACAAAGAGACTGGCGGAACTAATGGAGGTGTGGAAGGCTGTCGCTGTGAATGGATCTGCAGAATAGAAGAAAACCCTTGATTATTGTGTAGTACATCACCTGTTTTTGGATTACTGTTAATAAATTCTCTTGTATTAGAAAACTTGACCACAGTAACTGAAAAAAAAATCTTGGCATTATTACAACTTATTTTTAACTAAAAGGTAATGTATGGCTATAATTTTATGTAAAAAAATTACTGATTACAGTTTTATTTGGTGTCAACATCGTGATTTCGTGTACAGTGACCACAAAATGTCTGTTAAGTAACATTTCCATCTTTGCGGTTTTTTATGTAACTGTGTATAACAGAACTAAAGGGCACGTAACCCCGTTCTTTAACGAAATTAAGGATAAACATCATGCTAAATTGTTCTAGAACAAACAGTCGTTGAAGTCCTTCCGACATGTTAACATATTACACGTTTATTATGCCACTCTCCCAATACCAATAAGCTAATATTCACTGCGTTTACTTGAATGATAAAACTGGTTGATATCAAATTGTTGTGAGTTTTATTTTTTACTTCGTTGTATATACAATTCACAATGCAACCTTTGCAGACCTTGAAAAGCGTTTTTCCTCGACCCCTGTCAATTATTGTACGATCGTCTCCTGTGAACTATTTTTCCATCTTTCGAGTCTTTCAATGCCCTGATTTGGGATTCAGTGTTTGAAATAAATTGTTCTGTTAGTTCCTTTGTAATTTCTTGTACATTTAGTTCTTGATTTTCAGTGTTGCGTACTATATTTGTTCAACTTGGGTATCTGATATATCGTAGGTTAGGTTATCCAATATTTGAATGGTATTGGTGAATTCCAAATGAAAATTTATCTGTGCTTTCTTCATGTGAATATGAAATTAGACAAATCCTTCCAATCGATATAGAAATAGATATATCATGACTTAACAATAAAATTTCATGTTAGATGAAAAAGTACATCTTAAATCTTATGCTTTATTAAGTTTTTTTTTTAAATTCCTGTTGTAAAGACCCAGCTTTCCACTAATTTAAAACCTTCAAATTGATTATCTTTGAGTCGGAAAGAGATGAATATTGATTAATTCTATATATTTTTTAATAAATGATTGATGATTTAAATGCCCTGTAATTTGAATCAAAGGATTACAGTAATTAAAATATTTATTAGAAGACTGTTATCAAGAATGTTGTGAAAGTTTTTAATGTTTGAATGGGATTATAAATGTTTATAATTGTTTAATTTTATCATTTGATGTTCAAACACCATGTACTAATGAATAAAACTTTCTCGGGTAGATAGCCGAGTTAGTACATCGTTTGACCACGACATTTCGGCGGTCACAAACTCTGCCGCCATTGTCAAGTTACTTGACACCTGTCACTGAAAAGTATTAGAAGTTAGGTACATACTGTTGTGACACTTAAAATCTGCTGGCGACCTGACAAAATTAGCTGAAAATTTTCGCAAACCAACATAAAAACACCAAACTGATTGGTTTAACACTATGTTGGGGAAAGCTGATCTTACCTGTTACCGACATATATTAATAGCGCAGAGAAACCATTTTATCGGATTTCGACCAGACTCTTTTGCTGATGCTCCTGAGTTCCTTTGTGAATGATGGCTTGTGTCAGCTGACCTTCTTCTCGAGGCGTTACGAAGTTGAGGTCGGAGGCTCGTAATGCAAAGACGTGCGCATCATCTCCCGAGAAATTACGTACGCTTCTTCACGGCTCATTTCTCAGAGGTGTTTTATCCGAGGCAGAGATACGGCCGACAGGCCGGGCAAAGTTGCAATTTCCGGCGCCAGTCCGCTGGGTAATTTCCATTTCTCATCAGATCCGAGGCACGATTAATCAAAATGAGCGGGCACGCCAGCCTGGCGGCTAACGTGCGGTTCCAAGTTTTAGCAAGTTAGCCGGCCAGATCAGCGAACGGAGCAAACAACGAGTACTTGCTCTCGTACGCACGGAGATCATTCTCTCTGGGGATCCGAAATAATACTAGAAGTGAAAATTATGACTCTTAACGTCGTCATTCAAGAAAACCACCTGTCCCTAATGGTATTTATAATAAATAAGAATCATATGACATATCTCAGCAAAGGGATCAAAAATTGATTACTAACATTTATCTAACTCTTCTTCTGCTTCTTACGACGCCATGCTCGTTTCTGGGCGTAGGCGATTGTCATGGATGGTATACCTCCACCATATGGGAACTATTTTGGAAACATGAACTGGGGTGGAGCACCGTTCCCTTCCACAGTGTGTATTCGTATGTGTTACTGAAGGTGTGCATTATTGAGGTAGTGTGTGTGTTCAGTAAAGAGTGCTGCTTGTGTTGTGTAAAATGAGAGATAAAGAAGGGAGCGCTGGCACAATCAGGCCCACTCTTCCGAAAGACCCTAGCGGGATTACCAATCTTCACGTCCCTATCCGACTGACGATTCACCTTCAACTCACTCCATATGCTCTACGAAGAGATTTAGTATTTATCACAGAAATCTGGCACACAATGTGATGATTAGTATTTGTACACCGCCCCATCTCTTGTCGTGTTGGCCGAGTCCTGAGGATGAAAGTGTCTTCCACCGCTGGACATCACCACGTGCCGCAACCAACAGAGCCAACGATACAGGACAACAGCCTATACGAGGTGGCATAGTATAAAAAATTCAACTTACTCAAATTGGTGTTGGGAACAGGTCTTGTAAGCTAAAATATGCGCCAAAGAATTTTTTATTTGCATGAACACGTTAGTTCTACCAAATAAACTGAAATTCCATAATTTGAGCTTCTTTACAGCACTGTTTCAAATCATTTGTGAGTAATTGATCTCTATAGTCTACAACTAAAACATTTTCTTTAGAATTCAATATTTAAATATCACATACGCAGTGCTAATTTCAAGTCTTCTTTAACATCAAGATTTGGGAATTGAACATGATGTTGTGAGCGGCTTGTTTCAGCTGGATAATTCTTCAAGTTGCGTTGCCTCTGTCATGACACTAAGCTGTAACAATCTACATTCCTACCTGTGATTCAGAAACGTCAGTTGATTCGAATACGACTCTAAATTAAAGCAAACGCTTATAGGCCTCACGAAACAGTGCTGGTCTAGATATTTCACATAACTGTTGAACAATTCTGTTAAAACGCTGTATATACTCGTAACTCTGGAAACACGATGTATGATTAGAATCATATATAGAACTTTTAAAAGCTTTTTTATTTATTTTTTATTTTTTTTATTTTTATTTATTTTGGAGAAATCCATTATCTTCCTTTATACTCAGCAGAAATCAATACATGAGATATCTTTTTAAAGACTGAGGTCTCCGCTTTGGTCAAATTATAATTTAAGAAAGGAATTTTTCGGGATTCGACCCAAAAATGGCAAAAGTATTAATTATATTTCTACAACGCTTTTTTTTGTCACGAGCCATTTATCGCCCTTGATACCAAACCGAAATTGAGTAATGAGGTATCATTTTAAGTATTAAGGACTCCGCTTCGGTCATATCTTGTTTTAAGGACGAATTTTTCATAATTCGACCATTAAACGGCAAAAGTATTAATATTTCTAAAACGCGTTTTTTTATGACGAGCCATTTATCTCTCTTAATTCCTTACGGAAGAAATGAGGTATGATTTTAAAGATTAAGATCTCTACTTACCTAACATCATAAAATAAGAAAGAAGTTTTTCGAAAGTTGATCCTTAAGGGTCAAAAGTAATAAGTATGATGGTCGGGCATATGAGACAGTTCACAGAAAAGCCGGTAAATAGCAGCAGCACATATGACAAAGATATTAATAAACTGCTTCACTGGAGCCGACAAGGATTGCGTGTAGTCCCGATAGATAGCAGCACCAAAAATCACAGAAATATCAATAAACTGTGTGTTTTTTGCACACGTCCAAAAGTTTTTCTTAATTGTTTCGTTGCCTATTTCGTACCTATTACAATAAACCGTTGCTACCGATTAGGCGGTTCTTCTTTCACCCTATTACAAACCACCAACGATATTATTAATCGATTTTATTCTGCGAAATATTCGCACGGATAATCTGGTTACAGTATATTCCAGAAATCAAATAAATGAAGAAAAATTGTGGGTTGGATATAAAATACTTTTCAGAATAACGCAGGTACAGGATCGTACATCTAATTCAATTTATTCACGTAGCGACCATCATGAACACCAACTGAATACGAAACATGGACAGCTGAACACTAAGGAGAAATGATAGCAAGAACCCGCGTAACGTATTCTGAAGTGCCTGCACTGGTTGGCGATTGGTTTCGCTCTCGTTTTAATTAAATTTGCCGTTGCATCGCTCGTATACAACATCGCTATTACTACGCAATTTCACTGCCAACAGGCGAGTTGTTTAAATAGTAATAACTGTTTAATTTTAGTAGCCAGAGAAGTTATAACTGACCACGTATTATTGGATTTACTCAGTGAAACCTTACTCTCTTTTCCTTCATTACGTGCGTCTTTCGATGACGGATGATAGATGTGATCTATTAAAAATCTACAGGGAAATTTGAACAGCTGCATAGCTGCTATCTCATATAGCAGTTACACCCACCTGCACTAATATCAAATACTACAAAGGACCAGGAACTGCATGGAGTAGTATAAATACGCAAATCACTTACAAGTGAAGTTTATCTGACAGTTCGTGAATTTAATTTGTTGATTGTTAATGAAGCTGCCACACGAATAACAAGCTTTTATGTAAAAATTGTGTCTGTACTTCATCCCAAACCAGCGGTGTTCCGGCGTGTGCCGGTGGCATTCGGCAGGTGCGTGCTCCGCATCACGGAGGCAGGCGGACTATTTTTTCAATCTGCCGCTGCCGGTGATCGTAATCGCAGCAGGCCCCGGGCCGTGTGTGAGTAAACACTGTGGATGAGGTCACGTGCCGGCGATGGAGAGCGCCAATAAGCTGCCGCCGGCCGGCTGAGCGGACCCCGGGGACCGAGCGAGGAGCCGGCCGTGAGGCGAATACACCTGTCTGCGAGATCCTCTCACTGTGTACCAAACTGAATGGTCAGTTCGCTTCCTGCTGAATAAAAACAAGACGAAACAGATAATTCTATAAATCTCTCTAAACCATTGTGATTCTCCTCCTTTGTGGCTTAGTGCGCTGAAGTGGCGCACACTGAATCTGACAGGTATCACGGGAGCGGACACGATCCTATCTCTTCGTACCAGGTGCACCTGACAGCGGATTATAACCATCAAGTTGAATGCCGGGACGATTCTATATTACTGCCTCATAAACCATAAAAAATAAACTTATCACACATACAGCATACAGTATAACACAAGTGTAGAGACACACATTTTAATCTCATTTATTCATGTATTCACCATGAACACAAAGTGAATAGGAAACATGGATAGCAGGAAACTAAGGAGAAATGATAGCAAATACACGCGTAACCTATTTGAATTGCCTACATTAGTTAGCGGTTGGTATCACTCTTGTTTGCATAAAATTTACCATTCCAGAACTCGTATAGAACATCGCTATTACCACATATACCAATTTAACTGCCACTGTCAGTTTGATTAAATAATGTAATAACTATTCTATTTTAGTAGCCTGAGAAGTTTCACAGACAGATTAAAATACTTCACTTCCTCTGTAAGTACCCTATACGAACTGGCAGTAGGGATAAAATGCTTGGCGTTGGCACGGGTATTCGGCCGTAAAAGCATGACTCTAAAATTTGACCATGCCAATGATGAGTAAAAATCATTAATGGCTGCCAACCCAAAAATGTTGGGAAAATATATGAAAAATAAGAAGAAGAACATTTGGATTCACAGCGAATAATGGTCGTTGTAGAGAAGAAATCACTCCAGTACCTTCAAAGAGGATGTGATATACACTGGACAGATACAAAACATTACAGAAGAACATGAAATGAACAAATAAATTTACAAAGGATCAGAATTTATTACAAAGAACAGCTAGCTTTCCTGGTGTTTGCTCAGTCAGGCAAAACTAATTTAGTAACAGCACTGCCGACCCGTTATTGGCTTTGCCTCGAAAGTCTTCAGGGCGTTGGATTTGTCACCGCCGGCCGTTGAGTCCTTATGAATCAGTCGTAGGCAAAGCTGTCTGGTGGATCAGTGGATAAAGCGTCTGACTGTAGACCGAAAGGTTCCCGGTTCGAATCCCTGCCTCGGTGGGCATTTAACCCCATCTTCACCTGTGGCACAGCTTGCTATGTAATGTGAAATTCACCAGAACACTTCGGTGCTTCGGATTCCACGTTCAGCCCTAGGTCCCCTATAACCAGTAGGATTACCAGGTTAGGCTAAGTAGTCACGAGAAGGGGGACACTGGGCGGCGAATCGAAAAGCTGGTCATTTGGCTGCCAAACTGCCCTTCGTGATGATTTCAATAATCGCGAAAAAAAACGTTATTTTTAGAGGGAATTTCTGTGGTTAGTGGCCCGTTAAGAAAATGGTATTTTCCACAACAGAGTACCGAGAGATTAGTTTTATGGATTTATCTTGTCCATTCCTAGTAACTGTAGATGTGCATGTGCTGTACCTACCAATAGAAACATAAATATTCCCACCAGATAGAAAAGGTGTTATATGGCCACATCTTGAATGTGAGGTTGTAATCCGGCTTAACTCAGCATGGGGAAGGCGATCAATGAAGGTTGACTGGGCCTCAGAGTAAACAAGCTTGTCTTGTGGAAACCATCCTTCATTTTCACGGTTTCGTACTGGCAGCGAAACACTGCTTTATTCTCGTCGCTAGGCTAGCGCCCATCCCTCTGTCACAGGTCTGTAGATTATCCAACGTATGGGATATCAATATTTAGAACTCATGAGGTCGAACACTTAAATATTCGTTTCATTAGAAAAAGTTTTAAAATGTATGTATATTTTGCCAGCAGGTCTATCTCAGAAACATCGTTACCTTGGAACTTGTAATTGGTTGACAATTTTATAATACATCATATAATTAAACTAAATATCTAAACACACTTACACCTAAAATGGTTTTAACGTTGATATCATATTATATCATACATAAGATTATTGTCATTTTTGGGGGGTTTCTTTGTCGCATATTAATACTTTGGTACCAAAAGAGATCTTGATTGAGAGTGTATTGCACCTTAATAGGTGGAATGGCTGGATGGTTACGAGTATTTACCAGATAATAAAATAATAATAAATTTGATTAGAAGTTATCGTTTGAGCTGGACGAGCGAGCGATAGCGCGGCGTAAGAGGCAACTACCCACCATGAAAATATGTCAGGATCTGATTTTATGCGCCAAGTGACTGCAGACTGACCTAAATATCTATGAAGGATATTTTAATACCGCATCCTATATGTCACAATATCCATTCGTATTTTTTCTGTTTTTGGCGTTCTTTAATATAAAGCTTAGCTTCGATTCACGGAGCAAATATTTCTCAATTACGCTACCGGTATTGAATGCAATAAACAATCCATTTTAAATATGTATTTTTTTTTATTTCGCTGCTGCAACGGATAGATTAAAACCTGATATACTTCTAATATCTGAGTGCACGAGTTGAATCCATTTCCTCTAGCAAGACATGGCACCTGTCAGGATCATAGCTTCCAGTGACGTAATAGCTGGCATTACAAGAGTGTACGTGATGAGCAGATAATGAGACAAATATGATATCAATAACTTAAAGCAATAGTTTGCTTTCATATATTAGTGTCACATGTTATGTTGGGAAAATCTTAAAACTGAGATACGTATCACTTAATTACGAGATACTTAAAAAAAGAATACCTCAATTTTTTCAACCTTCTGATAAAACTGTTAAGTAACAGGAAGGTAAACAGACTTCATGTATATGTATATGTTTTGGGAAATAGTCTATCAAATGGTGAATATAAATGAAACATAAAAATAAATAATAATACATAAAATATGAAAAAGTTTGTATATTTAAAAAAAATATGTTTTATGATTTACAAACTCATCCAGGAAATTCTTTATTTAACGACATATTTTGATTTTTAGAAAAACGTTTAGGCTGAAGTATGAAATTTGTTAAATTTTTCTTTTATCCATTTTGAGCAACAATAAGGTCCAGAAAGATTGCTATAGTTTTCTTGTGGATAATAGTATATATGGCACAGTAAATTTTTGAAGAATTTTCTAGTCAACAGTTAAGGAAACAATTGTGAGAATGATGTTTTGTCAAATGTTTGCGAGAATCCCGAAATAAGAAGGAAAATCCAGACATTATACAAGTTGGTGGGTTGCGCGTTTTCATCTGACACCCAAGTCCCTACCTCCCTGCCTCTCATAATTCACCTCCTATGATTGCTTTAAAATTTCATGTTACAGTTGTGGTAAGGCTATCAAGAAATAAACCTATGAGCGCTTAAAAATTTCTAAGTTTAATGCTTCAGAGTTTATGACGGTGTGTCAGATGAACAAACTAAGAGATGGCAAATGAGTTAATCCGCTAAGAAGGTTCGCAACATAATATTAGTCGACGCAATTTTCTAAGTTTGCTATAGTTAGTGATGGATGCAAATTAGCACAATAAAACTAGAAGGTCTCTACAGGTTTCAAAACAAATTAAATATATATATATATATATTATCATGCATGCGACATAGTCTTCGTGAACTGTACTTCAAGTATGATTAATAAACCGAGTACCTGAAACGAAAATTTCCCATTACTGATGTATATTATGACGTATTTTCTGTCTTGTTGCTTTGAGTGTAGCTGAATGACAGTGGCTGAGACAATGACGCTCTCCAGGCTGGACTATGGAACAATCACAGAGTGACGTGCACCAGCGGACAGGAGTCTGGGTAGTTATGCGGAAGAGCCATTGAGGCGAACCTAGACCACTACATAAAACAAGGCTGCCATCAGCTAGTATACGACTAGTTCAAAAGAAGGTTCAACGATAGTGTCTCTGTTTTACTGGGTAGGTGCTAGTAAACTATAATTGCCACCATACTACTATTTTAGGCAGCAAACTACTGTTGAAAATTTTCAAATAAGTGTAGAAAACTTATAAATATTTTAGAAATTGTTAGCGAATATTGCGATTAAATGTACACAAATATGTAAAGTGAATTGGTTAAGTTTTACGATATGGTAGTCTAATAGATTTTGCCTCCCAAATGGATGGACCTAGAATTTAACGTGAAATCACAACCACAGAGTGTACTTGTATATCTCATCTGTTTAACCAGAGCTGTTAAAACTTCCTGGCTTCAACGGGGTTATAACCGGAAACCCCAAATTTTTGAAGCAAGGGTTTTAAGTAACTACTGAGCAGCCACAACGCTGAAGCCAAATTCTGAATACAAGCAACCAGCTCATTCCGTTGAAGGTAAGCCAACCTACTACTGTTTATATTTTAGAGATATTTTTAATCTTCACTTTAATTAATACCACCGATTATAAAAAAACTTGGAAAATGTGAACATTTCCCCGAATGAAATATTTATCTATCTAGAACATAAGCCTATCTTCCTAGAATTGCGACAGTCCCACGCTTGACGCGCTGTCCACACCAAATATTAATTGTAAAAACAGCAATAAACAATGAGTAACGAACAAAAAATGACGGATGACACTTTTCTCCTAATTTCGCGTCCATTATAGTTTGGAAAATGATCTCCTTGATTGATACACCACCCATGGGGTGAATGCCTGTTTATAGAGTTTGCCTGATCAGATAGTGATGTCATGGTCCCAAAAATAGCCTTTACGTGGCTTATCCTGTCTGTTCATATCACGTCTTTCAAAATATAATGTAAGATTTCCGTCAGCGACAAACCGCTTTCGAAGGTACACTATAAACTAAATTTACCTACTTTTATGGGTAGAAACATGCCTGTATTGTTCAAGAACAGATTAATTATCAAACGAGGCTGCAAGGTATATGTATTAAGTAGGCCTACTCTTTGATTTCACATTATTGTTTGCAAACAAACCCCTATTCCATATTAGACTAAATCTTTGTGTAAATTACTTCCTGCACGTATAATGAGAATTCTGTTAATTAACTTTTATTACTCTGAAATAATTACTCCAAATAAATTCGTTTCTTGCTCTCGTTTTTGATGTAGCATGATTAAACTGACAATGGGGGTCGGTGAAAAAAATCAATCAACAGTCGAATACAACGAGAGTACCCGCTGATTGGTTACGATCAACATGTTCGTATGTTGCTGTAATTACTTCGCAGAAATGAAACTGAAAAAAAAAGCAATTAGGTCGTTTCATTGCACGCATCCTGTGGTCGAGTCGCACAGGTGGCTCCGCTGCCGGGTTAGTCAAAATACCGAATATTCATTTAAATATCATCTGACCAGATGATATTTGTATGTAAATGAGATGGAAGTTTTTTAAATTGCTCATTCTTTGTTTCACAGTGGACTGTTCAGTAACTGCGCATGTAACGAAATGGAATTATTGAATCAGATATTTTTAAATCAGTAAACATCAAGTGATCTGTTGTGGTTATTTTTCTGGTAGTAACTATTTCAAATCAAAACGACAGTAGTATGTCCTAAATGAAGGGTTCCGACTTTTTAAAAGAATTGAGGAACTAAGTGTAAAAATTGTTACTTTCTGCTCGGAATATGTGTCAAATTGTTCCATCTTGGATAGTATGAATCTAAGGCAAACTAATGTAGCTGTCAAGTACCTTAGTAGCAGATGGTTTTTATTATAAAAATTAAAATTGTCGGAACAACAGTAGACTCAGAGAACAATAACTTCAGGATTGTCTCTGGTTATATAATTACTTTATTTTTTTTTTTTAATTTTTAACATCTTTCAACATTCTTCATTGATTTAACTGGAATATATTGAGGTGCTTAAACTGTTATACAAGTTGTACTTCTATGTGTTATCGTTGTGCTAGTTGAATGTTTAGAGTTTGTGTCAGCAAAAGATGATAAATATTTGTATAAATGTCAAGCAATGTAATTTTGCGTAAAAATATGCTACAGAAAAAACTAGATTTATAACATTTTACGTATTTAAATTCAAACATAAAATACAAAAACATAACAAAAAATACTCTTTTAGAAAAACGAAAACTGTCTTGAACACTGACTTAAATTTTAATCACAACCCGAAGATTGCTTCATGTTTATTCAACTCGCTATTGCAGCTGTATGCAAATTAAGTAGACAAACAATCAGAACATTCGGGGGTTGTGTTTGTAACTTTAAATATATGAAAAATTAAATAAATACGTTGTGAGATTGCTTAAATTCCCAGAAAAATTAATTCACTAAACTTTGGTCCTACCTAACTAAGCGAATAATGAGGGTTAATACATAATTAGTGATTACATAGAGCATAAAGTTTAATCGATGACGGGCGTATGCTTACAGTGGAGACGATTCTAGACGTTCAATTTTTCAGCGGAAATACAAGAACAAACCATTTATCAATAAAATTGTGAATTCAGTTTTTTGTATCAGTCGTTTTGCTCCTATTCCCTGACATTCCAACTTCTCGCCTTAAAAAATTCGAATCGGATTTCTGCACGGCAATTATATTTAATATAACCTTGTGGGGAGTAGCCACGTCACTTATGGATGACTGTTTAGCATGAGATAAAAGATTAAATTTATATTCATTTAACTACGATTTCGTTATGATGTTACCGGTTGCTGACTGATTACGAACATGAAATAGGCAAACACAGATAACGTGCTCCTGTTTACTCGACGAAACTAATGGTGCATGGGACTTCATTCTCTAAAGACAAGCTATCAGCATAGGCAAGTATTATCTGAAATTGTCAGCTAAAAGTATAGCTTGACTATGTTTATAGCAGTTAATATATAACGAAAAAAATAGTTTAACTGCCTGGAGCAACAGTGTATGGAGGCGGGTAGTCTTTCAGGATGGAAATTACCAGAACATGATTGGGAGAGGCAATGAATAGGATCACTGCATTTACAATGAAACAGCGACAGCCTCGACAATGGAAAAAATCTATGGTAAATATTATTACACTGCTAATACTGTTAATAATAAATTATCTTCTTTAATAACATCCAGTATTTCTAATTTTTTTAAAAAAAATATTGTTCGTCCTTGTAACCATTCACTGTAACACTGCGATTCTTTTTCTTTTCTTTGTTTTCCTCGACTCTGTATTATAGGCTTAGCGTTATTGATGGCCATTAGAGCAAAGAAAACACAGGATGGGGAAAGAACTAGGCCCTGGGCCGGACTCGAACCAGTGGATGCTGCTACACGGAGCAAGCTGCTATACTCTGTTCATCCTCAACTGGCGGCTCTAAGTCATGTTTCCCCCAACCCACTCCCCGCCTCACCGCCCCCTCCCACTCTGTCAAGCCAGGCAGCGGGCGCTCTATCCCGCTCGCATGCAGGGGTAAGAGCAGCGGAGTGGGGATAGAGTACTCTGACCTTGAACCGCCTCTATTAACTGAACGGACTATAATCATAATGATGTGTAAACAAATTTTATGTTTTGAAAATAGAAATAAATACGCTTTCCCCGTACTGGCGATGAGAAATAACTGCTTACATGACTTGTAAAGGATTAAAGATAGGTCGAGAGTTAAATGTTTGATCACAATAATCACAAAATTGTCACGAATAGAAATTACGCTTTGAAGCATGTGTCAGTCAGACTTTGCTCTGAGAATAAAAAGGAAAACTGGAGTAGATTTGGCTTTTGTCGTGTGATGTTATATTTGTTCTTCCAATAAATAGTCAGAGATGAGACACTGTAATCTGAATTCAGAGGTTAGAAAAATAGAGTCGTGCTTATGTAAACTGACAGAAGGAAATACAATAACGGAACAAAATTTTTTTGTGTAATGCGATGGTAAACGTTTGACTATGAATGGTGATTATGGCAAAAGCGAACTGATTTTTATGTATGTTATCTATAAACTTATTTAATTTATTTTTAGTGGGTCAAAATGTTCTTAACATCCAGGTTGACTGTTGTATTAGATATTTCATAAATACCTTTCCGAAACCGTACAAAATTACTCACGATTCAGAATAACAAATTCAAATCCAATGTATAGACAAAATTTAAATTTCGTAGCAGTTGGGCCAAAGGATGTTTTACCTGGAGTATTCTAGTATTGATTGATAGTGCTAAATGAATGTATTTCAGGGGAAATTATATTCCTGTCTTTACCGATCTCTTCTATTCAGAATGTACCATTTTTAGTGCAACCGTTAAAGTTATTACCAAAAAATAAGCGTGTGAGTTTCGATTCGACAAAAACAAAATTAATTTAAGTAATAGCGATTCACTAGACAGGACGAAGAAACTTTGATTTGGCGTTTTTTATCGTAACTAAGATCACAATAAAGTGACTAATGTAATCGAAATAAATCCTGCATACTGAAAAAAAAAAAAAAATCTAAATTTCGTCAGCTTCTAAAATACAAGGAGATTATTGCTTTCTATAAATGTTTTGAATACAGTCGAAGTCATTTACCTCTCTAAATATTGTTAAACACAAATGTATTTATGTCTTAATTTTGTTAAATAATTACTTTAAAATTTTATCAATTTTTTTAAAAAAATTAATACTATTTTTCCATGCAATGTTTTAAAAACGATGATGCGTTGAAAAGCAAAATATCACAGTTATAATTGACATACTAATGTTGTAATTACTACGCGATGATCAATAGACGTCTTGATGCTGATCTATTGTTTTGTTTAGAGTAGATAATTATAATCTTCTTATTTTCACCCGTGCTTCTATTCTAAAGCCACGTATGCAGGGTACGTTTCTACAGCAATGGAGAAAGTGTGACTTAAGAAAAAATTTTCAGCTTTTGTTAAGCCATATTCGTACAGGACACCACACCCGCAAATTGACCGTGTTCGATACTGGATACCCCTAGAATCAAACTTCGAACCAGTAACGTCAATGTTCTCACAGTTCAATTAGTAATTTTTGTGAGCACTGCTACATAATTAACTCATATTTTAACCACGGTCAACAAACGCAATACACAGTTAAGAAAGTGGCACATTCAGTTGTTTTTTATACCCTGTGAAACCGCTTAAATTGAATACTAGGAAATTTGTAATATCCAGAATAATTAAGAGAGGCTTTAGTTCTAGAAAATGGTTCAAGTAGTCATCATATTTTTGAGAAATAAAAGAGGAAGTGAACAGAACGTACTGTGTATTGTTAAGACATTCTGGAATTTATTATGGGTGATTATGACTTGTCTACGATGGTGTCGTTAGAGCATGAGAATTTTGTTCCCAGAAGTAAATGCGAAGGGAACAAGTAGGGGGCTGTGTTTAGGGAATATTCCCATTCTCTTCCACACCCGTACCACCTCTGCAATATTATGTAGCGTGCGAGCAACAATGACGCCGTAGAAAATGTAAGCTAGACGTATATACGCACTGAAACTCTTGTCAACTGTTGTAATTGCATCATCTGTCGCGCATCCTGCTGGCAGTTTGCAGTTCGCTGTCACGTATGTTGTTATGTTTCTCCTAAACAGCCCTCTACTTATAACCCTAATACGACAGCTGAAATATCACGATAATCCCAGATGGAAGCAACTGCTCTCTGTTTCAAATGATATGCTTGTCATAGAGTATCTAGTAACCATTTTTTTTTTTTTTAAAAAAAGGTACTCAATATCATTTAAATAATCGTATCATAGTGTTTATATTATGTCTAAAAATGTATACCTTTTTTATAAAACTATGGTCACGTGAAGAAATGTTCGACCATTCGTGTTAACTTAAATCGTAAATATCATATACAGAATAATCCATGAGAAACAAACCATTGAACTGGTGCTATGTGTATATATTTAAGAGTAAGCCCAATACTCTTTGAAAGTGAAATGACAAAACCCCAAAAGTATATGTTGACTGTTTATGTAGAAAAAGGTTTAATTAATTGAATCATTTGCACTAAAACGCCCATCCAGCGTAGTGGGTGAGCGGTTACTCGTATTCTGTAGGACGCGGGCTCGAATCCCCGTCCGGCCAACGAGATTTGGGTTTCCCAAAATAAATACAAGAAAGTACCGGGATGGTTCTTTCAGAAGGCTATAGTCTAATCTCTTCCTGCACCCAGTAGTCATTTCCCGCCTGTTACGATCTGAACGGGGCGTAAAGCGAAAAACACATTTCTCACGTAATATAGATAATCAAACCGTTTTTAAAATTATTCAGTGTGGTTCAAGAGTCTTCTAATATTAACTAGAAAAATTGACTTCATATTTTTTCTATATAATAAGTTATCAGAACAATGCTGATCCTGAAAATTTGTTTCACTTCTGGCTTAACGCTTCGTCGATTTGATAATTAGAGGCGGGAAAGTACTAGGGATAAGGATCGAAACGAATTCGGTTATGGCTTTTTGAAGAAACGAAAATAGCATTCGCCTCAAGTGATTTGGGCAAAAAAAAAAAAAATTAACAGCTGGACGGGTAATCGATCCCAGACCAGAGCGTTGTCACTCACCCACCACACCCAGTCCTGATAGCCGTTGATCAAACGAGTACTCGGTCTATGAAGTCAGTTCAATAACGAATCTACGTCACTCTGCTAAATGAAATCAGGCTCCATCTAAAACATCATAAGTAGTTTCGCTTCAATAATGACATTGTGTACACAACTTACAGCAGACAGAATGTATTTGTTTATTGCTACTGTTCTGCTCCCAGATATTTCATATGTGAGACGTCAAGCTTTTGTTACAGATGGAGCTGCATCGACGTTTGCTGACGGGTAGTGTAAGCGATCCTCTATTCAGAGATTCCCTTTGACCAGAGCAGGGACTGAAGCCGGCATGCGGCTGCAGATGTAATTACCTTTGGCTGCCACAACAGATGGCCTTTAAGCTTCCAGGTGGACTCTGTGCTGTAGGGGAACCGCCTGACGCAGCGGCTATGCGACCCATTATGATTATCAACGAGTGAACTCGTCTCGCGAAGGGATTCCGTTGACCCTAACGGATGTGGAATTATACCAGTGCAATCAACTGCGAAATAAATAATTCACATCTATGTACATCTAGAGTATTTAATTTTAAAGGAATTTTAAATTTAAATAGAATAATGATTTTCTTTTTTGTTAAAATAACTTGATTATAGCTGAAACGCACTGTAATTACGGCAAAATGCGAACTTCTCTTAAGTGAGTCCATAGATGCTGTTGTAATCATTCAAGAGTCATACTGAAAGTGACTAGCAATAATTTTTGCAAATATGGTTTTATTAATGTAAACAAATCGATTGTGACGTTTTTTTATCTACAATTTGTCTTTACCTTTCAACATAATCTCCATTTCTTAGCATAAATTTATAACTTGAAAGTTCCGTCGCGGTAGAACATTATTCCAGCTAAACGCAGATACTGACACGCTTAGTTCTGAATCGTCTCGTTGCTTTCATCCCGTCAGAGAGCCTAAAATATGGCAATCTGAATGCCTCGTGCGCCTTATTTCGGTATCTCGGAAAATGGTCTTGACCAATGATTTTTATCTAAACTTTAACCGTTAATAAACATAGGTCCCACAGAACACAAACCTTCTGATGGCTTAAGTAAACGATCATATCCTACGAAATCTTCTTTAACAATGTCATCAACTCTCTACTTGTTGCCTTCAATGGAGGCAGTTTTAAGGTGGCGATTAAGAGAATGACCTTGGTGGAAATGTTTCATCCATCTTCAAATGCCGCTAGCACGTATACAGCATCGTCTTATATAGAGAAAACGTCTCTCAGTCCATTGACAAAATACGACGTTTCGGCGGTCATAATATCTGCCGCAGTTGTCTATACTCAATATCTTCTCACAGAAAGTAGAAGGAGGATCCCAGAATCCTAACAACCTAAACTACATACTTCAAGATATTCTACTTCAACTCATATTTTACTCTGCAAAAGTATTTTCTCCCTATCTATGAAAACTAATAAATATTTTAAATCACTGTATGTTTGATTAGGTGACTGACCGTATAATTCAGGTTGGATAAAGGAAATAAATTGCAAAACTGTTGCAATTACTTTTACAGTGTAAGATTCTTCGTAAATTACACACTTAAAGCTGAAACCCCCGTCAGTAGTTGTGTATCTGTTATTTAGTATTTTTCAATAGCACTCAAAGACTTAGGCTACAACTTACTCAAACTTCGAAATAAATGTCTAAAATTAATTTAAATGCTTGTGAATTATATGCAGCATGTAAAATTAATCAACAATATTACATGGTGAAACCGAGCGTGGTGGTGTAACGGATAGCGTTGTGTCCTCGCATTCGGGAGGACGGCGATTCGAATGCCAGTCGGGGCATCTAGATTTGGGTTTTCCATGGTTTCCCAAATCACTCGAGGCAAATGCCGGGATGCTTCCTTCAAAAGGCCATGGCCGAATTTCTTCCCATTCGTTGCCCCCCATCCTTTTCCGTCTCTAAAGACCTCGCTGTTGAGAGACGTAAAAAAAAAAATACTTCGTGAAATAAAATCTTCACAGGTTATCTGCCGGATAATGTCTTTATTAAACTTAATCTCTTTAATACACAACGTTTCCATCGTCAGGTAACCTGTCATAACAAAGCTAAAAATGTTACATTGGTTTCTGCCGAAACGTTGTGTATTAAAGAAATTAAGTTTAATAAAGATATTATCCTGCAGATAACCCGTTAAGATTTTATTTCATTTATACGTCGGAAAAAACAGAATTCTCATAATATTACATCGTTATACAAAATCGTAAAACAATGCATTCTCTTAAAATTCTTATACTTTAACCAACAAGTTTAAAAATTTCACGAAAAATCTTTACCTGGTCATTTATAGTTTCTCATTAATCTGCAAGTACGTTATTCGCAAAAGGATATAAATATGACATTAAATTAATAAAAATAAGCATATCTCATAGGGTTATCTAATGGTGCTTTGATTAATGTCGAAATTGGACTGTAATGAATTAGATATTAGTTCTAGCACCTAGATTTTGTTTATCTCTGTAATTAAAGGGAATAAAGAATACAGTTGTTGAAAGGTGAAAGCTTTTTCTGTTGATAAAGCCAAGAGTAATTTCAACCGCTAGGAGAGTTTGCTTTAGCTTCAGACGAAAGTGGAAGCAGGCGAAGATTTGGAATTAACTCTGCCCGCCTCTCCATCCTTCGTACTGTATTCTGCCCTCTCTACCCGCCTTTTCTGATCCGTGCCGCTATATTTGGCGGCGGTTTAATTAAGCCGAGTCGGTCCGAGTATGAAGCCATAAAGATGGCGGCCACCCCCGGCGAGCCACGAGTGGACAGAGCAGGTGGGCCCAGGGCAAGCCAATCGCTGTGTTCTCATGATAACGTCACAGGAAGGTTAGTTTGTGAGGGGAATGGGGGTCTCACTTTAATTCTAAAATGTGTTTAGTCATATTTTATCAATTCCAAACTTTAAATACGCAAATACGACCGGAAAATAATTCAGATTTATTGTATAATAATTATTACGATTTCCAATGGATTAACTGATGCTGTTTATATTATCTATCTTACGAAATGTAATGGATCCGTTCTGAAGTAGAATTAGTGAATATACTAAACATAGTCACAATAGACCATTTATTTAAATGTATGTATTCAGTAACCGTTACTGAAACTGCAAGTGTGACGTCACGTAGTTGTTTTGGTACTTTACCTTAGGTTGATCTTTGGCTTTTCCTCAGCTTTGAATTTCAAATGGAAGAAAAAGTTTTTAGTTAAAGATTTCTGAAAGCAACGGTAAAACGAAATCCTAATTTACGGGATATTCAGAGAATGAGTCAACCCAACCTACTTAATGTTTTTCATGTTGGTTGCCCTCGCTTACGAAAAGAGGTTAGACATCTGCCTTTACATATTGGTTGAAATATTAGTAGGCGCATCTTATCCCGAATAAACTATTTGCTTTGTGACATTAAATATCTTCATAATTGTAACATATTACGACAAGTGTAGTGTCCTAATCAGAATATTGATGAATCGCTTGTATAATAGTGGCCTTGCGAAAGGATAAATTAAGGTTCTCAATTTACAATTTACAAAAGTGACTAAGCACAAATGACATACATTCGTATAACTAAAAGCCGGAATTATTTGAACAAAAGTTGCTGCAGCTAGTAGCAGAAACTAAAGGTTGTTGGTTTCCAAATATAATTTAAAATTTTTGTGTTTGATCTTGAATGAAATATATTCTTTCATAACTCTTAATATAGTTATCATGGTTCTATCTGCCTCTGATATTATTTCGTCTATATTTGTAACCTATACAGCATAAATGATGTTTTGTAATATCTTGAACGATGTAGGTAACCAGAAATACTAAATATTTCTGCAAAAAAGCGGTAAAGTTTAATAATACAGAAAAAACGAAGAAGACATAAATGAAATTCATATTTTCCTAGAAACACGTTATACTTTCTCATATCTAATCACGCTACTTATTTCAAGACTATGATCTATTGGCCAGATGAGGGTAGTACCTCGGTTATAAGTTATATATCTTATTTTAGAGGTTCGATAACTGTCATATCAAGATATATAGTAGAAATTGTGTTTTGATGAAGTTTCCGAACTATCGAAGACATTTTTCTGGTCTCCTCTCTCATGTCATTTTCGAACATCACAGGCATTTTGTTTAAACTCTTAAGCAGTAAAAAGAAGTTTATTTTAATTTTACATTCGTTATTAATTAATGCATGGGATGCAAAGATAGCTTTCCAGACTTTTAACACCATATAAAATCCTTCCAATGTTATAAGTTCTACAAACTTAAATTGTATACCATGTTGTTCTGTATAAACAAAATTTAGTTTGAAATCAACAGAATAATTTAAACCACCGGTTTGATGTCTAGAAACTTCCTGAAATCAAATTATGAAATTTAAGATTAAAGAACAAATTTCCGAATGGAATTCTTACGGAATTTTAGAAGTCCTGTGGCACCGAGCCATGATGTTGAGCAGATAACGTTCGGATCTGGATTAAGGGTGGATGAAGTATGGATTATTGGTATGGCCAACGGGGATTTCTGTTTCCTCTGGTTTCCCGAATTTATCGAAGCAAATGCCAAGATGGTTTCTTCACAAAGGGAACGGCCAAATTCCTTCCGATCCCTTGCTCAGTATTACTACTTGTTCTAATGTCCTGAACATAAATTCTTTCTTCCTTTTTTTCATCAGTGAACAGTGATAAACCATTGACCGTAGAATGACATTATTTTCACACGCATCGACTATCATCAAGGAATCAAAAGTAATGAGACGCTGGGAGCAACAGAGTACAAGAGTCGTAACGCAGGTGCTGGCTGTGCGGGTTGCACGTCCATTACTCCGCAGGGGCAGCGCGTCTTGCGTGGTGATGTGGCTGCCGCCTGCATCGCTGATGTATGCTTTCTCGCCGTATTCCTCACTTCCTTCCGCGCTCCCTGTTCTCGGGGAGCAGCTTTCTTCTCTCAACACTACCCCTTGTTCCTAGAATCCGTCTACATTCCCTTCTTCCTCTCCGTCGAATATTCCTCCTTTTTCATTTGCATTTTGACTCATTCCTTTGCGTGACTTGGCAATGAGCCATAACACTGCCTCTCCAGTGCCTTGTCAACAATTGTGAGAATCGGCACGAATTGTATCGCAGAACAAGTGACTGAATTACAAGAAAATATCACGTGCCTTTATTTTTTTTCTGTTCTAAATTTACGCAGAATTGTAATCATATTTTTCTGAGCAGTCAGTGGTCATTTCAAAATATCTCCACCCCAGAATTATTGCTGACCACGTTTGAACTAAGATAGTTTGAGTGTCAAGAAAGCGCAAGTGGTCAATTACACTTTATGACGCTGTCTTACAAGAGAAGATGAAGCGGAGAACATACGCGCTGTGTGTGTGTATGGAGCAGAGTTTTGCTGGTTTTACGACCTGTTTCTGTTACTATGTCACGCTGCTCTGCGCAGAAGACATATTACCTCAGATTATTTACACATCATTCAAGATCTCTTATCTAAATATGATGTAAACTGAATCCCAGAAAATAATGTGACAGATTAGCTTTGAGGAGCATTGCATTTCGTTTCATTAGTGATTATAAGGAACCAACGTAATGTAATATTTCAATTGTTAAAGTGGATTCAGTTATGCAAATTCTGAAGTCTTAAGAAAATTTAATTTTCCTTTATTTATATGATATTAAATTAATAATCATACATCAGAAAATACTTTCCATTTATCTATATTCAGCATCCACCTAATAAAAAATACGTAAATACTTTATATAATAAGACAACTCTATTTCATATCGTAGTTAAAGCAGAGATAATTTCAAAAATAATGCACCGCGGGAAATAATTAATTATTAGCAAGCTTTTGATAATAATGATCGTTTTTAATATACATGGCTTAATGTTGTTACAGCCTACGCAATGAGGTAAGAGAGCATCCATTTCTCTTTTTTTAATGGAGTTTTGCGGTAGACCTTGAGTGGGACGCAAATAGGCCGTGATGTTTGAAGGAAAAATATCAGCATTTGCCTGTAGTGATTTTGGCAAACCATACAAAACCGAATTCTGGAAGGCTGGAGCGGGAATTGAACCCGGGCCCTCTGGAATGCCAGGCTTCAACGTAACCGCTCCCTCACCAAGTTCGCTTGCACCTATTTCATTGAATCGGTGGGGAAGTGAGTTGGATGGATTTCTGCAGGAAAGAACTACTGCGAGAAATTAATGGTTGGCCAGTTAGCTTACGACACGTAGTTACAAAATATAGACATTTTGAGAAAGAATGCTAATACGTTTTAAGGCCAACGTATATAATTGGAGATGTCAACAGAATGCTTGGAGATTCGTGTTACTTATGACAGTGTATCTGTGAGCTAAATTGCAAAGAGAGTCTTCGTCGTATGTTATCTCCAATGCACGACATAATTAAATTTTTATGCAGCCAAAACAGTATTCCGGTAGAAAACTATGTGGTAAGAAAAAAGTTTTAACTATCCAGTATCACACAATGCCGATATCAAATGAAAAGACATTTTGACATTATGGGTAGATAACACAAAAATTCCTTTTCTATTCAAAATATTATATGTAGATAGGAACCTGAATTGTTTCGAACGGGAGAAGACTGGTTTGCGTGTTACAAAGGATTTGCATGAAATTGAACTACCAGAGAGTTTCGACAGACTGCCGCGGCTGAGATACTTCGAAAGACTGAAAAAACCAATTAACTGGCGTAGCAACTACATAGCTAACCATATTCCCCGGGGCGGTAGTTGAATGTGTCTTCGAATGAGAAACCGGCCAGTAGTTGCTTCTGCTCACCAACTTCCAGCGGAAACCAAACCTGTAATCTGCTCCTAAGAAACTAGATGTTACTAGTTGACTGCAAACAACTATTACAGTTACAAGATTTAAGTTTATACTAGTACATTACACAATCATCTGGTTGAAGTAGACTTCCCAAAGTACTACCAAACTTTTTACAATCTTCGTATGGTTATAAATTAGAATAGCAAAAAGCTGTTCTTGCAAACATAGTTTATGTCCTTCTGAAAGGGTACTGTATCTATAACATTATTGCGACAGAATTAGTTCTATCTTGGGTCACTGAAATAAATATTTTTATCGATTGCAACACATTGAAGCAAAACAAAGGAAAAAAAAGAGATGGAGTAAGATGGGAATGAATCTCTTGATAATTCTAATTGCTTATTCTCGAAATTCTTTAGTGTACCGAGTAAAATATCCATGGCATTACCTTTCTGTATATCGTCCGTGACAGTAGAAAGCAGTTAATCGAAGAAATTAAGTTAAGTAGTTAGAAACAAGTTTATAAAGTTTCTTTTAACAAAATCTTTACATATATATTTCTTCTGTCCGTGTGTATGTGACTAAACTCCTACTAAACGGCCGGACTGATTTTTATGAAATTTTGTGTGTGTGATTAAATTGATTCTAGAATGGTTTAGATTTAAAAAAAAAAAAAAAAATACTACCCCCTCTCCATTTATACCCCTAAATTTATACAAACCCACAGATCGATGGAAATATGCACAAGTATACTTCAAAACAAACAGAAAAATACTCTACATTTAGTTTCCAATATCGAAAACTCGCTCCCCCTTTACCTCCTCCCCTTTTAATTTCCGGTGATCTTTACAGAAACACACAGTTTTTATCAGTTTTCTATAGAAATTTTCACACAAACACTTTAAAACAAGGAGAAAAATACTGTCGGCATTTTCTTTTAAGAAACCAAACGGCTCTCCGCCTTTCCACCCCCTTTATGTTTGTCAAAGTTCTGTATGGAAAGCTATATTTAACACCGTTTGACTGATCACCACAAAAGTTGGCTCATATTTGTATTTCTTCATCATGGCTTCTGACCAATAAATGTCCAAAACCCACACCCTTTTACCCTTTACACCCCATAATTTTTATACAAATTCACTGCTTTTATCCGATTTCGATGGAACGTTGCACATGTATACTTTAGAACATACAGAAAATACTGTCTACATTTGGTTTAAATCTCCCCCTATACATCCCCTAATTTTGCATATGTTAATTATAGGCAGCATTGCGATCACGTTTCAGAAATATGAGAGACACCCGGTAGTTGGTGCTGCAATCGGATTGATGCTTTCTCGCATATCAGTTACTTGCGACGTAACTTAATGTTGTTATAAAGTGTAATTAAAAAATACACATTCTGCAACTTTGTAATGTGCGGTATTGAAGCGAGTATTTTACATGTTTTTTTATTAATTTTAATGATGTATACAGGTTCATTCAATAACAATCAACTTAAACTACAAATTTATGATTCTACGCAACTTATAAATTATTGAACGGCTTATATTTATGTGTTGTGTACTTACCACAGAACAATTTCAAGTCTTCTTATTTAATAAATTTTACAACTTTTAGATTTACAACGTTTGAACAGGACAACGTCTGCCGGGTCCGCTAGACGTTGTTATATATATATATATATATATATATATATATATATATAACAACTTTACGTACTCTTGCTTGATCCACCTTCCTCGCATTTGGTAATAGATGTGTCAACCAAACATGATAAAGTTCAGTATTCCATCAGGTCCTTGTTATGTCAAATCTTTAAACCAATTTAGTGTACATAGTATCTTGTTTATTCGTAGCAGATTACGTGATTCTGTGTTAGTATATTTATCGTCTGTAGACCCTTATTGTGATGTACCCTTAATTCATTTTTCTCTTGTTCATAGATGTAGGAACCACTTCGGAGTATTTCATAGCCAGTTTCGCGTTTCCGGAGACCATATTCTATTGTAGGTGAGGTACATATATTTTGGATGAATCAGTCTCTGAAACTGCTTCGTAAGAATTTCAACAACGCCATGAAAAATAATAATATTTTTAATATCCTTCCCCCAGTAGGGCAACAATACAATAAACAAATGTCTCCACTCTGTGGTTACCTATAATTGGAAAATAAAAATATCTAACTACCAGAAGGAGCATTTTCATAAGAGGCGATTGACATTAGATACAATTTTAATGTAATTTCAGGCTCTTGTAATCCATAATTTTGTTATTTACAATGGTTTATATTTATCGATTACTTTTCACTGACGACGTGAGTATTTGCTATTTTGTTTTCATTTACAATTGTGTCATAATCAGAGTACTCTTCACGAAACTAAGTTTGTAGTAGCAAACAGGATCATGTTCGTATTGAGTCAGATGAGCATGATCAACTAATTGTATGGTGATATCAAACACAGTGTTTTCTGTCATTCGTTTGAGGAATATCTAGTACAAACACCACAAGAGACCAGCTACTTTCTGCTACCAAAAGTATTTTCAGATACAAGCTATAAATACATTAAAGGGAAAAATTATATTTTTGCTATTTTTAAGCGCTAATAACGTCTAATATGTGATACACAGCAACAACTGCTTTTATTCTCTTCTTTATTTATCTTAAAGTTTTGTGTTTTTTAAAACTTTTTGCAAAAGTAAGTAATATCATAATCTTTCTATATACTTTGTAGTAACTTTTTTCTAAAAATTTATCCATTATCCCAAGAGTATTTCGCCATGTTTGTGATCAGTAAGGCTAAACTGCAATCCTGAATTACATAGCACAAATACTCAAAGCAGTAGTTACAATTTTCAACAAAATTGTATGCAATACGGTAGTTAGTTCCATAAACGGAAGATAAAGAAAAAACCAGAGAGGATACGGAAATATCGATTAAAATGTCTATATTCGGAATCGATTTCTTTTGTACGCCTAAATTCGCACAAGTAGCTTATTTCGCATATTGCAGCGTGATTTTTAGAGCGGAGGGAAGTCATGCAGATTTCGTGGAGATCAGATCATGCTCTAAATATCAATAAAACTGAAATGTTTGAAAGCATGGAGATGGCTAAAACGATAATAATCTATTTTGGAAGCTGCTGAAAAAACTGAAAGTCTGCTAAGGGAAAAATAATGGGGTCGGAGTGAGCTGACCATGCCGTTGTAGGCCATCAAGCGCTCCCAGATGGTATTGATTTCTCAGCATATAGCTCCATTCCAGTTGGGGCGTTTTCCTGTTATGTGCGGAACAAAAGAGAGAACAGCTGTCGCCGAGAAACTTCCTGCGCCGAATGGACTACACGAAGGTCACTTACGGAAACCCGTCACCAAGTGTGTTGCAAGCAAGCTACAACCGGTTTCAAGAGAAATTCTGATAGGCACCAGAGTACCGAGTTAAATTCTACACATTTCCGCAATGTGTATGCAGTGAAGGCACTCGACACTGTTGATGATGAATCGTCCGTCGGATGGAGATGTTGAAGCTCTTTCGGAAGAGTAGATTTGAATGTGTCGGCAGCAGGTTTCACCTTCCCTATTCTTTCATCTCTCGTCCACTAACAACACCATATAGTGGACACACTTTACCACAGCCATCCACATAAAATTTATAAACATTGTCCCACTGGAGAATACAGCGAGGAACTACCACAGTTCATCTTTTCAGTGGCTATCACGAAGAAGTAAAAATTCCCTGCGCTCGGAAACGGCAAGGTGTTCATAAGAAGAAGAATGTTTCTTCAGTTTCTGCAACTTTCCAAGTCCATTAGTGAAGTAAATGAGTAACTTAGAATAGATTGAGCGTGGTGTGAGAATATGTGGAGAACTACTCGTTTTATTTTTGTTCATTCATACATTCATCAGAATTCAACTTGTACTACATTTTTATTGATGGGCTTGATTTAGAAAATTCTGGAAGGTTTTCGAAATACTTTAAAACATGATTTAAAATTTGTACAGGGTGTCCAGAAAAGGACTCCCTGATTTCAAAATTAAATATCTCGAAAACAAAGATCGATAGAGGAATGCAGTAAACGGTATGTTTATCGTGACAGCTGTAAGAAGTGTATACAGCAGTTTGAAATAATAGTTACAAAAGCTGCTAACAGATGGCGCTTTAATCGCCATACGTAATGCCTAAATAGTGATCCGAAGCTCAGGGTGATCAGTTCCACCATTGAAACGTGAAAGGAGGTTAGCGTACCGAAAACATTGTGATGTGATTGTTTGCAAAGATTGTTTTCATACGATTATTTCACTTATGTATGCTGATATGATCTGTACAGCGTACAGCGCCATCTGTTAGCAGCTTTTGTAACTATTATTTCACACTGCTGTATACACTTCTTACAGCTATCACAATAAACATACCGTTTACTGCATTTCTCTATCGATCTTTGTTTTCGAGATATTTAATTTTGAAATCAGGGAGTCCTTTTCTGGACACCCTATATGAAAGAAACTTCCCAGTCAAAATCGTTTTAGTAGAAAACTGGTGACTTCATACAACCAAGGCATGTCATATATATCATTTTAAAAAGTTTTTTTTTTTTTTTTCCTTGTAAGAATCTATCTTTCTCCCTTCATACTTAACCAGAATCGATAAATGAGATATCTATGATTCTGAGAATTAATTTCTACACTTTGATAATATCAATAAAAGAATTTTCTAATTCAAGCCATAAATGGTTAAATTACAAACAATCAACGTTGCAGGTATGCGATAGTTCACAGTCAAGCCGCTAGGTTTCGTTGGCGTCGATAAGGAGTGATCTCATTACAGCTAGATAGCAGCAAGACATATCACAATGGTATGGATAAACTGTGAGTCTTCTAAACAATGGAGCTTTTTGGATATTTTTGTTTCTTTTATCGAATCATTTCATTATTTTAATTGTTTCGTTATACGTTGTAAGTGTTTTGCTACGTACCTGCTTCAGTTAACAAATAAATAGTTACTACTATTGAGCCGGCTCTTCTTTCATCACACTACAAAGCAATAAACATCTTTATTCGTGGGAGTCACCTAATATATTTAAAATAAGCAGCAGAGAAATATGGTTTTGCGATCAGGCTGCTCAGGAGGTTAAGTAAATAAATATTTCAAAAGTTGTTGCATTTCTCATTAAAGGACTTTACAATGTCAGAGCGTGTAGTCTGAAGTCAATTTTCCGAGTTCAGAGCAAGAAAAACAGTACTTGTAATCATTTTCATCTCGCAGTTTGTAATCGAGAGAGGCGAGATTCAACTGTCATCTCGAGCGCCTCTGTTAAAGGTTTTATTTTGAAGCCTCGGGACTAGCCGAAGCACTGTCGTCGAATGCATCCTTTATATTTATTACGTATTATTTCTGTTTCGATAAATCCGCAGTTGCGGACTTTTCCAATCGGGCGAGTGCATTATTCAGTCCGGCCATTCGTAACGCGTTGCCGTGACACGAAATGTGCGCGCCGCGCCGACCCGTCGAGATGATTTCCCCAGGCGGCGAGACGCAACCAACTGCTCACGGGTGCTCAGCGTCAGTGGACAGCCCAGGCGTAAATCACGCTTTTTAATCCGACTTCCATTTCTCTTTGTCCGCACAAGCAAACAGATATAAACCCCACGCAGAAGTGTTATCGCTTGTAGATTATAAATATGAAACAATTCCCGCACCGAAAGAAAGAAGAAAAATAACAGGCGCAGAGGGAATGAAACCTTTTCCGAAAAGCTATGTCTAATGTAGTTTACATACATCGTTCAAAACGCTTTAAACTGGAGTGAGGGGTCTCTTTATTTACCTTCAGAACTGAAGGGGTAAATTAACTTGGACAATTAACTAGGAATGAAAGGATAAACTTGCAACCGCAAATAGATGAGATCATTTCCTACTCTACGACAAAATTTTATTTTAGTATAAGTCTCACAATCTTCGAGAAATTATTTTTTTTAAATATTTTTTCGAAACATGTGACTTTGTTCAGTTACTCTAAGCTATTTCTACAACTTAAGACTTTTTTAACCCAGGTTTTTTTTTTAATTTACTCAAAGATATTTGAATCATCCAAAAGAATGTTCTTTTTCTTAAAACATTAAAAAAATATATAAAAAATCTTAAATAGTATGATTATTTTATACTTCTTTTAAAATGATTCTTTTATGGTAGTTTAATCTGCTAAAGAGACCATTCTGCATTTTAAACTTGTAGTAAAAAATGATGATAATCATTTAAAAAAAACATATTTTAACGTTTTAAGAAAAAAGGAACATTGTTTTGGATGACTCAAACATCCCTGAGCAAATTTAAAAAAAATCATGGTTTTCATGGTTCAAAAAGTCTTAATTTATAGAATACTGAACAAACTCACATGATTCGAAATAAAATTAGAAAAAAAAAATCAATATCTCGAAAATGGCGAGACTTTTACTAACATAAATTTTTTTTATATAGTAGGACATGATTTGACCTATTTGCGGTATGTAGCGGCATCTCCTGTTTAACTGACTATCAATATCTTCGAAACACAATGAATGCTGCAAAATGTGTGTGCTTATATTTATGCCCAGCGAACCTAGCGCATATGTTAATAAAATCGGTAAGTTAGCTCCACCTGTCTGTTACGTTATCTAGTCATCATGCAAAAACTACCGAAGCAATTCAGATGGGGTTAGTTTAAATGTTTGTGTTCTACCTTAAAATCTAAGGTATGTATCCGATACTGGGGAACGGAGCAAGAAATCACAATTGATTCGAAACGAGATCAAATAGGAGCTTCAGATCACATTGTATGTCAGATGAATACTCCTTTGCATGATACTCACCACGGATATGGTAACAGCTTAGCTAAAGACTCCATCCTTTGGATTCCGCTAACAATGATTTCTTAATACGAAACTTTGAGTGTTTGTTTCATCAGTTTTCTGAAATATAGTAAGTTAAAATTCATGGGAACCTTTAAAACAAACACTGCATCAAAGAGTTACACTCGAGTAAGTGTAACAAATTTGTTTAAACCTACATTAAAACTGTTTATGCTTTGTTACTAGAAGAAAAATAAAAGGCATACGCATTGCTATGCCCACTGAAGGCTGCGCGTGTCAAGCAATGGGGAAATGCTAGTTGTTAATACTGTATAAAACTAATTCAGTTAGAAATCTGGGAGAATCTACATAGCTGTTTGAAGAGCGTTCTACTCACAGCACGTTGTCACTATAAAATAGGGAGCAACAGAACGATTCTGATAAAAGAATTACGTAAAAGTAAAAAAAGAAGAAAACGTCTCACATGAAAATCGCCATTTTGGAACATTATTTTCTGGGAAACAATAGGTGAGCTAATTGTAAACAATTTAATTACAGTAATTTTAGAAGTAGCTTTTATTTTCTGGGAAACAAGAGGTGGGCTAATTTTAAACAATTTAATTACAATAATTTTAGAAGTTGCTTTTAAAATAGCTTTCAAAAGTAATTTAAAAATAATCTTCTCTTTTATACGATACGTTTATACGAAGTGTTCTTTATACATAATGATTAATTATTTTAAAACCAAATTCGGATTCCTGAGTGATATTATGTCACCAGTATATACCAGTGACACCTCGATTCAATATCTTATTATTTTTTCATGAATTCTAAATCATCAAATAATGTATTCTGGAAACTGGTCTTCAAGTAATATCTCTTTTTTTCCCTCAGGAACTCGTCAGACTAAATATCATTTGCTGGGGACAAAAAAAAGAGGAATATCTGTATGCTCTGGTCCTAAAACAATAATTAAGAATCATGCAGTGGTTCTGCATAGTACTTTTACTTTCTGTAGCAGCTAATTTACACTGTCCTGATACATATCTGTTTTCAGTTGTATGTAATTGGAGCTGAGTATCAGTTGTTCATTTCGCCTATCTAACAGTACGTTGAATGTCTGTTAAATTAATTCATCCAATGATCACCATGTGAGAACATTGGATTGTTCTTTGAGTCTGAATAAGCTCGCAGATCATGTACAAAAGTAATTTAGTCCAAGTTCAGTCACTTAGCACTCATTACAGACTTAATCGTTGGCATTTCTTTCCTTCATCAGCGATTCAACTGAAACAGTGGATTTTGTTCACAAACCAAGTACATCGTCCCAAGCCAGACTTCCCTCCTATTTGATTTTATTTTTCATATACTAACGTTCGGTAATTACAGTGAATTATTTAATTTATTTATTTATTTTAATGGTTTTTGGCCTTGTGAAATTTGACCCAAAAATTCATGTTTTTTCTAAGAGACTGCTTGCTTATTATCAAATGCGATATTCAAACAATCACTAGATGCTTCAACAAAGCGAATGGTTTTCACCTAAAAAAAAAAATCATTAATAACTTCAGATATTCTGTACTTAAATGGTATGGTAAGGCTTCTAATATGTTAAGGTCTGTTGCTTGATTTTTGTAGGGGCCTAACCTTACCATCAAGTCTGCAAATGCTTACCCTGTGCATGTGAAGTGAGGCGTGAATACTTCAACCTACTTTTGGTCCCTGAGGAACAAACTTCCAACCTTGGACACACTAGCGCTTCGTTCGGATCGATTCGAATTAATCTTCCTGTCGTGGACAAAGTTTGAATATCAATCAATAAGAACCAACATTTACCATTTCACTCTATCATTTCTCAATTTTATACTCACCTTTCAGTTTTTTAATAAACAGACAATACTTTCGGGTTGCTTTATAGGCCCACAACATCAACGCACACACATTGTATCGCGGATAAGCGTATATGGACGTAGTCTCGAAAACATGACCTTTGCGTTTCGACGATATAATTGGATATTGGCTTAAGCCGTCTGTGCATTATTTGGTTGGTTCACAGTGTGATCCTGTCACCCAGGTGATATGTATGATATGGATTATGAGACAAACAATAAAGCCTCTCTTAGTTTCCTCATATGACTTTATATAACCTGGCTACTTACCTGAAAAAAATGTTACATAATTATTTCTCGTATCTAGAAAACGTTGGTTAATTATACTTGACTTTTGCGAATAGCATAAATAGCACTGAAACAGAAAAGAAGTTAATCCGCGTGAGTAATCGATTCATCAAGCTACTTGTAGTACGTTAAAAAAAGACGCAAGAAAAAAAATTCATTAGATCTGCCTCTGACTGTAACATCTTAAGCAATATCATTGAAATAAAAATTCACAAATTATGAATATTTATGACTACAAATGTGGTTCTACTGACTATGTAGAAGAAATTTAAACAGATATATGTTTTTCAATAAAAAAATAAAAGCCACACGCATTGCGTAGATCTAGCTCTGTATCATGTCACAGTTGAGCCAAGTGTGCGATGACGGATTCTCAACTGTAGTGCATTCCGGTTCTGTCTGCTGATCACTTGTAGTCGGCAGCTTTGATCTTCGACTACTGACTTCACTTGGCGGGAGGGGGCTCTCCGGGATGTTTCAGGTAATTCAGAGATATTTGCAACCTTTCAGTTCGGAATTAACAGGAGCTGGATCAGATTCCCCATTAATTACCATAATATTTCTAAGCATGTTTGAATAAAATAAAGAAACAAAGTAATTTGTTGTGAATATATAAGACTGTTTCACGAATATGTGGCATTTTTACAGGCTTTATATAAGCTTGACCTGTATGTATGTATGAATGTAATGGAATTTTTCACTTCAATTTTCACCCACTTCTAGATGTTGGAATTGTTTGAAATTTTGAACACGTATTAAGAACCGGAGAGAATACACTAATTTCATACCTATGGCCTGATACTCTCATTACTTTGACAGTAACAATAGCAAAATTGTCGAATGAGATGGAATGTTTCATTTCAATGTTCACCCACTTCTTGACGTCCGAGTTAATTAGAATTTTTCACACATATTAAGAACCGATGACAATTCAATAATTTTATGTCTATGTCGTGGTATTCTTATCACTTTGGCACTAACAACAGTTTTTGAATGAAGTGGAATCTTGCAATTGAATTTTAACCTACTTCCAGATGTCCGAATAGTTTGAAATTTTACAAAAAAAAACAAAACAAAAAAAAAAAACACTTTCGTAGCAATGTGAACTAAATGGTTAAAAATAATCTTTAAGTATAAAAATTTTCTGCAACAGCGCTAGGATGTCCAACAATTCAGTATAACTTTTTGAATAAGCTTAAAATTAGAATAAAGTCACCAAATAAAAAATTAGCTTTAATGTAAAAAAAATCGTGGGCTGCTCTCTGCTTATTCATAATTGCTCTAACTTTACTAACAGTTAGGGATAAAAAAATTTAAGATTACTGATTCATAGAACCTCACGCTTTATCGACATTAATGCTAATTTTTTAATCAGTGACTTCTGATTTTAAGCTTATTCAAAAAATTTATACCAAATTTTAGGACATCCTAGCGCTGATGAACAAATTTTTATATTTAAAGATTATTTTTAACCTTTATTTCAAATTGTTACAAAACCGTGAAATTTAGTTTCTCTTAAAGTATAACGTTTCTTGAAAATGCTATCCTTGAACTAAATAACTTTTGTAATTGCACCAACAGAATTACAGTTTCTGGAATTTTAATTAAAGAACAATAATTGAGAATACTGTGCCATCCGTCATATTTAAAGTGTGATTTTGACAGTTTACAATATTTAATTTCGCTAATGCCATCATAAATGATTTTAAATATTTTAAAATTTCTTTTAAAAATTTCAACTGATTTTTTTTTTTTTTTTAGTTCTAAGAAGAGGTTTTTTTTAGAGATTTATACTAGAGGGACGTTTGTCGGCACGTTCAGAACTTTGACTACTGTGCATACAAAACTGCGATAATTGCAGCTAAGCGACCTGCTCACGCTCGGAATGATTCTAACAGTGTGTTGTATGTGCCTCAGTACTCTTCGTAGAAGTTTGATGTGCTTTTTGAAATTTGTTTTTCTAATGATGGTTAAAAGTTATCGACAGTTTCGTCATCTGAATGTACTCTGCGGAGGATCTATTCGCACTCGGCGACTTAGACGAACTTATAATTCTTGAAATATTTATAAGTCAAGAACGTAATTATTCACAGGGGTTTTGAAGCTGTTAGTGACAGGAAAGTGGATTCTTCACTTCAGATAGTGAGTTTAGTATGAGGAACTAGTGAACAATCTCTTCAATTTTACTACTTACGTAAATACTAAGCAATAAAAAAATTAATTAGAGTCGGTCAAAGTGTCTATGCAAGAAGGGAAAAGTGCATATTTCGGTACATACTCACATCCCTTAAAAACAATTTATCTGGTGATATTGTGTTAAAAAAGAATTTTTTCGTCGCTGTTTGCTTTATCGTCACGAGAAGTCAAAGTCATCGTTAATCACAACTCCAATTTTTTATTTTTTTTATTTTTTTATTTTTTTTTACTTATTGTTTTACGCCTCTTCGACGGCTAAGGTCATTAGAGGCGGGATGGGACTGGGGACAAGGAACGGGAAGAAATTCCATGGGTTTTTTGAAATAAGCATCCCGGCATTCGCCCAGAGTGTTTTGGGGAAACAGTGGAAAGCCCAAATCTGGATGCCCGGACGGGGATTCGAACCCGCGTCTTCCCGAATGCGAGGCCAGAACGTTAACTATTCACCCACCACGCTCGGTCACAACTCCAAGTTTAGAGGTTTGCTTACATGATACTGTAATGACACGCGACACTTTAGATTAAGTGGTAATTAAGGATGGTTGCGAACTGGAAAACTGCAGCTGGCCATCGGGCAGGTATTAGACACGCAAGGACACGCCAGTAATGCAGTTACCCCTCACCCCTCCAACTCGCTGGGCCGTGAGGTCACACCTCGTGGCAGCACGCACGGACGTTCGAATATTATTCGCGAGTGTGAGCGAGAGTTCGCGCTCCCGTCTGTGACCCGCTGAAAGAGCTTTCCGGTAGAATTCTCCAAGGAGCAGGTTCGTCGCCAGACCGCGTCGACCATTTCTCGTCCAAGCTACTTGAGGCGGCTACTTTACTCCGTACAGCGTCGATCGTGCGGCGAACACAGCGAGCTGATCCGACCACTTCGCGCAATCCCAAAGTCGTTTCTAAAGAAACTCCCCCCACGGACCTGCCCACAGCTGGCGTACTGTGAAACCAACGAACGTACGTGTCATCACTGCCGTCCACTAACCCAACAACGACCCTTAGAAACAATAATGTATAAGTGACAATTCATACTACCCATTATCTCGTCTCTGAATCACGTCAAATTATCAATGCAGTTCATTTGCTTGATCTAATAGATAGTAGATTAAATGGTGTCTTGATTATCAAGTAATATCCCCATAGTTAAATATTGATTGATAAATTTATTATTTGCGATTATTCCCCTTTAGGAGAGCGATTGAACTTGAAATCACGATTTAATCTTCAGTTGTTTTTCCTCTTTTCTTCCCAAAATCTCTTCATCCTCGCGGAATGCTCTCTCTTCCGTTTATCTGTCTATTTCTTTCCAGGTTGTCGTGTTGTTCTTTGCTCCAAATTAGCATTTTTGATCTTCTTATGACACTTAATGCCGTCTTCGAGATTTTCTATGTTGATCCGCTATAGGTCCCTCTGGACTTCTTTCAGCCATTCCGTACCGCATTTACTCTTTGTTATGATGACGAGTAATTTCTTTGCTATTTTAGTGTTTTCCATCCTGTAGATGTGAGTGTAGAACTTATGTCGACGCTTTCTGATTTCTTCTGTTATTGTGTTGATCTTTTGATAGAGTTCATTCCGTGGCCTCTTCATCCAAATGCCATTTCTTTTTATTGCCCCATATATCTTTCTCAGAATTTTTCGTTTCTGTTTTTCTATTTCTTTAATTTTGGAATGACCATCAATTACTATTGTATCGGCTGCATAGGTTGCTTCTGGAAGAATCACTGTTTTATAATCCCTTAATTTTGCATCTACTGAAATGCATTTCTTGTTGTAGTAGTTCCACGTGAGCGTGTAGGGCCTTTGAATCTTGGTGACTCTTTGTTCAAAGGCGATTCGGTTTAGTCCTGAGGATTATATAATTTGGCCCAGATATTTAAAATGGGCGACTTGAGCAATTTTGCCGTATTTCGTAAATAACGAAGATTTATTTTGTGGTCGTCTTTCCAAATACTGGGTTTTTTCATAAGATATTTGCAATTCGGCTTTTGTGCTATTTCATGTAGTTTTTCCAGTTCTGTTGTCAGTGATTATTGCAATATCGTCTGCGAATGCAAGGCACTTAAGTCTAATTCGGTTTTCTTTCTTGATACCAATTTGGATGCCTTTCACATGAGGTTCTCATTCTCTGATAATCTTTTATTTATAATGAATAAAATAATTTTTCTTTTCTGATGCCGCAATCAGCAAAACATTCCAACACTTTGTTTCGTTTAGAAATCAAGACAACCTGAATTACGATCCGACGCGAATGATGACAAAATCGATGAAATCGCAAGCAGTTTTCAACCAGAATCAATTAGTGACTAGTAATTATAGGGGTGTGCAACCTGTGCTATCACGGCCAAACAGTTCTGACGCTGCTGGCCTGCGAGCCTGTTACGCTTCGTGAGCCTGCGGTGGTGTAGTGGTCTCTCCTTTCACGCGTGTCAAATCGCGATTTTACGGATTCGAATCCTGCCACGAGTGGTTATTTATGGTAACTCGACAGGGCGGCTGTAATGTGAAAGTTACTCCCTTCAGAATTAATTAAAACACTTTAGCTTCATTTAACAGTGTTACAGTAAAACCGCGTAATGCTCATATTATGAATTTCTTATGTAGATATTTCATTTGGTGGAAGACTTCGAATCGAATACTTGAGTTTGGGATATTGAGATAAGTAACTACGGCACCATTCAACCAAAATAGTTAGTTTAAAGAAACAGTCTATTGTAGTCACTGCCTCGTTGAATGAATAGTTGAAACTAGTCGTTGCAAAAAACATTGCATGACTACCAAAAATGATTGCTTATATTTTTTTTTAGTAACAACTAACTTCTTCAATCAACAGTAAAATTAATTCACCATACTATGGACTGAAAATCAACAATAAAATGAAAGACAAACTAATTATTACCAAAACTGAGCAGCATCAGATACATTACAACCCTTACAAATTCCCATTTGGAATCTTTATCGTAACATGACTACGTTCTATTGATCGTGCTACACCAACCGTCTTAATATTGTAACCCCATCTTGCTACAACTTTTAATAGACCGTTCCATCAAACGCAGTAAATGAATTCACTTATAAATATTTCCATAAACTAATTTGAAACCATTATATTTGATAACATCTAACCAATTAAATAGTCTAGAAATTATAGTAACAATATATAAAGTCGGTGTAAATACTTCAACTGCGAGAAATAACTTACATTAACATGTGAAACATACATAAATAAATTTTTTCAATGAAACGTGGCTTTTGGCTACTATTAAAAATACTCGGTAAGGCTGGTGAGAAATTTATTTTATGCTTGTATTAAATAATTCTGTCATTTTCGCTAAAATTTTGGAGTTGCACATTGTATAGTTTGTTGGTAAATTGACGATTCGAACCAGTACTATTTTTTTTACTTATGGCTTTACGCCTCGTCGACGTCGAGGTCGTTAGAGACGGGATGGGACTGGGTAAGGAATTAGAAACAATTCGGCCATGGCCTTTTGAAGGAAGCATCCAGGAATTCGCCTGGATTAATTCGGACCAGTTTTCTATCAAGCTGCTGTTAGTTGAGAGAAGCTCCTACAGAAGGCAACACTTCCTGAACTATGCCTGCGGCCCCATCTTCGCGGCTCTGTTAGCTACAGCACAGGACAGCAACTTACAATGAGTCGCGTTCCCAAGGCGAGGCAGTGTGCAACGATAGATGGAGGGCTGTTTTTGGCGAGCTGCAGCCGCTAGCCTGTTCGTGAAGCCACCCGCAGCGCTGCCGTCGATAACAAGAGGGACACGGCCAGCCTACGAACAATAGTGACACGACACTTGCATATTCTTTTATGTTGTTCCATGAAATGCTGCCCCGAGGCTGGAGGGGAGAAGAGCCACTGCTCGACTGTGTGCCGAGGTGAGAAGACGGACTGGGAGACTACCGCCCGACACGGTAATGTGCCACTAACCGTGCGGCTGGCTGCAACATACCCCTGAGTAGCTACCCTGATAAGCTAGAGACTTGTTCGAAAGAACCAACTGAGCTAGCCATCTGCAAATCTATTCACATGTCAGATTTGTGTTATTTAGTAAATAAATTCATGTTTTTTTGTGAACCCCTGAGACATGTCATGTGCGAGGCTTCATATTAATATGTTGATGGAGTAAAAATCAAGTAGTTTTAATTCCTTACGCCGTACAGTGCGCCTAAAAGGTTTTGAAGTAGAGCCACCACCAAAGAGATCATTACAAACTGATCAGAATTGCAGTTATTATTGTCATGTATGGCACCATTTCTGTTCTGTATGCATCGATAGAGGACGAGTGACATGGTGTCTTCTCCATGGATACTCGATTCAGTGTTTGAATTAATATCCAATACCTAGCTATTGAATTTTAACCATTCATTGCGTTTTATTCGCAAGGATAACAGAGAATCAAAAACAATTTCGTATCATTTGCATTTGCGTTCATCACTTCTCTGAAATGCGGAATTTCCACAGGAGCATACTGGTTCATATAAATTCCGACATATATGTAGATTCATCATTACAAAAATACACTTAACAACATTCAAGGGTCATCATCATCGTCAATTCTCTGCCCTAAAGCAGGTTTTCACATGGCTGAGCTCCATGCTCTTCTGTCTTGTGCCCTTAACATTCAAGGGCAAACGTAAATATTTTTTTAAAAGTGCTACCAGAAGTAATGATTTAATGCTGTCAAAAATAATGAACGTACGCTAGGGAATAAAATCAGAGGGTGGGATTAAGTAGCTAAAAGTAAACCGTATATTACTGAAGAAGTAGTTACGTGGCAATCACGTGGCTGTAGGAAACTAATGGGAAAACAATGATAATAAGAAACTGAAGTGCCATTTTCCGCAAATTTCCTCTAATATGCTGAGTTCTTAATCAGTATCTCCATTTACTAACAATAAACGGCTTGTTGTGTGCTGCAGATAGAGTAAAACACATACAACGATTAGCATGAGGTAAGACGTATTTACTGGCCAACAAGTGACCGCACTGAGAACAAGACATAAAGTGAGCATACATAGAGAAAGTCAGCTTGCCCGAGGATTTACCGATTAGGAATAGCAGAATACTTGGCTGTGCCTAAAAAAAGACGCTGTTTCCGCAAGACAACCTCTTTTGAATTAAAAAGCCCCGCATACCTGATTTTAAGGGCGAAAATCGCATTATCTGGAAAAAATTAAGTGAGATTAACAGCTCGCCTTACCCACGACGAACATAAGATGGAAGATGATTGATCTGCTACTTCAAGACGCATACTCGCCGAGAGTGGTGACTAAACGGTAACGTTCTGGTCAAGAATTCCCGTCCGTACTTCCAGATTTGTGTTTTTCATGGTGTCCCCAGATGACTTCAGGAGAACACCATTATAGTTCCTTCAGAAGGCGTTGGCCGAATTCCTTCTCGTTATTTACACCATTACTTTCCCGTCTCTAATGATCTTGATCCTTGATCTTGACGAGGCTTAAAAGTATAAATAGTAATAATAATAAAAAGATTGATGCTTATATTTGACACCCAAAATTCACCAATCCATTTTATCTAACTTTCTCCTATCTCTCCCTGCGTGAAGTTATTTCTATAAATTAATGCAATTGGTATACGATATTTTAAATTAATTAAACAGCTATTAATAATCAATTAATGACGTAAAAATTGTTGAGTTTATGTATATTTTTTAAGATTTCCCGTAATCCATGTTTTCCCATTCAATAAACCCCAAGTATCCGCAAGCTCACTAATTCTGTTCGCAGGTTAAAGATACAGTTGTAAACCTATTTTCACCAACACATAATGTGGTTTCCATTTGGCTGATGATAATGCACTTGTTTCATTGGAGTGTGAAATTATTTGCAGCTGGAATACTTTACACGCTACCACGGCCTTTTAATGATGATGACATCTCTCTATCTATTAAGGCTAGGAGGAATATGGTATAAACAAAATCCTACAAGAAATATAGGAGTTCTACCAATATAAATTATTCTACAATTTTTTGTATGGTTTATTTGTGAAACTCAGCAGTTTGCGTTCATGAACTGGAGAAAATTTAACTGTCACTAACTCTAATATTTCCTTCGCCAGCATTTACTGCTCCTAAGATCTTTACCGTTGAAGTCTAGACGAATAATGAAAAATTCTACGAATTACGTTTAAAAATAACATACTCACAACTCATAGACTGAATGCAATGTAAATGAATGTCATCTTGAGAAACGTCAGATACTGATCGGACGTAGAAAGCTATCAATGTAGACATGTTCACAGTTTATACGATTGCTGTTAGGTGTCAAGTTATGTGAATGTCTGTTTTTTCAACCTGCTGAAGGGTTTATACCGAAAAACTTCATTAAAGATTTCCTTGTGACTCTTCCTATCTTCAGTAATGTGTGGAGTAGTTTCCACTTGTTATCTACAGTCGAGGTAGTTATGGACTCTAGGGTCGTCTTACAGCGAGACATTTTACGTGTTCCCTCGTCCAGCTGATCAGCAGAGAGACGCTGTAGGCCCTTGCCGCCACAGGCCATCGCTCTTGCGTCACCGTCCGTTGACCGTGATGGCGCCGTAAAGAGAACTGCCGGCTGGCTACTCCACCTGGGTGCGGCCCCCAGAGGCTATTTAAATATCGGCGCTATCGGTCCCGGACCAGAAGAGCGGCTCTAAATTCCCACTCACAGCGGGCCGTGTTTGCGGGCCGTTTAATTAAGCCGGCGGTCGGTATGAAGCCATAAAGATGGCCACTTGGAGCTGACCGCCATCTCGTCCCCTCTAACTCACCACTAGCCCATGCACCTGGCCACTAGATTCTGCCGTCACCGCGGCGGCACTAACGGCAAGATTTACGACCCATCGTTCCCCCAGCCTTTATTGGTTTTCTGACTAAACAGAGTTCCTATTTTTGCATAGTTTAGTGCAGAACGTTTTTCATCCGATGCGGAATGATGACTGAGGCAGGAAGGTGTTTTAATCAGAATATTACAGCAGTACTGCAGATGATACCTTGCTGTTTTTTTGCTGACACGAAAATTCTACCTCTTCCAACAGGCGTACGATATTATAAACAAACAATCAATACCTTGATTTTTAAATAATCAGTACTGTATCGAATGGGTATAATTTTAAGTCATAATAGCATAGCATACTTATTTGAAGCAGTTTTCCCAGGACTCGGTCCATATAACATAATTCTTTGACTACGTGGGTGGCTCTAAGGTTAATATAACGAGGGAAGCCATCCTCTCACCCTAGCTTATGTAAGGCTTAATGAACCATTTAAAGACAAGCCACTTGCTAGACTCGTGATGAATAGCCAGTAAGTCTTAGTCCCCTCTTCTGGGCTACAGCCCAGAGCTCACTCTTCATGTCGCTCTCGAGAAGTACGTGGCAAGCGAGAATCAACGGACCTTCATGTCTGAGTTAACAGGTACTGGCTAATGCATTCTCTCATCCTCTGCTGTCTTGGGAGAGATACTTCAAGTGAGTGATTAGATTTTTATTAGTAATCTTATTGAATTGCGTCAGAACTATTTCCACGCAGTATTTCAGTGATTTTCACATATTTGTCTATGTACCCTGTTTCAGTGAATTTATTAAAGTTGTTTAATCTTTCACCTGCCATTTCATTTGTTAACACTGAATTCCTGCTCTTTTACTAGTTGTAACTAAAACTACGAGTGTAATATCTTCGATCACAGGATCACGATCTCATGTTAAGTGAACCAGGGAGTGATTGATTGATTTTGTGGCGGTTTACTGCTCGGGTCGCAACAGTACTAATAAAACTATAGTTTTGCCATTGTGTCCTTAACGCCGATGCCCTGCCGGCCTTTGTTGGATGGTTACAATGGCCAGATATCTCAGCTTCTGCATTTAGCATTTGTTCTTGCTCGCTTCATCCGTGAATGACGGAATAACAACATTATAACTTTTGTTGACTTTACTTATTCTGTAACCATTATAATAAACATTACGCGTCATTAGTCACAGAGAACATTGCACCAGCAACTTTCGAACAGCTGATTCACGTATCCCACTCACAGATATAACGCCCTCTCAACCTTCGTCTGCCAGCCAGCCACAACATACGGCACCTCAGTCCCTCAGGCACTCAGAGCAGCCACTCAGCGGATTCCTTTAGGGTCGAGACTAACAAGCAGCTTTGGTTCCTTAGAAGCTGGAGGTTATGCGCGTTTTTTGGTAAAATTTCTATTTAATTAAGCGAAGAAGCGAAAACACCGAAAGAAAGGTAAACATGGGGTTTAAATTAATATAATAATCAATAGTTGCTTTATATTTATTTATATTAATTCGCTGTAGATCATTTCGTTATATTCCATGTCCAAAGGTATCAATATTGCCATGTATACATTTTTGACGAAGTTTAAAACTCTGGCCTCGCATTCGGGAGGATGGCGGTTCGAATCCCCGTCCGGGCATCCAGATTTGGGCTTTCCATGGTTTCCCCAAATTACTTCAGGCGAATGGCGGGATGCTACCTTCAAAAGACCATGGTCGAATTCCTTCCAATTCCTTGTCCCTTCTGCCACCCCGACTCTAATAATCTCGACGTCGGCGAGGCGTAAAGCCATAAGCAAAAATAAATAATATCTAATATTACGTGGCATAGAGTAAAATATTAATGTTTATTTTTATTTTCTTTTATTTACGGAGTATTATTGACATTATTATTTCAGAAGCATGAAAGAATTTCCAACAATGTCGCGATTGAAAATACAATCAAAATATGGGCAACATTACAGAATTAGGATTATGACCGTTATTTAATAACAATTGTATTCAGTTAAGCAAATGAATAAAAACGATTTTTCAGAGCACACCGTTCAGTTCGTCATTTTTGACGTGCTTAGAAGGAACTTTTCTCACAATTATCATATAAGAAAAGGAAATGCTATAACAATTGTTAATACGGAGGCTTCTAATGACCTTCTCTATGTGTAAGTTTTTTATGCAGGGTATTATATGCGTAACGATTGTTTTGTCGGATTGGCCGTTGTGTATAGTCTTTACTTGGCTAAATTGGTTTATTCATGTTTGCTAAGACTTGCGACATATCTCTTCTTCTGCCACACTGTGATTCTTCTTCAGTATTTGACACCTAAATAAATTGTTTGTGGGCTTCAATTGGATCGGAGAATCATACGGGCTTTACACTCTAGTCGAATAAAATACTGAAGTCGCTATACTCGATGTTTGTTGCAACATACTTAGTAACTCTGTCACAAGTGAAATACATCTGCTAACTTCATGCGACGTAATGTCAGCAATGCTAGCCTTCCGTAGTAGAAATTATCCTACGATAGGTAGATATGACGAGAATCGACGGATACTAGTGGCTCGATCGGTAGTCGAACCGAGGCAGAACTTTCCTCTATCACAGGTCAGATATAAGTGGGGGAAGTTACAAGTTGTTTGCTCCAAGGTAAACTTAAGCTACGCATTAAATTTTGCCACGCGCGGCGTATTTTTGCTGAGCAAGCGCTGGCGGCTCAGACTTGGTGAAGTAAAATACAAGAATCTAAAGAAGTAAAATATGTCCACTACACATGTTCGATAAACTTATATTTTATTAGATATAGTTAGTAAAATTCTGGAAAAATAACTAATGTTTCACACACAATAACGTAGTTCGAGCCCCGGCGAGAGTAAATTTTCATAATTTGCAACTTCATCAGAACGGTTACAGGTATGTTGGTGCACCTTCTAAACTACCAAAATGAGTTCTACACTTAATCCGAGACTTCACCGTTGTGTGAAGTCAGTACATATGAAAATGCTGCTGGCCATTCTTCCCTCTCAGTGATAACCGTCTACGATTGTCATACCAACGCCCGCGGAAATATGAAGTAGGTTTTTAAAATGGTAAATCTCACTGAATTACAGTAACAAAAATTGGAACCTGCACATACCAACAACTAAAGTACCATAATTCGTGATTGTGTTCCAGTTTAGCATCATTAGAGAAACGAAAGAAAAATATAATAAATGTCATTCTATTAATTTTTAATGTCCCTGTGGAAATTTTCCTATATTATTATTATTTATCATTATTGCCCTTGAGGACAGTGTTTAAGCTAAAATTGTTCATGATTATTCAGTTTTTGCTTGTATTTGTCTTCTTCCTCTTCTCTTCCCAAAACCTCTTCATACGCTCACTGTGTTCCTGTTTCCTTTGTTCAGTACAATTTGTTCCTGTTTTCTACTGTATTTTAAATTTTGTTTTCATAATTTTGTTCTTGAATTGTCCCCTTTCCCGTGTCATTTCCTTGCTGATCCCTGCATGATTCAAGTCCTCTTCTGTTTCCTGGAACCAATTGGTTTTCCTGAGCGAATCATTTACCACATCAAAGATTCTCTTCGCTGTTCATTCGCTGTAAATGTCCATAGAATTGTAATCTACGTCTTCTGATCATTTCTGTCAATCTATCTGTATGTTCATATAGTTATTTCGTTGGTCTTTTCATCCATATGCTATATATATGTATATATAGTAACGATCAATTTCTTATCATACATATATTCAATTTTTCCACGAACTCGTATGTACAGTGCGGATACCTAAAATGAAAATGTTTACGTGTATATTTTAGTGACCATGGTAGGAAATCAGATAATTCCTCCTTAAAGGGCGGCGATGGCCGTGATGTATCTCTACTGTCTAACACATTGCACAAGGCTGTATATAATGCCCCCTGTCAAACTGGTAGTCCGTTTTGTTGGCATGAGAAATCCTTTTCGTGTCTTGATTGGATTCTTTTCATTCAGCCAATTCTGTGGCCGGAGGAGCCCACATTATCAACGCAACATCCCGGAAAGCGCTTTGGTATCTGGTGGTGAGCGTGTTACCCGATAGCCGGAACACGAACGTACATACCTGTGGGACGCTTACCAACCCCGTCATGTTTTCTACAGGGAATGGTAATATGAAGATCGTCATACCACGCATACGCTCGAATTCAGTAAATGTCTCCGGAAATCATGACGCTTTAAACAAATTGGCGAAAAGACGAAACTGACGTCTTTCCAGGATGCGTTTGTGTCAAATTCTCCAGAGACAAAGGTATACTAATGACCCAAACTGAAATTTTGATAATAAATTATAACACTGTTATATAAAAAAATCACTACCTTCAAACCCCAGTTACTGTTTAGGAAACAAAAAATCTGCAGTTCACGGTAGAGGGAAAGGAGAATCGGACATGCGTTTAATATGAAATAACTACAAGTATTCTAAATAATTAGAAATTGTTTAACTGATGAAACCGAGCGTGGCGGTGTAACGGTTAGCGTTCTCGCCTCGCATTCGGAAGGACGGCGGTTCGAATCCCCGTCCGGGCTTCCAGATTTGGGTTTTCCATGGTTTCCCAAATCACTCCAGGCAAATGCCTGGATGCTTCATTCAAAAGGCCATGGCCGAATTCCTTCCCATTCCTTGCCCCCCATCCTTTCCCGTGTCTAAAGACCACTTTGTTGAGAGACGTAAAGCAGTTAAAAAAAAACAAAAAAAACCTGATGAAACTAATTATTGAGAGTACATTTTGTCGCTTCGTACGTTGCAATACGTAGGTTACCCAAACTGTACTCTCACATATTCCCTTGAAAACATATATCTTTAATCACACAACAGATATTATTTTCTACACGCAAAGAATTTATTTAAAACTTTGGGAAATTTTACACAAATATTAATACACATTTCTAAATAGCTGTAATCAAATATTACTTTAAAGCAACTAACTTAATGTTTTTTTACTGTAATCAAAAATAATAAAGCATAAAATAAATACAGGCAGCGACGAAAGTCTATTGCAGTTGAGTCATTCTTTCAAGGAGTGGCGTAGTTACTAGCGAAACATTCTCCGTGTTAATGTGTGTTAAATGGGTTTTTTTCCATTCATATCTCTCCAATAGAATCATGTGTAACAACTTGTAGGATACGTTGCCAATTAATAATAAGTTGTTAACACTAAAACAGACAGAAGTTAGAGAACTTTAAACGCAGACCTCGCATATTTCTTTGGCGTTTTCAGGATTTTTTCTATACTGTTATAAATCTGTATGGGATTGTGTCTGCCTGCCCCATAGTTCAGGTATCGCACTGACTATACCAAACCAATTTGGATGAAATTTTCACAATTTCAAAGCTTATCACACATTTTTAAATCTGTGGTATTTCCCATAACTCTACTTCGCTGGGGAACGGAGCAAGAAATTACAAGGCCCCATAGATTACTATGCATTTCAGATGATCACTTCTTCACTCTACAGCACAGATACACGCTTCATCATTTTGATTCCGTTATTATTAAATGTAATTTTCTGGGTGTCTAGACGAGTGCACAAGGTGTTTAGGCACGATATTTTGGCGATCGAATTCTCTGTCGCAATCTTCACCAGAAAATGGCAACAGAGTGTTCGATCGACAAAATAGCGTGTGTACACATCTTGCAGTCTCGGCTGTAAACATATTTATTCTCAATGTCGATAAAAATGTTATTCTCCTGTTATTATTGTTTTTGACGACGTATTACGTGTTCTATATTTGTGCAATCATTTCTATGAAGCCTTGCTCGTTGGAAAATCATTATCCTCTTTCTACGGATGGTTCCTGTTATATTCGTTTTAGTCTGAAATTTCTTATTTGACTTTATTTAATCATTGTCTGTTCAAGTTTAGCTATCGGAAAATCAATTCTAAGGCATAACATCCATCCTGGAATACAGAATTGTCTCTGTTTACTGTAGTGGCAATTATATCATCTAATTTCTGTGTAAAATGTATGTTTGTAAATACACTTCAGAATCAGTGACAAGGAAAGCCTTATTGGCAACGACCACCTCTGAAAACCTAGTGTACTAAGCTTCTGATGCGTTATTTTCAAAGTACTACTGCTCTAACGACTCCTCCGTGTTCCAAACTAATCAAGACAGTTTCGATAACCGAGTTGGGCTTCGTTTTTACTATTGATGAAAATTCAGCACACCTATTGACTAACTCCGAACACTAGTGCAGCCCGAGGTGATTGGACGTAGGTAGTCAAACCTCGGAAGAGCACTCTCACCCAGACGACGAGGAGCGCGTTCCCGCTGCAGATGGCAGCCCTCTGCTTTACGTGTGTCACCAGAGAGCCTTGTTTGCTCCATATGTGGAGCCCGCATTCGAGTCACGGAATACGAGGTACGAGGTGCGCCTTGGAGAGGGCGGCGGCCAACTGTGTGGAAACTTGGCTGCGCCGCGCCGTGACGGGGGAGGCAAACACTGTGTCTGGCTGGCAGCTCAGCTCGCAGGTAAAACACGGCACTCTCCTTCAAATTCTGCGCGTTTCTCGGAGTAAGGTCTAAAGAACTCCACGCTCTGAGAATTTGCACAGCTTGTAGTAACCAAACACTGTTACACGCTATATTTAAATTTCGCAGCATGTTAATTCTTGAATATACGACTAAATCTCAAACGAATTTTAGCAGATTTTGCGAAATATCCTCGTTGAAGCAGTAACGACAAACAGCGCTCTCTCAACAGCAGCGACGTTACCAAAATTACGGTTATATTTTGGAATGAACTGCTAACTTGCTAGATTAATTATGTATTAGTATTCTGTTAAATCATCAATCAGATCATATAGATGATGTCTGTCTAATTTCAACAGTTTATAAAGCCTTACTTTTAATGGGAGCACACGATACTCAACTTCAAAAGTGATTATTTATTAACAGACATTAAGGTAGCTACATAGTTTATTGAATATGACAAAATATTAATTAAAAGTGGTCTTCGCAAAAATACTCGACGAAGCAGTTCTGTCTTACACGTTTTAGACACTTTTCCCGATATTTTCCTTATTTTTAACGTAAATAAACAATTTGTATCATGTTTGAATTGACGTATTTACACAGTGAGATGCTACACACCTTTTTTAAACTGCAGAAACTATTTCATAAACAAAATACACATTTCGCCGCTTTGTTTACAGTAACACAAACTGAGAAATGATGTCACAGGGGAGAAAATGACAGTTACGAGTGTTTCGGTGTCAATCTTGTTTTTTTTTTTTTTTTTTTTTTTTTTTTTTTTTTTTTTTAAGAAATAATATTTTTTGGCTGTACTGGATGTACAGCTTATAATACTGTTTACTTCTCCTAAATTAGCTTAGTACTCCATTATTGAATTAACTTTTTTTATTAATTAGATACATAAGAAACTAACTTAGTCCACAACCCAAAGCCTGGATGAATCTTCCCAAAGAAGGAATATTAAGTCATTGCTTCATAGGAGCTATATTTTAATGTGGAATCTGAGATACGGGACGTCCTGGAGTTGCTCACATGATCAAACACAATTCTTAAAAATGCCTTGCCACCACCCGGATTTGAACCCCGAAGCGGAACGCGTACTTGTGAAAACAAGCGCCATAACCACTGCGGGGAACGTTATGTAGTATCTTGATTGTCCGTGTGGAGCCGCGTCGATTTATTATAACGTAACGTTTCTGCCATCGTGCTGTGGCTCTCACGACTTAAATAAATCGACGCGCCTCCACCTGTAAAACCAAGATAATAATACAGTGAGCGCGGAAGCTTTCGTAATCATTTGGGAACGTTATATGTTTAGAAAGGTCAATGAACTCATGTAAAATTGATAATACACACAGGATTATTATATTCTGTGATGAGTGTTTTCTTTTAAAAAAAAATTCAATCCAAACAAGTTCACAGCAACAGCAGTGTCTTAAATATAAGTAATCATCAAACAACTTTGTGTAAAGGTATAAACTACAGTTATAGAAATATGCGACAGCTGTAATGGAAAGGAACACGATGTGCTACTTATACTGTTTCAGTTCCTACAAAGATATTTACTTCTGACGAAATGAACATAAATATATTCTACATTTCTATTTTCTGGAGCCTGCGCGTGATTCAGAAACTGTTATTTATTTATTTTGTTTAACTAAAACTACTATTATTTGTGAAAACACTTCACGTTTCTTCCAAGTTTCTAGCGTAACAACCATTTATTAATTATTTTTCTTTAGTCACGGAAAAAACTGTGAAGATCACGTTACGGCCAGACATGTGTGATAGTAATTTAGCAGCCAACGCAGCACAGAAACTTCAAGACAAGAGATGCAGTTCTCTGTCTTTTTGTGGGTTTATTTCTGAGGTCTGTGAGTTGACATGTCCCTTCTCTTTGTAGTCGTGGCCGCTGTTCTCTCTATCTCTCTTTTTTCTTCTTATTTCTGCTCGTGTTTTATAGGGTTGGTATTATACTCGTTATGACTCATGCGTCCACTGCCCACGTGAAACACTCGAAGAGGAGCAATGGGAGTCACGATTCAATGCACCCGCACTCTTTCTATTTTTAAGCGGACAATCTTTTGACACAGCCACTTCTTCGGCATAATGATTCCACAATAGCTGTCTTAGAACACTTATAAAAACCAAGCAGATAGCAACGTTCAGGTTACTGAAAGTTCAGGCGAAAAATATTGTCTCAAAATTTTTGTTGTTATTGGTGACAAAATATGATACACCCGAACATAATCTCCACTGTGTTCGCGTTGTACTGAATATGGGTCTTTTGAACAAGTTAGTAGCCAACTGAATTTGTTTTAAATTAACATTAAACGATTCCTCATCTTTTATGAAAGTAGAAAGTGTATCCTATTGATACAAACCCAGATTCAACTGAAAGTAAAGAATTAAAATAAAATTTCTTTTGACGTAGGATGTTAAACTAATTCGTTTGTATAATGGAATAAGTAGTATAGATGTACGGATTTCATGCGTTGTTTTGTTGGATAAGGTGTGTATAATGTTTTAAACTGCGTACAACAGGGAATGCAAGTGTATTTATTTCTCTGCGAACAATCTTTTCCTATCGGACTTTATGTGGTATAGATGTTTAGAACTCACCAAGTAGAGTACTAAAACATTTTTAAACCTTTTATTTTTATTTTTACGGAGGAAGATAAAGGCGCGAACAGCAGTAAGTGTTTCTTACTCTTACCTAGAACTCTAACTACATTATGTTCTCCGTATGTAGAATTTAAACGACAAATACTAAAAACACTTTGGGCGAAAAAAGCAAACGATTTATATTTTTATGTTACTTTGCCACGTATTAACATAATTTTAGTGAATGTGTATTTAAATCAAAGTGTAATCCATTTTAGATATGATAAATTTCATTGAATCTCAATAGTAACTTAAGCGGTGCGAGCGCCAACTTGGAGCAGAGTCCGCCACCTCACTTGAAAATTTGTCGGCCATCGAGTTTTGTGCCATGGTGCTGCCATCTCATACGAGATATTTTGGAGGCTTGTGACATTATATGTTTTAATAGGTACGTTAGAAAAGTCGACTCCAGTGAAGCAGTGTATTAATATCTCTGTGATATGCGCTGCTGCTATCTGGCGGATGGCTTTGAAATGTCTCACACGCTTGATTTTGACAGTTATTACTTTTGTTCTACAAGGGTCAAATTCCGAAAAATTCCGTTCTTAAGATATGATGTGAACAAATAAGAGATATTAATCTTTAAAATGGTATCCCATTTAATTATTTTGGTTAGATATCGAGATAAATGGTTCGTGATGAAAAAATACGTTATGGAAACAATGATACTTTTGTCCTTTAAGGGTCAAATTACGAAAAGTTCCTGTCTTAAAATATGATTTGACTAAAGAAGAGACTTTGATGTTATCTATATCGGTTAGATACAAAGGGAGATTAATGGCTCATGGCGAAAAAACGCATTAACCCTTTAACGGTCAAATTCTGAAAAATTCCTTTCTTAATATATGATGTCACTAAAGCGGATATCTTAATCTTTAAAATGGTACCACATTTATCGATTTAGGTTAGGTATGATGGGTGATATTGCTATGTGACGAAAAAACACTTTGTTGATATAATAGATATATGATGATTCCAAAGCGTACGAACAATTATTCATGGAAATTGTACGGTGCAGATTTACAGACGTCCGAAAAAGTGTCAACGCTGCCTGAAGTGCTCATTTTCAAACGGAAGGTGTCATTTTACCTGAAATCAAAGAATTACAAAGAATCATCGTTCATCCAATGGTACTGTATGTAAATGAATGTTGGGCAGTCACGAAAGCACATAAATAACAGCCACATGTCATGGAAATGAAGACGATTCGATGGCCCCATGGAATTACTGAGTTGGACTACATCGGGAATGGCAATGTTCGTGCGGCATTTGGAGTGACTACAATCCATGAGAAAATCTGAGAAGGAAGTCTGCGCTGGTACGGCCATGCTCTGTGCAGAAACAACATTTCAGTTGCGAGAACTGCCCTTGAAATAAGTCCTGAGAGTCGCTGGCTGGATACCTTGGAGAAGGACATGCGACTAGTGAATGTCTCACTTGGAGACGAACAAGATCGGCTCTTATGGAAAAAGCCCAGTGAAGCGGACCTTGGAATGAGGGATGAATTTTGGAAAGAAGAGTGCACGGTGTAGATCTGGGAGATCAGAATGAGCATCTGATTAAAAACAACAAATAATTATGATTGTTAAACTACCTGCAAATTACGCAGGGGTTTAGGAACAAATCGATAACCTTAAATGTTCTAATCTTTAGTTATAAATCTGATTAAAAATAATTACTGAGAACTTAACAACTCGTAAGAAAACTACGCGAACAAAATACGATGAATATTGAGACTGGTGTTTTTGTAGTACGTTAAAAGAAGAACATCTTTATGATTTCACCTGATGAATACTATCCCACAACCCTCTACTTTAACGTGAACACCTGAAGCTATCCGTTCCCGGAAGTCGAACTATCGTAGACCTAGCTGGAATACAGCTAAGCTGACCATACACACAAAGTATATCGATATCTCTTCGATATGTGGTGCTGCTATCTAGCCATCATAGTTCGTGCGAAAATTTCACGAATAAAATGTATAGTAAGTAATCGTATGACAAAACACAAATGTTCCTCGAAAGCTATCCGAAATGCTGCTTGTTGTGGAAAACACATAGTTTACCGACATACCTGTAATATGTGGTGCTGCTAAATCCTTATCGAAGCCAATGTGGCCTAGCGGCTTGACGGTGAACTGTCTCAACGTATTAAAAGAGATTTAGGGTGGGTCGACAGCGAGGTCATTAGCGGGAACTATCTCATAAGCGTGACCTTGATAGTTAATACTTTTGACTTTTAAGAACCTAATTCTGAAACATTCCTTTCTTAATTTATGATGTTACCAAAGCGGAGACTTTAATCTTTAAAATCGTATCTCATTTATCGATTTCGGTTAACGGGCGAAGATAAGTGACTCGTCACAAAAATACACCTTTTAGAAATAATATGTATTATTAAAAAGCAGAGAGGTGGCTAACTTACAGGCTTCAATCAAAATGTTTGTCTTACATTGTATTTAAATCGGTAATGGACTAATGGCTTTACATGTTAAGGAGATAAGCACTTTTAAAAAAAAAAAAATGGAACTCAGCTTTTTAACCATTCAACCAGCATCAACTATGTTTCATTTTCTTCAATTGTGTTAGACTCTTACGCGTGGTTGTTAATCTCAAGTGAAAGGGCAACACAGGAAGAACACTACACTTAATTAAAACCAGCCATGCCTTGGGGCGGACTCGAACCGCCGATCTCTACAACACGAAGCCATCTCGCTAGGCCCGTGCTACCGAGGACGGCGAGACTAGTACTTATTGTATTAGGTAAAGAGTACGGATATGAAGCTTAGGCGAGGGTATATCGCGTTGTGGAGTGTGAGAGCAGCCTGCCGCGCCCGGTCACGTGGTAACTGCAGCTCTGCCCGCTGTGACACGCGACACCTGGCCACGGCACGTCCGCTGCGGTCGAGTCGATCGCGGCCTCGCAAATTGCGTTTGCACAGTTCACTGCCGGCGGATCCGCTTTGCCTTATCACCGCAGCCGCCACTTAGCTGCCCGACCCACCTGCAGGTAGAAACCACATGGCCTCCAACGACCAGCTGTCTCTCGGCAGTATGCTGACAGCTCCTCTCCAAACAATATAATCCAACATTGGACACTGCACACTAAAAATGGACAAGTGTCAGTCTAGGATCGCGTAACTAAGGTTTCGCTCTCCCATAATCTTCAAAGATATGGATTCGGTTTTGAGGCAATAAAACGCATTATTTATACAAATCTGAAGTGTGAAACTTGCTCGGTATGCGACATAGTGATCTCTAACACACTGGACCAAGTCCTTCGGGAATGTAACCTTGAAAAAGATTTCATAACTTATAACTCAAAACTACGCATAAACTACCATTTGTTAGTATGGTTTACAATTAAAGTTGGATATCATTCCACTCTTCATTATTACAAAATATTGTTTTCCATATGAATCATTCAGTCTCTCATTGGATAATACTGTAAAATGACGCTTTGACGTTTTATCCTGTCGGATTTGCTTCCCGAAACTTGAAATACTGGCCTGGAAGTCGGTTTTCAATCTATTACGTGTTTTAGATTTCAAGCGGATGAACAGCAGACGAAGATATCCCTCGGGGCTGTGGTCAATTTCGCGAGTCAATAGGATTTCCATCTGGAATTATCGAACTCTCCATCTTTGTATTGAAAAAGGTATATTGGCAGCGCAATGCATAGCACACGTCTAGACATAAAGTAATAAAGAATAAACGTTTGTGAGACGCAATTCCGACTGGTCAGTCAACCGTCTGGAGTTGAAGGTCACGTTATCAGGGGAATGAGCTGACGAATATCATCTCATCATAGCGAAATTGCATTTCAAGGACTGGACCAGCCAGATGTCAACTTCTCCACCCAATCAATGCCAGAGGAAGTATCTCTACATTGGAAATTAAACTCATAAAGCTAATGGTCTCCTAGAAAGAGCAAGGGTTATTGCCCACGTGGTTGGAAATATATCGTAGAAGATGGCAAAAACCAATGTTACGGCATGGAGTGCAGAAGAGAGTAGAGACCGTGGAATTGATGACTCGCAGAGTGACAAGATAAAATGATTTCAGATTGCTGACTACTAATGAAGGACTTATCATCAATTAAACGGTAAGATACATTCTTCGATTTAGAAAATAGAACGTTAGAACTTCGAATTAGGCAGCGAGAATAGAGAATTCCAAGAGAACAATGGATTACTTCCAGTTGACTTTCTTTTTTACTTATGGCTTTACGCCTCGTCGACGTCGAGATCGTTAGAGGTGGGATGGGACGGAGGACGAGGAGCTGGAAGGATTTCAGCCATGACCTTTCGAAGGAAGCATCCTGGCATTCGCCTGAAGTGATTTGGGGAAGCAATGGAAAACCCAGTCTGGATATCCGGACGGGAATTCGATCCGGCGTCCTGCCGAATGCGAGTTCAGAGTGTTAACCACTCACCCATCACTCTCTGTTTCCAGTTGACTGGTGAGTGTAATTTAAATGATGAGTGCAGAATAATTAAAGTGCAAGCTATTCGAGGGATTGCAGGCGTTTAATGAACAAGTAGTTACGAGAACAGATAATTGATTTTAACAGGTGGAACATAATCCCATTCTATCCACATTGTGATACATGTATATGCCACCATCTTCCATCTTAAGAATATTGGGAAGAAATGGCGAAATATGAGTGAAGAGCAAATTAATTATTTGAAACATGGGAAAATCTGATTCTCAATGGCGATTAAACAAAAATAAAATATTTTTTGAAATTTTTATCTAAGAAAATATATTAACGGTGGCTAGACTGTTACAATTCAATAGTTCATAATCATAACGGAAAACTATACTCCTGGTGGCTTCTAGGAGATACAATTATATAATGTGATGATAAATTTATTGAAATCTGCTGCTTCTAATACTATCCCATATATTTTGTATCTTTCACGTAGATTATTTATGTGTCGATTATCATAAATTCAAAAAATAAAACATGGTAGCAAATGGTACCCCGTCGTGTGAGTTTTTAATTTTCTTTTTAGTGTGGTAATTTGATTCTATGTATATCAACGGAAAACACAATAACTGTTGTGTAAAACATGATTGACACTAGTAATAAATACTTCTGCCTATATTTTCGATATGTTCTGAAGAAATTAGTTCGTCTTACATGGAAGAAATTACTTTAAAAACCACTAAATACATTTATACGTACACAAAAACCAAAAGAGGATTTTTTAAGATAAAAATTACTTACTTCAGTCTGAGTTTCTATAAGTGCAAAAATATAATCACGTCAGGTAGGCGAGAATAAAATTAAACGTATCGTGTAAGTCGAGATCTTATTTAGGAAGTTTTTCTACATTCTCTACCGAAACCTAGCTAGCGTCGTATCAAATATGATGTTGCATATCACAGTTATTCGAGTTTAAGAGACGTTTGTCGTAGAAAAATACCACTAAATTTTTTACACTGTAGCCAGGTTATAAAGGAATTGACTGGAACTCGTCTAAATATATGATAATAGAATATTTACAAAATAAAAGAAGTTTAATTACATTGAAATATCATAACTGCTTATTGAAATTATATTTTGATGTTTTTCTGGTCACCGGAGCAACAATATTAGCATAAATACATACCGACAGTGATATACTTACTGTAAAACAGTAAAAATATATCATGAAGATATTAGATCATTGATTTCAATGATAGGTAAACCAAAGCTCTCACCATCCTTTTTCCAGCTTCCCTTTCTACTCAAATAGCACAGAAATCGAATTCTCATCACTGCTAATTCATACACGTTGCTTGGTGTGGAAGTAGCATTTATGCTGATATGGTCATTACCAGTTTCTTAGCTCAGATTATAAAATGAATTAAACACGTTGAGTGTTGTTGAGTTGTTCCTCAAGAAAGGTGCCCGTGTATGGAAATCTTAGTTGCGCAGTGTCAGGCTGGAGACGTATCTCTTCAGAGAAGCCCATTCCTCTAGCTGATCGTTCCACGCTTATCTCGAGCCAACAGAGGCTTGGAGCTTATTATGGAGAGAATATTTTTCGTCAGAAAACTTTGGCTTTCCAATTAAGATCCTTCCTGAATCCCAGATTGTGTTGAATGTTGTTTACAGAGAAGTTATTACGTATTCTGGAACGAAATGAGCTTCCTGTAGAATAAAAGAAAATTTTCATTACGGCGGCTTCAAAAACATTACAGAAAATTTGAACTCCTGCATAACAAGGTATTTAATGAAAGGGGCAGTACTCGAAACGCTTTACTTCCTGTAGAGAACGAAATGGCGAAGAGAGAGGCGATATTAGTCCAATGCTACTTAAAACATTATTATCGTACATTTTCAAGATTGCCGGAGTATGAGTAATAGTTCAGAGGAAATATTAACAAGCAGAATAGTCTTCTGCCGCTCTCAAAAGAATCACAATAAAAAAAACTAAAGAGCATGAAATAAGTGAATTTTCTGCAGCAACCGGAGACGCAAAATATCTTTATTGAACTAACACTGAGTTCGAATTTTTTGCAACAAAAAGACAAAATAAGAGTGTTTAAGGATGAATAATGTTTTTCTGAAACTTTTCGCCTCGTCTCCAGTGGACATTTGAAGCAACCATGCTGCTATTCGCTACGCTTGCTGTTATTTCAGGGAACTGTGAATTGTTTTAATGCTTCGTGAACTCAAGCGAAAGTCCTTTTCCCCAGCTCACATTACGAGAACAAAGACGTAACTCTGGTGTTGACAGTTTAAACGAAATATCATACAGTTGAAACAGTGAGTGGTCGTTGAAACAGTGAGTGGACTCTGCAGATTGTTAGGTCGCAACGCAATATTCACGGTTGGAAGCTAATAGTCAAAGTTCTCTCGTATTAGTACATGCTCTAAATTATTGTCTCTGAGTAGAATCATTAACTTATGAACGTTTATTGCGACTGACCAACGTAGCCTTTAGGTTCATTCGTCTTATATTTTAATTTCTAGTTGAGTTAGATTTTTTTAATATAAAATACTCATTAATTTCTGCTTTCTCTACGAAACTGCTAAATCTGTATTTTCATAAATGTTAGATTTTTTCTCTTCCTTTATTTACTCTTTGTTGTTACATAAAAGACTAATATAGTATTTGCTTTCGTTGGTCTTCTGTTTGATGCACATTGTGGTCGCATTACCATTCGATTCCTAAAATAAATATTTGATTTTCCTGGGTGAAAACTGTATTACGTTATAATTCTAACTCCGTGGGGAATTTGCCGCAAATCAATTCAGCCGTTACGGTGCAATTTAAAAACAGACATACATCTTAACTTTAGCATTAGCAATATTATTGGGATTAGTGTCGAAAAAGCGGCGTGGTGTGTTGATTTCGGAAAGAAAATAGAGTCGATGTACTTCGAAATTAGTAGTTTCATAATTTCGGATATTATTGCCTCAAACAGAGTTAATACTCAAAAACTGCCAGAGAATTTTGGCAATCTATTTGAGTTAAGAATGTTTATTAGTAAATGCCTTGTTTTCAAGTTGTACAAACCAGATTCAAATACTTCACTTTAGCGAGAAATTGTTGTTTGTTTAACATTTTAAGTCAATCCAGTTGCATCACCTTTAAACAGTTTCTATGAATCTGAAACATCAACAGGTAACTTAATCATCAGAAAACACGAACAGTAATCACAAACACGCACAGTGTGGTTCAGTGCACTACACGAGGAGGTACAACAGACCTGGCACGAGCACGGGTCCCCGCGTACCGGCCGTCCGGACCGCTGGTTTTAAACAGTTTTCCGCAGCCATCATTGCAGGGACGGTCCCTGATATACTTATCACACGCTGAGCATAGTTACTCGTTTCACAGAGAGATGGCAACACTTCACTTCTCGTACCAGGCATTAGATATAAAATACTTGCCGTCAGCAATGGTTTGCGCCCTTAAAACCATGCCTCCAAAATGTTGCCAAATTGTTGAGAAAAGTTGTTGAAGAAGTGAGAAGGTACTTCCTGCATTAAGAGCATTGAATGACACTGTATTAAGATCCGATCTGAAGTTGCAGATATTGCCAAATAACAACCTACATTACATTCAGGCAGCAACGCACCAGAAGCATACAAGGTCGAAGCACGAAAGGCATATGTATGTGTCAAACACGTCCGACCTGAAGGTACGATGTTGTTATATTGTAGCCTGAAAAATATTTCTAATGCTAATAAACCGCGTCAAAGTAGTAAAACTTCTGGAAAGCCATTGTGTAAGATTTCTCTGAAGTTGTATAGGTTTCAACTTCGTAACTACAGCAAATGTAAGCATTAATGCACCCGTACTACCCGCCGGTATAGTATCAACACTTCAGCAAAGCTCTTATGTAGGTGATACATACATGGTCTTACCTGAAGTTGCTCTCGTTGCAATTTTGTAGCGTAACTCAAGTTTCAGCAACGTTGGGCCAGTAATATGCAACATTATGGAAGTAACTTCAGAGACTGCTTTATGCTTTATATGCGTATTGCGTATGTGGTCTAAAGTTACGGATGATGGCGTATATTAACCTAAAGCAGACGTCAGCAGAAATTTATCAGTAGTACATGACATCAGAGTGATAGTCTCTTCATGAAAGTCATTATGTAATAGTTATATAGATTGGTTTTGGCGTCGAGGATTTATATTCCAGTTTTTACCCGTGTTGTATTTACTTTTCTAAAGAATAAAAATGACTAAATGAGGCGTTTCTCGAATTTAACTTTCATTAACGAACTTGTATTCCGAATAGAAGAAATAATCATTGTAATAATACAGAACATATTATGAATGCAGGACTTTGTATCAAAACTAGCAGTTTTCTTTTATTCTGTTACGTCACCTGAACGGGCGCAGGATGGCTTGTGACGTGGCTGTTATTTGGAAGGGACCGTGAGGTGCTCAGCTTGACAGAGAGGGGGCGGGTGTCATTAACTCAATGCCAAGGCCACCTGACGCCACACCACCCCCAAATCAGTCACCGCACACCCTCCCCTCGTGACACAAAGCCAGACATTAATTACAGGTCAGTTACCAACTTAATAGTGTTGTCTCCTTTATATATTTTTGAAGGGAAACTTCTTTTATATTGCGTATCAGCTACACTTAACACCACACTAAAGCATTCTGTATGTTTTCGTCTGTGAGTATCGAATAATGCGTCTCAGCACCCAGTATGTTCTTGGAATAGCAACAGTCACCGAAAGAGTGAAGTGGCGTCAATAATTATGATCATGAAACTCAAAGACAATACGTATGAAAGGATATTAATAAAAAAAAGTGGAGACAGTTGCAAGTGTCAAAATAATATCATTATACGATAATCCGTACTATTACTTCCGAGTTAAAAAAAGTGCAGTGGACGAAAATGTTAATTAAAATCAAATTTCGTGGTTGCCAAAATATAAACGTCGCTATTAAAAAAACGATTACACAAATGAGATATTAAATAGACGATTGTACAAATTCTTTTTTGTGTTTGCGTAAATAATTTTTAGAGTAATTAACCTGCAACTGACGAAATGGAAGTTGTGGAGATTATAAAATCAATATCTCAATTAATATATGTTTTGAGATTATAAAAAAATATACCTTCTTTCAGTAATAGCTTAGTTATCTTGTTAAAAACCCAACGATGGATAATAACTTGTTAACATTCCCTACGTTGGGAGTTAATTGCAATAGGTTGTTTTGGTGAGAATTAATTACTATAATATTTAGTATACATGCATTACACCACTGAGAATGAAAAAGAAAAACGATGAGGTTAAACCAGACGCAAAGGAGAGCCACAATAAATACGACATAGTTCAAAAAGATTTATTTAACATTCAACAGTTATTTCAAAGCATAAAATTAGTGATTTGTTTTAAATGTAATAAAATGATATTTTGACAAACTCACAGTAAGTAAATTAACATACTACGAAAGATTATGACCATACTTATAAGTGTATATATACTTTACTTACGCGTCTAAGAAGTGGAAAATATTCGCCGCAAAATTTGTTTGTAGATGGAATTTTATGTATAAAATCTATTCATCTGATTCACTCATTTGCTAAAAATTACACTTTTTGGGATTCAGGAAACTGTAGTTGACCGGGGAGATAATCTATCGGTTCTCGATTTCTCCCGATTCCCAGAAGACCTTTACTTTCACGTCTCTTTTATCATGATCTCAAAACTAGTATATTATTTGAGATTTTGATTTTATCATCTCTACAAGCACCATTTTGAATTTAGCTAGTCCTTTGAATTTTCACTTGCTTTGAGCAAGCGTTAGCTATTCGAAATTTATCGTTTTATAGCTTGTCAGTTGCTACACTCTAAAACTACCTCACATCCGATCTCGACTTTTGTAGGCACAGATACCGTGTGAGCTGTTTCATAGCACTAATTCCGGTACTTTCTATGTCACCACCCATCGCGAACTATCTGGAAGGCTAGACACGAGGATCCTGGGATTTTACTTGTGGCTTAATCCTCGTGGCAGCAAGGTCATTAGAGGAGAGCGAGGACTAGGAAATGAACGGAAAGGAATAATCCGACATTCGCCTGGAGTGTTATAAAGAAACCATCGAAAATTGTAACGTTGATGGCCAGCAGGAATTCGAACTAATGTCCTGCCGAATAGAAGGCCAGAGCGTAAAACACTATTCCACCACGCTTGGAATTACTAGGAATTGGGAGATTACAGTACCTGAGGCAAATTTTCTTAACTGTGAAAAATCTGTTTTTTAATCACTGTAAGCGTAAAATATTTTAGCAGTATAAAATTATTTATATTATCTGAAATATCACTTTAGGAAGACTTTAAATAGATTTGTATTCTCTTTATGAATATTAATTTTTACATTTAAAGTTTGGTTTTGTGATGTAAAGACTAATAACTCAATGGCAGCACTATCATAATCGTTGCTCCGTTATTTGATTATGGATTCTTATGTAACTCAACGAGAAAAATCGAATTATTTTTTTTGAGGGGGGGGGGGCATCTTCTGGTCCAGGCCGCATCTTAAAATAACCACAACCGCTAGTAAGGAAACAAAACAGACATTGTGCATGTCCAGCGTGCAATGACTTACGGCTTTGACAATTTGTTTTGGTCCAGGATACATTTCAACCTAACCATCTCAATTTTGAGACTAAGAGAGATATCTAAAAATTTTACTCTTCACTTTCAATTTGTCTCGTCGCGTTACATAAGAGTCCATCATCAAATTGAGACGTCACGGTTAAAAACATTAAAAGAAATGCAGGGAACTGCACCACTTTGGTAACCTTCCAGAAACTGGTACCAACATATTGAAATTTATATCAGTCGTTTCCTCAACATGTCCTCTTCACGTTTTGCGATCATACATTGCGGAAAAGTTTCCAGGAATTTAATTAAAAATGCCGAAATGTGACAGCCGTTAGAAGCCGCCAACGTTGAAAAATCAGTGACAGTCTCTTAAAATGTTGATTTAATCCTTTGTTGTAATGTTTTCGTGCATTTTCAGCTCTAGTCCGTTGTAAAAAGTCTCACAAAATTGACAAATAGGCCATATTTATCCGAGTTGTAATACGGTGATGCCCGCCATCTTACATAGCAACGAGCAACCAGAGATAATCGATTGGTTCCATTGTAAACAAACACGCCTTTTCGTGTTAGATGCCAAATAGCCAAAATTACGTATTTTTTTTTTTTCACTTGGTCCAGTCCGTATTTGTATGACAAAACGAAACTGTCTAGGTTGAAATGATCCCTGTACCGATAATGTTTTTTCACAGTGCTGATAGCATTTAGCAGTTGCTCAGCCTTTCATATTTCGCAATTTTTAATTAAATTCCTGGAAACTTTTCCGCAATGTATGATCACAAAACGTGAAGAGGACATGTTTAGGAAACGACTGATGAAAATTTCAACAGGTTAGTACTAGTTTCTGGTAGGTTACCAAAGTGGTGCAGTTCCCGAAATGCAAATGATTATGTATTTCTTTAATTATGAAAACTGCATAGTGTAATAGAAAATTAAAAGATACTTACGTTGTAAATTTGTGAATACTATTACCATGTATGAGTGACTTTAGACGTCAGTAACTACTTCCTTAATTCCAAACATTTTTACATTCTCCTTTTGCGATTTCTAGCACAGATGGCGCTACAGCCACATGATGATCGGTCGCTCTGGTTTGAAGTGCAGTGCGGAAGTATCGGCGGCTTAATTTGAGAAGTCTGGAGTAGAATGAAGGACAACGGATGATTTCTGGTTCCTGCCTTGCTTCTGGTCAAAGAATATGGGCTGTTATGAACTCACGTTTCCAATACTCGTGATCGAACGTGCTAACCCAGCAGTCCATTCTGTGCACATATGCCAAACTCCTAAGGCAATTGCTCGTTCCACTGCATCATCTATCGTTCGACGGTATCGAGTGTCGTACACGAGCTGAGCCCAATCGTCTCGTGAGTCCAGCACGTCTTTCACGATTCGATCGATTGCTTGATACTGACTGCTATTCAGGCTCACAGGAAATCTCGTTCTAACTGTGTCACGTATATCTCTTCTTATTCTTTCTTTACAATGGCGTTGGCCACCAGGTTACACGGATAGCAACATGGATGAGCTAAAATTTTGCCGAAGTTCATGAATTTTTATAGCTTTGAAAAGCTCAATTTTCGTTCCGTTGTGTATATTTGGTTTTTAGGAAACATATATAACGTCATTTAATTCGGTTAATTTTAGCAAACTGCATGCAATCCCTCTTGTAGGGATCTTATCATGTATACCTCTTCTTAATCTTGTTTTCATTATAACGTTCGCCACTATATTACGTGGATAGCCACACGGAAAAGCTAAATTTTTTCTGAAATTCATAAATGTTTATAATCTGGAAACTTTTATCAATTTTCAACAAACATTTAGTCATGATTTTTGTAAAACTTTTATTCGATCACTGCTGCAGATTTTGTTTAATAACCGTAACTAAGCAACGATCTGAATTATATTTGTCTTGTCGACTCATTCTTTTTTTAAAAATTTAGATGTTGAATCTCTTTTTCGAATGAGCTCAGTGAAATGTTCTTACACCGTTTCTTTTAGGTTGGTAAAATTTGATTATATTAAAAAAACTATTATCGTTCTTCGTTATGTTCCAAGCTTTTCTTCTTTCGATATCCATCAGTCTATATAGTTCAGTTACATGTGTTTCGAATATTTTCTGCTGTGTTCTACTTTCTTCCCAAACTTCCACATTTTTAAAGTTAAGTAGTATTTTCGTTCCTAGATTTACGTTATTCCACACTGGATGTTATTCATTAAGGTTTCATTTTGTTTAAAAAAAAACTCCATTTCTCAGTACTGTTTTTCTCGTGTGTTTAATTTTTATTAATATTTGTTTGACTTTCATGTGCAAAACTATATAGCCTGAACTTAAAACGTATAATATTGTATAATATTCATTGACATCTATAAAATTAAAACCGGTATGTAAGTTCCAGGAAAAATAAAAAACAACTGAGCAGATTTCTGTGAGGTTATCACCATTTTAAAGCATAGAATCAGTCTGGAAATGTTTGGTAGGTCTTATGTTTCAACGTTGCATAACCCAGAAGCAGTTAATTAAATTATAAACGGATAGTTTGAAACACCAAAGAATCAATACCAACTAGATGTTGCATACGTCACAATTCGTTAAAACAACTGGCGTATTATCGCACCGACTGGTTCATTCTTTAAATTTCGGATTTCGGTTTTGCATTTTTTTAACCCCACAGATGGCCGCCCTGAATGCAAGGAGGAAACTACGTCCATAGGAAAATGCGTAAAGTAACATTTACAAAAAAAAAAAAAAAAAAAAAAAAAAAAAAAAAAAAAAAAAAATGCAGAAAACATCGTTGCTATGGACGTTATCTCAGGAAACGAAGCTACAATCTATGGCTACGCATAACTACTGATGGTTACGTGAAATTTAGGCATGCGTGTTATCAATACAAGCAATTTTGGAAAATAATTTTGAATTCAGCAGCGTAACAGATATTAATTTTGAGCTCCAGCGCTAGATGAAGTAGCATAATGAGAAAATTTTCAGCTCCGGCGGCAGATGAGGCAGTATAATCAGACACACCTAATTCTTTATACTGTGAAAACCTAATCAAACTCTGTTCAGCAGTTTCAAGATTATTTTAAATTATTTGTAAAATGAATGTGTTGTAACGTCTTAAGACATACATCAGATTTTAACTTTGACCCCAAACTCTCAAATTCCAAAAACACAATCAAAATATGTATTTTCTGCACGATGCCGGAACATATACATACCATATACATTTTTATGTATGTGGTACGTATTATTGCGTGTACGGTACATGTTTTGATTTTTGAGCAACAACATTAGCAGATGTTGTAGTTATATTGAAATGCAGCCTGGACCAAAATGAAAACTGACATTCCATATCACAGCATTCATCCGACCTCGTTCTGGAAACTATGCGGTAAATGGACTTACCTGGAATGGCTGAAGACAAATTAATTAATGAAGTTTTGTACCCATGACTCTCTTTGGATGAATAAAAATAGTGCAGGAGTAAATCAACTCCAACACACTCCTTTCAGGGTAAGGTGAGGTGAATACAGTTTTGCTTTAATTTCGGAAATGAAGTGGATAAATTTAATGAAAATTGATCCACATGTTTCTCATTGGATGAATAAAAATAGTTTATGTGCAAATCAAACCCGACTATAAAGTGCAATGCCGCATAATCTAGTAGATATTTTACAAAAATCACTTAAATACTCAATATTTGTATACCTAAGTCTAAAAGTTGGCGTGTAAGGCATTTTACCACAATCTTAAGAGATTTTGTCACTATGTGATAAGTACACTGAGTACGGGATTTAATGCAACCAAAATAATATTACCGAAAATGGTCACAAGAAAATATAAGATTGCAATGAAATCTTCACAGGTTTGCTGCCGGATAGCGTTTGTAAACGACGAGCTTTCGGCGACCAACTCCGTCGCCATCTTCGGGTCTGATGTTAGCGCTGCGGCGACCAGAGCTGCAGAAAGCTCGTCGTTTACAAACGCTATCCGGCAGCAAACCTGTGAAGATTTCATTGCATCGACACGCCGGGAAAGTCTTCGTTCGCACATCAAATATAAGATTTTTAGCAAGTTCTTGTATGCCAGATAAAACTTACTCATATCAATCTGATTATGCTGAATGTAATTATTCCGTTACACATTCAATAAGCTTTTGTTCAGTTATTAATATACAGTATATTTTTAGTATCATTTATTTGGCCTGGAGATATTTTGTTCGCCTTGGGACAGAGTTCTAAATGTCCGCGTCTTCCGCATCGGCTTGGTTGGTATACCACTGGAGGAAGTGAAGTGTTTCCATCTGTAGTGTAACAATGTATGTGAGAGGTGTATTGATGGAGAACCCCTTAAACCCGCAATGAGGACGGCCTATACGCGGGGCTCTGGGTTCGTGTCCGGTCATTTTGCTGACTTAGATTCTCAACTTGATGTGTCTTGTTCATCACTAATGGCATGATACTTTGTCTTGAGCAAGTCACGCTCCATGTTCTAAGATCTTGCTTCAAATAATGTCAGCAATTCTGTAAGTTTCGGCGAGCAGCGTATATTAGTCGATAAAGCGTTCCGACCTTTATTGCATGTCAGGAGTTCTATTCCCAACGAAACCGAAGATTATTCTTCAAAGCCAAAAGCCTCTTGTACAATGAGCCAAGCAACAAACGGCACGTGACACTGAATACGTGCCCTTTTCCATAGTTATAAAGGGCAAGAATACCTTATCGAATTCCCAGCGCGCTGTCATCTTTGGCTGTTCGTGGGCTTTGCTTTTCTCGTTTTTTATTCGATGAGTTGTTATCTACTAAAGCTCTATTACCTTATTTCTGAAACGTCGCCACATTTGATTTGGATTGAATATAAATGGTACTCCATATCTGCATGAATTGTTTGACTTAATGACAATGTCAATTATGATCACATTATATTCGGATTACTGTTTTATGCTAGATCTTTTTTCTCTGTAGTAACACGAGAAGTTCTATCTATTTTGTTGTGTTTCTTTTTCACTGTTGTTCATAACCAGTCTTTTGAGTGGTCTTGTGGCTTTCTGATTAGGGCATCTGATTGGAGATCAAATGATCCTGCTTCGAAACCCGGTATTGCTAGGATTTTCAAAGGACCTTAACCCAACTTTAATCTCTTGCACAGCTTGCTGTGTGGTGTGAAACACGCCAGAACGCTTCTGTAGTTTGGATTCCATGTTAAGTTGTAGGTTATCCATACCCGTTAGTATTACCGTGTTAGTTAGCTGCGGCAAGAGGCGCATTGCGTGACGAACCGAAAAACCTGTCACCTGGCGGCCAAACTATCCTTCCATATCTCGCAGCCCACCATGCCTTAGGGTGCCTCCATTAATTACTTGAGGTCAGAATATGGGGTGGATCCCCGGAAAAATCTAACCAAGGGGGAGCGTTGGGTTCTATAGAAATCTCACGTAATTTTGTTATTTCAGATTGCCGCACATCAAAATACAGCAGAGCTAAAAATTCTCACGTTGGGGGTGCGGGTGTTCAATAAGGTCTCATCAAGTCTTACCAAGGGAAGGAGTGTCCAAATTTCAGGTTAAATACCACACGGAATTAATGAACGCCCCCTTACGATGATTTACCAGTCTCTTGTATTATACCTTTTGTTTTACCTGAAGATGTTCCTAAAGTAATTATATTTCTACATTCTGTATGCATATTACCCGTAATTGTTTGACAGTGTTTTAATGTTTGAAAGCTGATTTTCCCACTGTTTCAGTAAATTTCTATGGCGTGGTCACATTAATATTTTCAAGGAAATTACTTTGTTTAATCTTTAGTATCTTCATCAGATTTACAATTTGTTTAGAAATGTTGCTAAAATTGAAAGCATTGAATACCAGTTCAGTTGGTCCTTGTTTCCGACTTGTGGTTATCAATTAAACTTTAGTTAAATATCTCTTTCTCAATTCCTAAATTTTTGCGCAGACTGTGCAATATAGATTAGTTTCAGCTTAACATATATAAACACGCACTGAAATGATTTTATCTTTTGTTTTTTGCTGTCATCAGTCTCTCGACTGGTTTGATGTAATCCTCTGTCACTTCCTCTAGCCTTTTCATGTCATAAAACCCCTTAAAAACCACAGCCCCATTTATGGTTCATATATTCTGTCTCATTCTTCCTATGCAGTTCTTTCCTTCGACTGTTCTCTCCACTAACAGGTTACCCAATCCTGTATGTCTCAAAATATATACTACCATTCTCTCTCTTCTTTCTGTAAGACTCTTCCACAAACTTATTTCCTCTTATGTTTTACTAAAAGTTTTGGCGACAGATTGTTTGCTTCAACATAGGCTATGGGCATCTTTAAAAAGAAAAGAAAAGTATATATATTCACCATAAGGTTTTCTCCCAGTTGCTATTTACTTTGTGAGGGGCTTGTTGGAATCCAACGGCAGTATGTGACGTCCGGCCCCTGCGAGCTCCTCCACCAGCCTGACAGAGTGGAAGGAACGTGCAGCTTTTATGAGCGGAGGACGTGGGTTGCGGCGCTTCGACGAAACCCGGTCGCATTGCGACGAGCACGAAGAGGGAAAAAAGAGGACAGGAACTGAGCTAGCAGTACCTCAGCGGCCTGACGGCAGCACCAGAAAAACAGTTTTAGGTCTTTTATGATGTGACTAAAACTCTGGCAATGAAACAAGACATATCCAGCACTCTTTTGTTGCTTCTAACACATCTGATTTTTACAACCCTAACTTATAAGTCACGGTGTTTTGAGGACAATTTGCAGCTGTTTGGAGAGTTTGATGTTGATAGTTTCATGTTTAAATTACGTAAATGGATTTAATTTCCATTTTAAAATGGTTGTGAGTGATTTTACACAAGTTTTAGTTGTTTTTGTATGAATGATGTTGTCAACGTAATTTTTAGCGCACGAGAAACGTCTGTCGACACTCTTTATTGTTTAAGCAAGTAGAAATGGTGAGCATAGAGGGGCTGTTGTCATCTATATTTCTTAACAGATTTACAGTCGTCAAGCAGGAATATTCTTTATGTTTACCGGGGGTGGTGGGTGAGCCGTTAACTCTCCGGTCTCGCATTTGGGAGGATGGATGTTCGAATCCCGTCCGGGCATCCAGATTGGGTTTTACATGGTTTCCCCAAATAAGTCCAGGCGAATGCCGGGATTCTTCCTTCAAAAGGACCATAGCTGAATCCCTTCCCGTTCCTTGTCCCCCAGTCCCATACCATCCCGCTCTAATGACCTCGATGTCGACGAGGCGTAAAGCCATAATAAAAAAAAATAGCTTTATGTAGTTCTGTTCCCAGAAATTTATTCACTGGAGTTTTTTTGTAATGTGTTTTAGTATCACTGGACGAAGTTTTTAACTATATGTGTTTTGTTATAAATATTTCGTCAAAATAAAATGAGCTGGATGAAAAGTGTGTCATCTGTCTTTTATTTCATTGAACTCATAAATTCATTCAGAAGTTTTATTAATAATTTCTTGGTGAAGGGTTAAAAATCACCGTAGGAGAATACTTGTTAATTGAAGGACTAATTAAATCATTTAGTGTCATCGTTATCTGAAAGATCTATCCAGCGAATTCCTCGAGAAGACTTTTGAAACCACACTTAAGACAAAAACTTATTTAATAATAATGCGTTTGTGTAATTAGGAAAATCCATACATTCAGCTTTACGTAACAGTTCAAAACAGTTACAACACCTAGAACAAAGCCTCAAAAACAGCATGAGATTCTCCAATTTGTTACCAGGCTTCAAAATAACAAAGGGAGTAGAGTATGAGAAACGTGTGAATGGGCACAACAGGCACCGCAGGCAATCCACCCAGTACTTGACATGTGAGAACAGTATTGTCTAACTGGGGAATATTCCTTAACATTTCCTAACACTGATTTGCATACACGTTGAACAATGATGGATAGCGCACACGTAATAAGTAAAGTTGACTAAATATCTTGATACACTCGCATCCATTACTAACTAACGAGCTCTCGCGGTCTTACTGACACGTCAGCGGCTACGCACGTGGCCTCGACGAACTAACATAAACTGGAATGACCTCCCCACACGGCAATATTACTCTGCCTTGACGAAACACTTAAAAAGGCTTACTCCCCAAAACTTATTAAAAAATGCAGACTTTAGACAAACCCAGAAAACGGCCAGACACAGACGCAGTTTACGTACTTTTTAAGAATTAAATAACATTTACGCTTCTTCCCTGACAAATGATGAAATACACACGAACACGCACGTACACGTCTGCGCTGACAACTGGTGAAATAATCTCTAACTATACGCGTACACTCCGACGCTGGCAACCAGTAAAAGAAACCTGCTCACAACTTGCTAAGGTATTTATACTTCCTAACTTATTTTTTCGACGCTGTTCTTCATGGCCGTTCATGCAAGGGATACCTTATGATGCAATCTTTTCCCGTCGCTCTAATTCAAATATTATGCCATGCGCTTAAACCACTAAACTTACTGTAAAAAGGCTGAATGAACTCCTTATTTCCTAATTTCTAATTATAAGCGACAGTCAGTTACTGAAGTCGGTAATGACTCTTCAGAAGTCGTTTTCATTAAGCGAGAATACGTAGTTGAAACTGTCGTATTTTTTACAGTGTAAGTCTTTCTAAGATGTGGGATAGTACTTATCTGCTGAAGTAGCCTAAAAACTTGTTGTTCGGATGGTTATTGATAGAATGGGATGTACGTCTGGCTAGGATTTGAGCAGAGTAGTCATGTGTTCAAGTTCTATGAAGAAATTGACGTGAAAGTAACATTTCTTTTCAATGCACACAATGTCTCTCCTTTCGTCTGTAAACGATATTAAGCTACGATGCGCTGCTACGAGTAAACGAGGTTATACGTAGATGAATAGACTAAGAGCTCCTGCTGTGCAATTTTATTTTCATAGAAAGTGCCCACTCAATAAATCATATTTTAAGGTATTCTATTCGATTTTTCGTTACACGAATGTACGTGGATCGCAAGTGAACAGTGTATATAAAAAAGAAGGTCCCAATAGCGGAATAACGAACGAGGTGTGGAAAACTCGCATCATTATTTCTCAGTTCCTCACAAGGGTGGTGTTGGTATCTCGCAGAAAGAAAGAATATATTTGAGCAGTCTTCTCTTACATTCTCTCCTTCTGGTTAGTTGATCCGTAAGTCTCTTGTTTACAAGCGGCAGAGTGTAAGGCTGGCGCCGATATCGTCTCAAGTGCTGCGACAATATTGCCTTAACCCTGGAGTGTTGTAAAGAACGGATGACTAGCAGTATGTGTGCTTTAAAGTTGAATTCCCGTAACACTAACCCCAGTAATAGAGCTGTAAACATTAAAAAAAGAATTTTTTAAATTATCCTGAAAACCGATCATTTGCTACACATCTTCAGACTTATAATTTGCAAAGTTGAAGCTAACACTTGTTTCTAGAATTTTCGTTTTTTTTTTGTTTTTTTTTTTTTGTGAGCGAGGTCGTAGATGTCGCATTGTACGTGGATTTTTTTTTTATCTGCTTAACGCCTCTTAACAGCGAGGTCTTTAGAGACGGGAAAGGATGGGGGGGGGGGGCAAGGAATAGGAAGGAATTCGGCCATGGCTTTTTGAAGGAAGCATCCCGGCATTTGCCTGGAGTTACTTGGAAAACCACGGAAAACACAAATCTGGATCCCCGGACGGGGATTCGAACGCGTGGAAAATATCTAATTTCTCAATTCTGTTGGTTTAATAACTGGATTTCTTTGTCTCATTCAAATTTAAAAATAAAAACATAACCTCTTCGTTGCGTAATTCAGGAAAGTATTTAAAACGCTGGAAATGGATAAAATAATTGAGGAAACCATGTTACGGTAACTAACATAATAATCGTTAAGAATCTATTACAGCGTGACAAAATAGATGGATCGATAAAGGAAAAATCAATTGCTTTGAACCTATATTCAAGTTTCTTGTCTCATGAATTACGGTTATGCAGAAATACCCTTAAATTGTATTTAGTTCATAAAGTCACCTCCTAAAATTAAACCACCGGTTGCCATTCACGTTCACTGTTTTCAGTGAGCTCGAAGATGCATTAAACATCGTCATACAGTAACAGATATTACCAGTGAAGAGTACATTACAAAATAAATGTATATTTCATCTATGACTAAGAAAAACGCTAACAAATTAATACATTGAGTTACTAATCTTTGGAATTATGCTAATTATCGGTACTCTGCATAAACGTGCATCCATTTGATTCATAGAGTGAAGAGAAAAGTATGATAAATTTATAAGCATTCATGAAAATAGCATAAGAGAAACATTTGGGAGTTTTGATGTTTATAACCGCAGTCGCAAGCATCTGCGCCACTGTAATGGCTTACTGCACCTCAGCACTACACTTATCTGCCCACAATGATAGACGAGCGAGCTGTGTAACAGAACAGTCTGGCGACTCAGTAGTTCTCGCATCTGTCTAGAGACCGAGAAATCCACGGTTCGAACGTCTGTATCGGTGGGGATTTTCATAGGCCCTTAACCCGAAGTTCATCTTAGGCACAGCTGTGTAATCTGAAATACGCCAGAATGTTTCCTTGGTTCGGATTCCTCGTTAAACTGTAGGTCCCCTCCATCATGTAAGATAACTGGATTCGTTTAGTCAAGGAGGCCAACGTAGCTTCTATACCAGCCCAAGTGTACTCCTTCGGGAGAGTTCAATGAACCTTCGGTTGAATATCAAGCTTAACTTAGTCAATACAGATATTATCACAATTGACCTGCGGATCATGAAATAGAACACAGCTCGCCTCGTGTGTTAGATCGCTAGCATAATATGATAGTGTGTGGTGTCGTGCATCTTAAGTCAAATCCACTATTATTTCGTAGAAACTGATATGGTGAGTGCATTCGTGAGATGATTCGTCGTAGGAAAGGGGTATGTAACTGTTCGGAAGAAAAGCTTCGAATAGTGCGCACTTGTCTCCTTTTATTTTCACATAGATAAAACAACATGCTTTACAATTTTCTTTACTGCCATCTTACACACTTACAAGAATACTTAGTCAAAAGCAGGTAAGAAACTGGCCTCTCTGCCTCTGTATCTAAATTCATAATGAATCCATTTTTCGGGATGAGTCAAATTATCAATTCACTTTTAATGAAATATAACTCCAGTTACTCAAATTAAGTTCAATTTTAAGTAGTACGTTTAAAAATCAACAAACCAAATGCATTAGAGAAATAATTCGACACTTCCAAAGTTTTATTTATACCTTGTGAACTTACAAGGATATTACTATTATTATCAGTGCAGCTATATGAATCCTTATTTCAGGAAGTAGCCTCTTTAAGTCTAATGATCTATATATTAGAATTTAATTCTACATTGTTTTGTTGTAGTTCTTTCCAGGCTGATCGATCTTAAGCAACCCTCTTCTACTACACGCCTGTAACTCGACGTATATCCTTATCCCAGCGATCCGGGGGTCTTCCTCTTGCTCTTTTCAGGTTCCTCGGTATCCAATCCAGCACTACCGTAGTCCATCTTTCATCTCTTTTGAGAGCAATATGACCGGCCCATTGCCATTTTTGGGTCATGACTCTTTTTAAGATGTCTGTCACTTACTGAACGAATGCGCACGGCACTTTTCCTGTCTCTTCTTGTAAACCCTAGCATTGCTCATTCCGTACTTCGCTGGCAATTCTCAGTTTTTGCTTCGTGTGACTATTTAGGGTCCAAGTCTGGCAGGCATATGTGAGGACCGGTAATACACATTGTTCAAATACCTGCTTTTTAAGATGTACTGGCATGTTAGATTTAAAAACTATGTAATTTTTTCCATATGCTCTCCAGCCCAGCTTTATGCGTCTGTAGATCTCAGGTTTTAAGTCACCATTCATGTTGATCAGTTGGCCAAGATAGATGTACTGATCTACGGACTCTGCCTTGTCTTTATCTATTTCTGCCCATTTGTTTTGCATGATTTTGATTTTTGATATATTTATTTGAAGGCCCACTTCGCTGTAAGCTGCCTCTGGTTCATTTATCAGTTCTTTGAGCTCTTCCAGACTGTTTGAGAGTAAAACTATATCAACAGCGAATCTTAAGTTGTTGAGACTTCATCCATTTGTTGTAAACCCTCTGTTTTGCCATTGGATTTTTTGACATTGCCAACTCTAGAACTGATGTGAATAGCTTGGAGGATATAGAGTCTCCTTGTCTTACTCCTCTTTCTACTGGGAACTCTTTGGTGGCTTCAGCGATGTTGACAAAGGCAGTGGTAGTGGTGTAGATGTTGTACAGTAAGTCGATATAGCCTGGATTCACTCCTTGTTCTAGAAGGGCTTGCATGTTTGCTGAGTGATGGACTGATTCAAAAGCTTTTTCAAAATCGATAAAGGCCAAACAGAGAGGCATCTGGTACTCATTTGCTCTACAAGGATATACCCATGCGTAAATCTTATGGTGGCGATTGTTAAGTATTGATACAGCCGATATGTGTTGTAAGTTATATGTAGTTCCATGGATCTTATTATATGTCGCTTAATTATAAGTGTTAACTGTGGTTGAGAAAAAGACACTCTTTGTAGGGAAAAAAGGTGAATATTAGTTATGCTGAGACTGTAATTGTTAAAGTAATTAAAAAGAAAAATAAATATTGATTTCTTAAGGTGATAGTACTGATTCGCTGGGAATGCTTCGCACAATATTCATTAAAGTTAAGTGTTTTCTATTACGGGTAAGAAATCAAATTGTATGTTTTGGTGGTTCTAATATCACCGACTAGCCGACTAGTAGTCTTAATGCTAGGCAGGAAAAATAACCAGTAAAACCACCAACTGTACATCGTACGTAACGAAAAGAAAGCATGGTTGTGTGGGAGTGGTCTGAATACAGCTCCCTCATCTCGTGTCCCCGACATTTCGATGAGGCCCGACGACTGCCGACATCGACATCCGATCAAAGGCCGATAAGCACATCACATCGGGAGCAGTGCACGGCATTCGGCCGCACCGTCTCCAGTGACTCCCACAAAGGGCGAGCTTGTCCCTCCGAGGTCGTCCGCTCCCTCGCTGGGCATTTTTGGTACGACTTAGCTAAAGTGGATGGAGTTGACGTTTCTGTGGGGGAAGGAGGAAAGAAGAGATTGCCGGTCGAGTCGGATCCCTCGGGAAGGGGGAGACGGAACTCTGTCCACCCACAAGAGTCATTTCGTGTGACGAGAAACAGAGTGGACAGCTTCCACCCGCGAAGACGGGGCTGCTGTTTCAAACGGGACGTACTCAGCGGGACTGTCTCAACCATCAGTTTTCTCTAATAAACCAAGTTGTTATATAATTAAAAATATATTCTTTCCTTTATTAAAAATCATTAACAGATATTTACAAAATTTATGTATGTTAATTACAGGCACTGCGCTGTCTTTATCTGGCATTAGACAGATAAGAAAAACTATCATGTAATTAGTAACTTTTCCCTTTAATTTTGGAACACTATCATTTTTGCGTAATTTATTTTCGCGATTAAGAGAGACAAAAATAATTTATAGTTTTATTTCCATTTTCTTCTCCACACTTCTACATCTACATCTACATATATACTCTGCAAATCACAAAACTTTGGGTGGCAGAGGGTGCTAAGCACCAAACCTAATCTCTTTGTTGTGAATTCCAATCCCTAATGGTACGAGGAAAAAAAGAATTCATATAAGAATCAGTCAGGCACCTTATTTCTCTAATTTTATCTTTCCTGTCATTCCGACCCAAATAGGTTGGTGGACGAAGTATTTCACTACACTCGTAAGTGAAAGTGGGAGTACGCATGTTTACCAATAAGTTTATACGAAACGTGCGTCGTCTATCTACCAGAGACTCCCAGCCTAGTCTACTAATCAGTTCTGTAACGCTTTCATAAGGACTGTAGCAAGCGGTCACGAATCGAGCGGCCCTTCTCTGTACTTTCTCTATACTCTCAATCAGCCCCTTACGAAACGGATCCCAGATGGCACAACAATAGTCCAAATGTGGACACACAAGAGATTTGTACGCTATCTCCTTTGTTTGTTCATTACAATTTTTCAAAATTCGACCTAGGAACCGCAGCCTAGAATTAGCTCTACCTACCAACGTATTAATATTTAAGTCCCATTTCATGTTCCTTTGTACTGTTACTCCCAAATATTTCATAGAATCGACCATATCAATAACTGAACTGTTTACCTCGTATTTCTGAACAATCGGATTGTTTTTGTTAGTTATGCTCATTGTCTTACACTTTTTACAATTTAGTGTGAGTTGCCACTCAGCGCACCATGCCAAAATAACATCCAGATCACGCTGAATTGCTGAACAATCGGCCAAATTCCTTACTTCCCTATAAATAACTGCATCATCAGCAAACAATCTAAAAAGGCTTTTCACTTTGTCTCCGAGATCCTAAGCTTTTGCTGCTATACTTATCGGGAGTGAATACAGTTGTAGGTTTTGATTATTTTTTTCTGTTTGTACGACAGAGAAATGCTGGTTCGATAGCTTTGGGCACTTAAGGCAAGATGATGATTCTGACGCTGAGTTGTAGTACTTGTTTGATCTTACACTCAGCACCACTGCATGTTTTATTGCTTCTTGAATTCTCTCAAAAGCGTGGCATTACGTTAGAGGAGACATGCAACCTCCTGACCCACCTGGCAATCTGTGGCCAGCTTGTAATATGACGATAATCCGACAACGCGTAATGTCATCCATGTGTCTTCTCTGTGCCATCTTGCTCCCCTAAGATTCCAACACTGTGTGACAAATGCATACAACACGATGTCTGAACCGATGCACCCAAGCGCTCTGCCTACACGGACACTTTCGGGCACAGTAAGCATTCTCGTACTAAACTTCTAGGTTTATCACTTGTTTCTGTGTTTTGCAGCCACAAATTTTGTTCACGTGTTATCTCCATGACGCAACAAATACTTGTATATTTCGAAATCTCTTAAATTATGGACATGAGTTAGTTAGATTTTTTTGTTTATTCTTTATTTGTTACGATATTAATAAATGTCTCCCTTTTTAAAAAAATTTCTTCTAGTGAATATTTTAAAACTTTGAGAAATTACGAATATCTGAAACACGGAACCTTGTGCTGGGCAGTAGTTACGTATTTATATCAGTCGGTTAAAATGTGCTGTTATGATTAACGGTAGGGATTGGTAATTCGTGCACCAGTTCTCCTAATATACTTGTTATTTTTTATCAGTGTATTAGTCTTGGTTTTGATATAACATTTGGTGTGGCCCATCCTTCCGGTACAGTAATACAATATCGTTCTATTTAATATTTTGCAACATTTCAAATCCATAAAAATTTGATTTGATTTATTAACTGTTAACTTTCATTTCGAATTAAGAACTAGAAATTGTACTTTGCTTAAAAGCTACATACCATAGTTGACTGTGGAAGAAACGTGTGGACTGCATACATAAAGTTAAAATTTGATATCGACTGTGCAACTATCAGATGTGTAATTCTCTTAATATCTCACAAGTACATTGTTTGTTATAAAAACTGGTCCAAGCGTGATGAGTGAGAAGTAATATTCGGTCCTGAAATTTAGTGGAATTACCTTCGATACCAGCTCTGGCCACTGACATCACAAATTTTGATACTTTGCTGGAATCATGCCAGAAAGATGCCGTGGTGGTTGTTTGATAGATGCAATGAAAAACTCCCTTTCTGCGTCTTGCTAATAAACCTTGACAGATAAAATGAATCATATACCAATATTATGAAGCGTGTCGTATTACGTCAAAGTTGTTAGAGGGTAATTCTAATTACAATGCTTCGTGCTCGTTTATTTGATATGGTCTACGTCTTACTCGAACTGATGTTTACGTTAACATTAAGAATCACTCTAGAAGCTGTGGTATGGTCAGAGCCGGGCGTTTCATATCATCCACGGGTCATTACCGCGTTGGTCTTCCAGCCACTGGCAAACGCAGTGAAACGGACGACCTTCATAGCCACTCACAGCTTCCCCGACGAAGTTATTTACAAAACACTGCTATTAATCATTCCTTATTCCCACAAAATATATTGGAATAAAATGTAGGGGAGAAATCGTGATCATTCGACTCGAAATTGTAGCAGAGAAGAATAAAACAAAATTATTTCGGATTCAGCTCTGTGTATTTCGTAAGTCTGCTCTGGAAACGTCAGAAGAGTATAATCGTGATTTTTGCGATTTTGAGGAAAATTGAGTCTCATTGTTGTTGTTGTCTTTTCCTTTGCATCTAGCGCAGAAAACTACAGACTTAAAATTTTCGACGTGATACGTGTTGACCTAAAAAACTGATATCGTTTTACAATTTTTAAGAAAAGCTATATATATAAGCTTCAATAGAAGTTAAGGCGGTCGATTATGTTAGGCTCAAAGAACGAAAACGGTCACTAAGTGAAAAAAAACTACCACAACGCTTTGTGGTTTCTTTAACACAGCCACAACACATTATTGGCATCATGGCACTTACAAAAACAGACCTATGTGTTATGGCTGATTCAAAAAGGCCACAGCAGGAAAATCGCGTCGTGGCTCTCATGATATTTGACCACAACGCGTTGTGGTTATTAAGAAAAACCACGACGCGACTGCCAGGTTGTAACTATGTCAAGGAAATAAAACATTCATTTTCATTATCATTTCTTTATATTTAATCGTTAACTGATATAAGTTGACAGTAAAATTTTTAAAACCACGATAGTTGGGAGCAAAAGTATCAATAATGTTACAGAGTTATTTATTTTTACAAGAAGTAAACATGACGTTTTGAGTAAGGTTTTATGGGTTTTATGATTTTTCAGCAATATTTGCTTTTTTTATGAATACAGTATCTTCTTCAGTGACACATTGTAAAGCCTTGCTGACTTTAAAATGGTAGGCGAAGTATTAATGGAATTGGTCACGAACGTTAATGAAGTTACTCTCTGAAATTGCAAATTCTCTACGAGCATAAGGTAGCTCGAGCAGACCTTCCTTGTTTCGTAACTGATAGAAAACACTTGTGGGCTCCTGGGCTGCCATTTTTCAGAAATAACACAACCTTTTATTAAATTGAAAATTTAAACTTTTTCTAATATAACGTGTCACTTTAAAAGATGCAGTAATGATAAAAATTTAAAATATTGCTTAAAGAAGATAAAATATAACTCAAAATGTCATAGTTTTTTTTTTTTGCTTATGGCTTTACACATTGTCGACGTCGAAGCAATTGGAGGCAGTTATGGCAAGGAATGGGAAGGAATTTGGATATGGCCTTTTTAAAGAGCCATTCCGGCATTCACCTGGAGTGATTTGGGGAAACAATGGAAAACCCAGATCTGGATGGCCGAATGGGTATTCGAACCCGAGTCCTCCAGAATGCGAGCCCAGAGCGTCACCACTCACCCACCACGCTCGGTAAAATGTCACGGTAATAGTTTTTGGGAAAATAAATAACTCTGCAACATTATTCATAATTTTTCTACCAACTTTCTTTGTTTTAATAATTTTACTGTGAATTATTAGACATAAAGAAACGATAATGAAAATGAGTGTTTTTTTATCTTAACATCACACGATTAATAATTAAGATCCAGAAGATGTAATTACACCCTGTCCGTCATGTCGTGGTAGCATCAGCTAACATTCAGTACGCGTTGTGGATTTTCTTAATAACCACAACGCGTTGTGGCCAAACATCATGAGAGCAACGATGTGAATTTCGTGCTGTGGCCTTTTTGAGTTAGGCACAATGCGCTCTGGTTGTTTTTGTAAATGCTATGAAGCGAATAACGTGTTGTGGCCGTTTTAAAGTTACCACAACGTGTTGTGGTCTTTCTTTCGCTCAACGAGCGATTTTGTTCTTTGAGCCTAACATATATGTATAGTGTGTACAGTATGTTTTGTATGTTTCTTCAGCGAAAATTAAAGTTAAATGGCCGTCAAAGCTGTCAATTTTTCACCATTTTTTTCAGCCAGATCTATCTAAAAAACGATATAACTTAGAATCTGTATCCAACATTGACCATATCCTGTATTTAAACAATAACTACACCTGGCATAGTTTTACGTTACCTAAGAAAGATGTAAAACAATTTATTTAGGGCTAAGTTTGCCATATACTAACACTGTTCAACTGATAGTGCTTTTAATAAATAGTGTATTTCCTCATAATGTATATATAAATATATTTAATTATAATTGAAAAATGGCATAAGCTGTGAGTTATATTTTTCGAAGTTTAAATTGGATTTTAATAGTTTTTGAAGGATCATTTATGAGATGAAGAGTGATTATCTGATAAGCATCTAACTAGTAATATCGTACGTTGGTATTGTTTTGCTACCTCTGGAACAGGAGACAAGGAGTACGAGGAAATTCAGGTAAGGATTTGTCAGATATATTGTCAAATCATGATTGTTGAAAATAGTTGTACGACTGGGTAATAACAGAGTGGTATTAAAGACATACTTTTAGTTTCAAGTTATTAGTTATTCAGAATGTGTTGGGTTTAAACCTGCTTTCATAACGGCTATACACATTCTTAACGGCCGGGAGAAGGGATTTTAAAATAATTGATTAATACCCAAGGACCTTTAAATTTTCTTTTGATAGTTGGAGCGGCATAATAACTCAGAAATTGTTAAGAAATTTCGTTTTTCTCCATCGGACTCTGAATAGATAGGGCGCTTTATGAACGATTAAGCCGAATAATGATCTATACCTTTCACAACAGTCACAACATACTATGGTTTTCTTACAGTGGTTTTACCAATAACAGTAATAGTCAGATATTTCGATGGAATACATTATAATATAATTAGATTAAATACTAGTAAATAATAATAATACCAATATTAATAATACTAATAATAGTAATACTAGTAAATACTAATACCGGAATGATTCCTTCAAAAGGCCTTCGCCGAAGTCCTTCCCATTCCTTGTCCCCTTTTCCCACCTACAATAACCTCGACGTCAACGAGGCGTAAAGTCGTAAGAAAAAAAAAATAAGAAAAATAAAATAATGTAGTGTTTCGAGCTTCGGTGAGAGAATAACACTGGATGAAAGTTATGTTTCACCAAGCGAAAGATCGCCTGTTGTAGTGCCTTAAATAATCGATGACTTACTTTAGAGGTATTGTTTACGTTAAATCAAAGAAGAAGTACTGTACTAGATATTATATTGTGATATCAGAAGTGAATTCACTTGGCTCTGCCCTGCCTTTGGAGCTGGCCGGGTCTCCGGGCACATTCACTCAGAGCAGTAGCCCCCGCACCTCCAGTTGCTTTCGGGAATGGCCGGCGTAATAACGGTGCCTCGCTTGTTGCCGAGAGCTCAGGGGCTAAAGCTGGCGCTGCGACAAGGCTCTGTCGCCGCACCAACTCCGTATGGCAGTAAAGCTAGGCGCGGCCGACCACAGCGATCCCCAGGCCGGGGCACATAAAGAGCGAGATTAGCCAGCCCGCACCACCAACGTAATCGTCGGGATCCTAATTTCCTAACTACGCCACGGCAGCCTACCTACGCACTGACACACAGCTAAGAACAATTTAAAAACTGCTGCAGCGTATAGGAGAACGATATCAGGTAGTCAATGAACTATGCTAAATAGAGGCATCAATAAAGTACGCAACAGACCTAATTGTGCTAAGTGAGGCATCGTTACTTTTATGTATTACAACATTGAGCTACAATTTATACTTGCAGCTTCCTATACCACAACTTAGTTTTCGTGACACGGATAGATACTAAACGTCCTGCTAAAGTGCTCTCTATTCAATCAGCAAGATTTTAGTTCCATTACGATTTTGTACACTCTTTTAAACTGGTTTTTTATTGTCTAGTAGCAGTGTTCCCGCCATTGCCAAGAGTGATCTATGTTCATATGTTCACACAGTAAACATTGCAATTCATAACAGAAGTCAGTTTTCTGCACATGTGACTCAAATTTCATGTCAGTCGCTCCATTTTCTATATTTATTTATACAGCCAACCGCTGGTGGAGCAGAAAACAGATAGGGTTGTGGTTGATTTATTCCAGCAATATTTTTAACCATCTTATCAGGAACATTTGTACCAAGTTTCAACAAAATAATCGCAGCGATTCGTACGGCAATATAAACTATGAATTTTTTCATGAACTGTTGTAAATACAGGATTGTTCATCAATAAATTATAAAAATACCGTAAATGCCAACACTAAAGGTTTTAAACAGTTCACTTTCATGTTCAAACCCAGAAGATGTGTATTACTTACTATTAACAGCGAATATGATTTCACTTCCAAACATCTGCGATTGTAACTGTGTGGTCTGAGATCGTAGTTTCAAGAAGCGAAGAAGATACTGAAAGGTTTTTTTTTATATTTTACACTTTGAGCAGTTCCATCTTCGCTTTCCATACGGCCATCTATTGGGTTTAAAGATTAAAAACAAAAATTTAAGGAAGGAAACATTACATGCAATGATATGGCTACTATTATTTTTTACGAAGTATGACATGTGCAACTAGTTGGTATTTCATCTTTGGTGTTTCAGGAAATACGTACAGATTTTCACTTACTGCTCCGGCGTTATGTTACGTTGAAGCGTGAGACATACCAAAAAATTCAGTTAACATGCGAATCTTTAAAACGGTGAAAACCCCATAAATCTGTACAGTAGTTTCAGAGTTTTTCTGAAACCAATATATCTAGTTTTCGTTTCATAGATATAGATTCTACTATTTGCCGTTCGTGGCATTGGGCTGGCCATATTTCACGGAGAAAAGACCAGAGGTGGACAAAAACAGTGTTAGAGTGGAGCCCAGGAGATCACCACAGACCAGAGGAAGACCACCAGACCAATGGGACAAGGACATACGCAGGGTTGTCGGAGTTAACTGCCAGAGGGTCGCCCAAGATCGTGCGACTTGGAGAAGAGTGATCAAGAGATATCTGAAAAAATCATGACTTTAAGAGGCCTCATCAGAAAATGATTGAACTGGCGATAATGATTTGACGTTCGTGATAGTACTCCCAGTTCCCACTGTTTCATCCTAAATGTTTATAATTAATGGAAGTCCTGAATGGGTTATCCTAACTTTTCGTGGACGTTTTCTAGTTATCCACCTTTTACAATAACAGTGTAAGCTACAATCCTTTGCACGTTGGTAAAATAAAATCAATATTCATTTGTTTGTCTACACTATATTCATTTTGCAAACAGATTTCTATCAATACTTTACCTGACCGGGAACATTTTAAAAAATAACTTTCTTCATTTATTTTAAAAGAGTACTAATTCTGTTCAGAAAGGATATGAATTTTAGATGTTTCATTATTTAGATATTTTACAGTTTTCTTCCACTTAGCAGACAAGAACAATCAGACTTCTAATACATATTCTTTAACGCTGCATACATGCTGTTCATTAGGAATTATTTAATTTTTGATGCCTATTAGCTTAAATACACATTTATCTTCACTAATTACGTAACATTACAAAGATTTATAACCCTCTTTTAAGAATGTCAGTTCATCTTTTTTGCTGTGCTTTTCTGCACCACTTGGTGCAGAACTATATTAAAGCAAGTTGTTCAAAATTCAGTCTAAGCTTAAAAGTCAAGTATTATTTAATGCGACGCGAGTAGACTCTCTACGTAACTGTAAGTGGTGTTTGGACGGTTATATATCAAAGCTTATCCAAAACAAGTTACCAGATAAATGATGCACTAGTACAACGCTGAATATGGAAACCTTCACACAGTAGAGAACTAATTGAGATAGCAACGATTTCATAGCTAAAATTACCCCGACACAGGCCAAAGTATTAGTTGTATTAGATCTATCATGTGCCACAAAGTATGGTGGTTTCAAGTGGATAGAGATCCACTCAAATTTATTGCGAATATGGCTCATGCCACCATTGGTAACAAATCGATATATTCTCAACAGCTTAGTGTTGATACATGAAAACGTATGACACACACGTTCAGTGATCTCATCGAATTTATAAGGGATTTCGTTGTTGACATGGGTGAGCGGTATAAATTTTAAAACACTTGTGGTACTTTTGAATGAATGATAACGAATTGCACATCAATGCTTTCCACTAGTATTGTAACTTTGACATACCTAATAATTCAATCGGTGAAGAACACCTGCAGTTACACACAGAATAGCATGAAATCCGAAAAACGTAACGTTCCAGTCTAAACCAAAATTACAAATAATGCGTTGATAGTTATAAAGGTCTGATTAAAGAACCATGAAAATTCCGGCAGAGACACTTTTTAGATTGACAGTTTACATCTCCACCATAAGACCAGTTGAAAAATATGCATTTTTTTTTATTCTTCAACGTTTTAAGGGGCCATAGAGTAACGCGCAACACATAAAAATTGTTGTGAAAATTTTAACAACAAATTTCGGAGGTAATCGTAATAAAATCTGTGTTGTGGTGGGAAAAAAATGATATCGTTCACACCAAAAAAATCGCTCCTAATATCCATGAAGACTATATTCATAAATGGTTTCCTTTTCGGTATATTATAAGTACTTGTTTTCTGTTTATCTCAAGCGAGAAATAGTTTAAAATCTTCACAAACGAAAAAATATTACGAAGTTAGCCATCTACCAAATACTAGTCATGTCTATGTACGGCACTTGTACGTTTGACCTTCAGATTCTACTAATTTTTTCAGTATTATCTAACAAATTGACCAAGATGAAGTCGATATTTACGCAACTACTTACCGGTGATTAATTTTCTGCCTAAACCAACTTAGTTTTAACTACATTCTACCGACACCTCCGTAACAGACTTCAATAGGTAGTTGTCACTAACATAGGTTTTTTTTATTGATAAAACCCCTATAATTCATTTAAATTCATCACTATCGTTAACTCGTTCTCCATCCATCAATAATCCTACACTGAACACCTCCCACGCGGCTGTAAGAGGTGCCCAAACATTGCGTTAGCCACCTCGGGTGATGTAATTTACTGTCCAACTACTGTGCGTGTGAGTGTATACTCAGCTAGGTTCTCATCAACAGTTCGGCATGTGCAGAGCCTCACTAATTAATAGCACTAATGAGAGTAGTGTTCTGGAATGTTGTCTCGTCATTAAACTCATCACAAGGCCATCGCAAAATTAGTTTACGAATAGCCTGCAGTATCATGAAACATTTCAGAGTTGCATTGTTCATATACCGGATACTGCATTTCCGGCAACGTTAATGCTAATTCAAAATGTTCTGCAGCCTGCCATGTAGGAATTTCGTCTCGGTGCACTAACGTTTATAGCTGGTAGCTGATTTCTTTATGCGGCTTTGATACAGCGTAAATGAATAAGAAATTTTTATCTCCATGGTTGGATGTTTTCAGTGGAATACACTCTCGTACCAAATTAGAAGCAAAGGAACTATAGCACAAATATGTTAAATTTATATAACCTTGCGGCAGCAGAAAATGTAAAATAATATCTATAAAGAAAGGTAATGCATTAAAATATAATTTTTGAGTCATAAACTTTCAGTAATAAACGCTTTTCTTCAGGAAGAAACAATCAGAATTAAGCTTCTCCTTGATCAAAATTACTCGATTCAATGAATGTGAAAAGATTATGCCTTATTGAGCGGTTGAACGTTAGTAGCAACAAGTGAACGTTTTTAGTTTTATTTGACTAATTTAAATCCAAGAAGAGAGAATGAACTACGGTGGCACAAATGAAGACCACACTTATGTGAAGGAAGGTCTTGAGACCAAAAAAACACTGAGAATGGGGTCGGTAATTATCACAACGCTGCACTTCAATGGGGGGACTTCACAGCTAATCATTTATTTTAATGCATGCAACGTTTGTAACTGAGTCTAAAGCAATTTAGCTATTTTGTTCCAAACACATTTCACTACTTTCACATTTCTGTATTAATCTGATTGATTACAGATAGGCACAGTAATGTAAGCATGTTGACTATCACACGATGAAGGAGTTAATAGGCTGCGTATCGACAAAACAAATTAATCCGAGAAACTGTGAAAATAGCTTGGTCTAATATATCATTTCTTGTGGTTTACCATTTGCCTCAATTAGTCCTTAATATCTGCATGAATCGCTGATCAGGTACTGGAGATTACCCATACATGTAAATACATGTAAGTGCAGTGCAACAGAGAATTAACTACCTTGGTACCGTACTTTATTGCAATGACCATATATTAATTTCTGCGTGTGAGGATGATATATAATTTTCACTCTACCTTCACAAATTAACATCAAACCTTTTAATACAGAAAATACAATTAAGAAATTAAAAAAGCTGTGAAAGTAAAGAAATATATCCGATAAAATAGTCATGAATTACGAATTTAAATATTTGGCAAAACACTTAACATACGAGAAAAAGTTATACATAACATAATACTAAATCACAAAAATTGAGGATAATCAAATAAAATTTTAATCTGAATAAAATTAAAAAGAAATTAAGGAATATAAAATTTAGGAAAGAATAATTCTTACTTATGTTTACGAAGACTGGAGAATACAGCGCAAGATGAGGAACTTCTCAATGCGTTAGAAATGTAGTTTCTGCTAAGACCTACACTGATAGATTATATCAGTAACAAAAAATAGCAGATAAAACAAAGGAAAGAGTGGTAGTTGAACATATTCAGCAGTAGAGGGATAAGTAGTTTCGACATGTAAAAAGGACTGAGAATACCTCGACATGTGCTACATTATTTCTGCATAGGAAATCGAGTGGCTGCAAGACAAGCTACAAAATGGAGGGAGTCTGCAAGAGACCTCAAGACTCACTTCTGGAAACTACGATGATAATGATGATTATGTAGTAGAAATTTCTTGTCTGTACTTTTCTCTGTGCTCCAATAAGGGAACAAATATTCCTGCCCGTTATTATGAAAGAATAACTTTTGTTGCATTATTACACTATGAGCATAACGAAACCTAAGTTCTGTCTGTAAGTGAAATTAATTAAAAAAATATATAAATCCAAAGTACATTACTAATAACACAGAGGAAATGAGCAAAAAATTTGAGAAGTTTTGTCTGACTATTTGAGCACGCAAAGACTGACGAACAGGTTTTAACGAAACGTATTCTTAGAGATAGCTTATATTTTCTTATCCCGATAAATTACATGGTCCCCTAAGAAACAACTTTAAAAAATCAAAAAAAATGTAAAAACTATAAAACAGCGTTCAGGTTTTAATGTAATATAGAGTAACCGTTGTTTTATACACATAATGATGCGTTCTTAAAGTGATGGTTTCAAAATCGGTACAAGTAAAGAAAATGTGTGCGCTGTTTATACCATTTTATTGATACATAGAAGTTCCAGGACTTTGGAGATCCTGTTTTGAAGACAGAATTCAATAAAGCTCTGCATGACTTGAAAGCAAGTAAGGCAATTGGAATAGATGACATCCATACAGAACTTCTTAAATCTATAGGAGAAGAAGGAATCGAAAAATTATTCAAGCAGATATAAAAAAAATTATGAATCAGGAGAAATTCCAACCGATTTTAATAAAAATATCATCTTCACACTTTCGAAGAAAGCACAACCCGACAAATGTGAGAATTATGGCACCATTAGTCGAACATCACATGCTTCAAAATTACTGACCAGAATAATATACAGAAGAATGGAAAGGGTAGTAGAAGACATAGTAGGTGAAGATCAGTTTGGGTTTAGGAAAAATCGTGGTACAAGGGAAACAGTTCTGTCTTTAAGATTAATACTTGAAGGGTGGATCAATAAAAATAAAGATACTTTCATGCCATTTCTTGATTTAGAAAAAGCTTTTGATAATGTTAGGTGGGACAAGATGTACAAAATTTTAAAGAAGTCAGACTAAAGTATCGAGATAGAAGACATTATGAACTATATAAGAATCAAGTGGCTGAAATAAAAGTAGAGAATCATGAGAGACATCAGTTAAAAAGGGTGTGAGACAAGGTTGTAGTCTATCCCCGTTAATATTCAACTTGGATGTAGAGGAAGTAATAAAGAAAGTAAAAGAAAAATTTCCTTGTGGCATAAGTGTTCAGGGAGAAAAAATCAGTATGCTACGATTAGCTGATGACATTTGCTTGTTAGCAGAAAGGGCTGATGATATTGAGAAATTACTGAATGGTATGAAAAAATACTGAAAGAAGAATTTGGCCTGAATATAAATCAAAGCAAGACTAAAAGGATGAAATGTAACAGATTTGATACAAATACTAGCAGATTAAATAAAAAAATAGGATTGAATGCAATTGGAAGTAAGAGAATTCTGTTATTTGGCAAGCAAAATTACAACCGATGGCCGAAGCAGGAATGATGTTAATAGAAAAATAGCACTAGCAAAAAAGAGTCTTCATTAAAAAGAGAAATCTTTAAGTTTCAAATATTGAGCTAGGAAAAAAACAACTTTTTAAACTACACTCCTGGAAATTGAAATAAGAACACATTGACGCCGGTGTGTAAGACCCACCATACTTGCTCCGGACACTACGAGAGGGCTGTACAAGCAATGATCAAACGCACGGCACAGCGGACACACCAGGAACAGCAGTGTTGGCCGTCGAAGGGCGCTAGCTGCGCAGCGGTTGGGCACCGCCGCAGTCAGTGTCAGCCAGTTTGCCGTGGCATACGGAGCTCCATCTCAGTCTTTAACACTGGTAGCATGCCGCGACAGCGTGTACGTGAACCGTATATGCAGTTGACGGACTTTGAGCGAGGGCGTATAGTGGGCATGCGGGTGGCCGGGTGGACGTACCGCCGAATTGCTCAACATGTGGGGCGTGAGGTCTCCACAGTACATCGATGTTGTCGCCAGTGGTCGGCGGAAGGTGCACGTGCCCGTCGACCTGGGTCCGGACAGCAGCGACGCACGGACGCACGCCAAGACCGTCGCATCCTACGCAGAGCCGTAGGGGACCGCACCGCCACTTCCCGGCAAATTAGGGACACTGTTGCTCCTGGGGTATCAGAGAGGACCATTCGCAACCGTCTCCATGAAACTGGGCTACGGTCCCGCGCACCGTTAGGTCGTCTTCCGCTCACGCCCCAACATCGTGCAGCCCGCCTCCAGTGGTGTCGCGACAGGCGTGTATGGAGGGACGAATGGAGACGTGTCGTCTTCAGTGATGAGAGTCGCTTCTGCCTTGGTGCCAATGATGGTCGTATGCGTGTTTGGCGCCGTGCAGGTGAGTGACACAATCAGGACTGCATACGACCGAGGCACACAGGGCGTGGGGAGCGATCTCCTACACTGGCCGTACACCTCTGGTGATCGTCGAGGGGACACTGAACAGTGCACGGTACATTCAAACCGTCATCGAACCCATCGTTCTACCATTCCTAGACCGGCAAGGGAACATGCTGTTCCAACAGGACAATGCACGTCCACATGTATCCCGTGCCACCCAACGTGCTCTAGAAGGTGTAAGTCAACTACCTTGACCAGCGAGATCTCCGGATCTGTCCCCCATTGAGCATGTTTGGGACTGGATGAAACGTCGTCTCACGCGGTCTGCACGTCCAGCACGAACGCTGGTCCAGCTGAGGCGCAAGGTGGAAATGGCTTGGCATGCCGTTCCACAGGACTACATCCAGCACCTCTACGATCGTCTCCATGGGAGAATTGCAGCCTGCATTGCTGCGAAAGGAGGATATACACGGTACTAGTGCCGACATTGTGCATGCTCTGTTGCCTGTGTCTATGTGCCTATGGTTCTGTCTGTGTGATCATGTGTTGTATCTGACCCCAGGAATGTGTATATAAAGTTTCCCATTCCTGGGACAATGAATTCACTGTGTTCTTATTTCAATTTCCAGGAGTGTATATGTGTGGAGCACAGCACTTTACGGTAGCGAAACATGGACTTTAGAAATACCGGAAAGAAGGAAAATTTAAGCATTTGAAATGTGGTGCTACAGAAGGATGCTGAAAATTAAGTGGACAGACAAAGTAAAAATGAACGAGTTTTGGAAATGATGGGTGAGGAAAGAAGTTTGTGGAAGAAGCTTACAGAAAGAAGAGACAGGCTGGTAGGTCATATATTGAGATATGCTGGATTGGTTAATTTGCTGGTGGAGGGAACGGCTGTAGATAAGAACTGTAGAGGAAGACAGAGATTAGAATATATGAAGCAGATAATTGAGTACATAGGATGAAAGGGATATGTAGAGATGAAGAGGTTAGCCCAGGATAGGAAGGGATGGAGGATTGCATCAAGCCAGTCGAACGATTGATAACAGTAAAATAAAAAAGTTTCATATTCCCATATAATGGGCAATTGATGACAAGATTAGCATTTTAAGTGCAATGAAGGTGGGTTCAGTTGAAATAAACTCTAATAGACTGATTTTTCGGTGCAATTGAAAACATCTAAATAATTTTTTTACCTATTTTTAATTTCGTGTAGTTGTTTTACTTTCATATTTGATAAATGACAACATTATCAGTATCATTTTGTAAAAAATCGTGTAGTGTTTGTATGTATCACACACAATTATATATTCCGAATCACTTCAAGTTTTAAGCGCTGGTAGATACAAATGTTTAAAATATAGTTACTTGAAATTTGAAAATAGTAAGAGAACTTGGAATGAGGGTAAAAAAGGGTTGCTCATGTCAGTTTTTTTAAATATATCTATTCAACATCTTTGTGACAATTTTCCATCGAATTAACACACACATCTCATTTTCTATGTTGACGAAATCTCGGACAGAGATAGTTAAATGTGAAATATCTGTATGGAAATATCTCACATATTTAGTGCATCGTTTAAGAAATCTATTAGTTTTTCCGGGCCACCGTGAAGTATCTCAGATAAGACCGGTACAATGGCTCAGTTGGAAATCTTGGTTATGAAGTATTGGGAGATTTGTTTTCGATAATGAACGAGACGAATGCTGAGACGATTACCAGTTTATCCCTAAGAAATTTCACAACATACAAACAAATTAACAGTTTACATACCAAATGCATATTTCACTACTTACGGAGAAACAATTCCCCAGTTAGTTACTAAGTAGCCTGAATGGGAAAGGAGAAACGACGCAATAATTAATTTCTGTAGTCAATACTGTGGAAAGAACCCACCATTGCGGCTCAGTTTAATGAGGCGCTGCATAGTGGATCGGGGTATGAGCCCAGGTTCCAAATCTCAGCCTCAAACATATTTCACAAAAAAAAAAAAAAAAAAAAAAAAAATACACGCTGAACACTTGCTTGATTGGGCGCGATACATCATTCCATGATTCTAATTCTACGTTAAACGGTAAGTCTAACCACGACAGAAGAGGAATATCCAAAAAATTTAATCTCTCTCTCCTTTTCTTGAAACTACACGAATTTACTTTGATCCCTACACAACTTGGAGAAGTTAGAATTTATACAGGACTTTGATAATCTTCTGATTAGGAATTGTTAACCTCCACATTACGGCCCAACTACCGTATTATGAAAATTTCTTCCACTAACGGTGCTCGAAACGGCTAATCCCATGTCGAGCTGCAGATATCAATTTTACCCACAGGGCCGATTATGAATTTTATACGGCATCTAGAACAAATTCAGTACTGTGAATGTTTCGCAACAGATACTGTCTTAGAGAATAGACACAAAAACTGAAAGTGCACTTGCTCCGGTCTTGCTCCTAGAGATGTATACTGCTGCAAATGTAAATGTTGTAAAACCCAAATCCAGCGAGAATAATTCACATTATTATCCCGTTAATGAATTGTTTAAGATGCATAACCAACTTTCCACCGTCTGTTTTGCTACCAGTGCAGAGAAAATTCGATAAATGTAAATGTATAAACCGAATTGTTTCCGGCGGATGGTTTAGTCTATCGGAGAGCACTGCTAAACGCCGATAATGGCCACCTAATGGCTTACTACAGGGCAAGCCACCTCCACCTCCATAATAAACACAAGGGAGCCATTAGGAAGCGTTCTGTGTACAGATATTACGCCAGGGCAGATAAAGCTACCCCCCAGTCCGCAATCCATTCCCAGCCTGCACCTTGCCCCGTTTGTCGCCCTTAACGCCGTTTCACCAATTGCGATTACCCAGAAAGCTCAAGGGACCGAAACTCAGGCGATTATGCTGACGTAATTTCGGATTGCTTTCAGATGTTTCCCGTATGACGTCTTATCTGGTGGTTAGCTTTTAAGACTTATCGATTCGCGTATCTGTAACGGGGGAAAGGTAATGTGAGGCGACAAAGTACAGCGACCACTTTTAAACTGCTCCAGTCTGTCAACCGTATTTCATTTTAAGTGCAAGTAGAAGCTAAATTGCATCGAACCTTAAGAAGAGGATGAGTACTAGGATTTTTCAGGAAAGGAAAGATGCGGTGCTCCGGGAAACATTCTAACATTTGGATCCAGGAATCTAACGATAGAATGATCTACAGGAATGTGATATTACTAACTGTGAAACTAGGTAAAGCACTGAAGAAAAGTCTTGGTAAAGGTTTCGTATTGAGTTTGAAATTTTGTGAGGCAGAGAAGTGGATACTGAGACGAGAAGATGAAAAAAGTATAGAAGAGTTTGAGATGTGGATGTGGAGGAGGAAAAAGAGGATAAGCTGGATGGAAAAAGTGAGTAATGTAGAAGTATTTGAAAGCGTTGATCAGACGAGAAAACTATTGCAAGCCTTAGGAAAAAGGATTGAGAACTGTATGGGACACAATGTTAGGAGGAGAGTGCTACCAACAGAAGTATTAGGTCGTGGGAGGAGAGTGAGAGGAAGAAGCAGGAACAAGATCATAGACGACATCAAAAGAAACGGAAATTATAAGAACCGGACGAGGAGGGCAGAAGACAGGTGAACATGGAAAGTTTGCAAGTGAAAATCTGCCTTAGGGTAGAACACTAATGATGGCGATGATGAATCTAACGTAAGGAACAGTATAAAAATGAAAAACATTCAAGTAGGAGAATGCTAGATCATATGTTGTCACTTTTTTTTTTCCAAGTTATATTAGAAACACGGAAATTATGGCTTGTTATCTAGAAATCATTTATGTCGCTTATTGAGAATCCAGAAGTGGTCGGCAAATGTTTTCTACAATACCACTGAACCGTCAGTTCATAATATACAAGTGGTCTAGAAAGACATTCACCAGGACATCTCTCTTAAATCAGTCGACACGATGCGGAGACATAGCAGCTCTTATTGGTGACTGTAGAGGCAATGTTTCTGTTGCAATATACTGTAATTTCTTATCTACAAAACATATATATAACACATGATATAAATTTATTTACAATAGAAAAATTCACTAGTAATGTTCTCAACAACAGTTTATTGAGGTTCTAGATGTCTAGTTTTTGTAGTATTAACGTACGTGATAACAGGATACTAGAACCCTAATGTGTCATGTAGTTATGTCTCAAGCGTATTCAGTCATTCGGTTGACTTAATGCAATCCTCTATTACATGCTATTTTATACTCTTTTCATTCGCACACCCATTACAATTTACGCCCTTACATTATTTCTAAGAGTGTAGTTAATTTTTGAAAAAAAAATCGTTTGTCTAATGCTAATTTCACTTAGTTCGTGTCTTCTTTACCCTGGCCATCGGCCGTTTCATAAACAACGAAATTCTTTTGATGCAACTGTTTCAGTTTTGACAATTACTCTATTGGTAATGTCTTCAATTTCTAATCACTTTTGCAGTATTTCCTTTTATTTTTCCCTTTTAACTGGTTGAAATTTTCACTCGCAATATTTTGTTCATATCATATGATATTTTCGTCCTATCTTCATCCTTCCAATCTGTCACGACGTAACAGTAATGTACCTTGTTTGAATCCTGGAATGTTTTTTCCCTACCATATGTTTTATTTCATTTTGTAATTCCTTCCAGTGAATACCTGTACTAAATCAGTGATTCCTAGCATATTTTTAGTGAATGTTTTTACTTCATTGCTATCTGCTATACCTATTTAAGTCTTTGTTCGTAGAATGAATTATTGGAAATTTTATTCATATTCCCTTGCAACAATGTAAATAGTATAAATTTAGAAATATTATATAAGTAACTATTCTTTTCTGTGAGTTTGCTAATTTTGATATTAATATCAGGTTTCTATCTCTTGCTGCCCTGTTTTTTCAGAAGCAAAATTATGCTTCAAACTTTTGGCGATTACTTAACGTGTGTAATATAATGAGTCTATTGCCACCAGTTCCTTTACCGTTTAGCCCGTGCAGGTATCATTGCTTCGGACTGCGATAGCCCACAACTAAAGAAAACATGCGGAATTTATTTCCAAATAAATATAATTCATCATTCTTAATTACAGCCGAATTCCTTTATGTTCCCACCCCATTCACTTCCCCCGCGGCCCCTCCCAACTCTAATGAATTTAACGTCAACGAGGCGTAAAAGTAAAAATAAAAAAAATAATTTTATTACTGCAAAAAATTGAAAATAATTCGAGCTACAGTGAAGTTAACTGTAGTAATTTATTAAGGGTCTGCTTAATTATTAACGTGCGGACACTACGTTCACCTTAAGTGGTTAGTTGACATGAAGACTCATCAATGTGTCCTGAACAGCTGGGGTCGTTGGACGAGTATGGAAAATAAATTTCGTATGGCTTTGCTGGCCGAGATGCTGTTACGTCCTTTTTAATATGGAATCTGAACCATAGGCCATACTGGCATAATAATAAGGTCAAAGAAATGTCTTTAATAATTCCTGGCTTCACCGAAACTGAAACTCGGGGACAGATAAGCTTAATGTAATCAACTACGGAAAAATGTGGTTCGCAGTATATGTTGCAAGCACGTCGGAAGGGAAAGTGTATTGACAATCTAAGTTTGCCACATAGTGGCTAGTCTGAAAGGCAGAGGCAGCTGATGTCTGATTTCACTTGGATCTCTGAAGAAGATGACTACCAAGCTAATAAGAAAAGGACTTAACACCTTTACGCAAGGTGTTCTCATACAACTGAATTCCTATCCTGTTACCCTACCCTTTTACATAGGGAACATTCATTAACATTCATTTCGTTCTTAACAACGGTTTGCTCTGGCAACGCAATCAGCAGAGTACAGCGTTTCACAAGGCAGCAATATGCTGATCAGTTGAAGCTGATTGCAACCAGGCAGCGTCTGGGAATGCTCTGTTCGTACCATCTTCAGGCCAAGCCTAACTTTAAGTGTACAAAAAACCCAATAATATCGTGACCCTTCTCACTTATTCTTCATGTAACGGATTGTGAGTTCTAGCATTATTACGAACATGTGTAAGATTCCAAATAAGTACACAACATAAAAATTTAGTAATAATGTTTGGTTTATTTTTTATGGTTATCAGTATCAACATGAGTTTCTTTTTCGATTTCTTTACTGGTACGCTTATTCGTGTTAACTCAGTTTTCTTTTTTTTTTTTTTTAATCTCAGCGGTAAGCTCTTTATTCTGATAATAAAACAGCTTCTTTGTAAGGACCTTTTTGTTAACATATTTGAACTACATTTCTCCAAAACGTCTGTCTGAATTTTAGTTGCCTCAACATTTCCTTCTTTCTCTTTTACTGATACACAATTTCAATCCAACAATACTTTTATACATTCCAACAATATGTAATTACTTATCTACTGCTCGCAATTGGTACAACACCTGATCCCAGATGATTATTGCAGCCATTTTGATTTTTGTACACGAATGCTGGAAGCTATTGAAAATGACAAGGACTTGGCAGGGAACTTTGTATTCAGCTACGAGGCGACTTTTCAATTGCTGCATACCTTTGTGGCGTTGGAAAGGAATTTGCCAATAGTGAATGTCTTCTGGGTCATATCATAGAGAAAGCTTTATGGGCCCCTTTCCTTCATCTAGCAGACGGTGACAGGGTCCGTGAACCTGGATGGGTTAGTTCTGGTTAATTTTATCATTATATAATTATTTTTTATTTTTATTAGTTAATATTAATTTTTGCGAAAGAGGTGTGAATTTAAAAAGGCATAAGCATACGATATAGACATGGGCCATAACCTGTCCGATTTTTTCCTATAAGAACATATGCCCTGCAAACACAGGTTAATTTATCGTAAATTATTAATAAACGATCAAAAGTTCAAAAATCAACACCTTGTCCTACAACAGAGACCGTAAATCCTAAAATTGAATAAACCTTATCAGGGAGCGTGCACAAACTATGTGGCTTGGTCTGGGGGGGGGGGGTTGGCTGGATGAATACGCTGGGCTACGTGGAGGGGGGGGGGGTTCCAAGCCAGGCCACATAGCTTTCCTTTCATAACATTTTTCACAGTTAAAATGAGCAACAGAACACACAATAGCATGTAAATACTTATTTCCCTCAGTTAATTATCAGGTTATGTAATTTACAATCGTCTGACACGAGAAAACTACAAAATGTCATCTGGAATCAAAAGGGAAAAAAGCTACGTGGGTGGGTGGGGGGGAGGGTTTCACAGGGGGCCAAAATGGAGGTACGTGGTTTATGCACGCCCCCTTATGACTTAACAAGATTAAACACCTCCAAATGATAATTAGAGGACATTAAATGATACAAGAATGGTTTTATAATGTAAATAAACACGCAGGGTTATTGGGTTCGCCGTACATTGTGATTCGAAGACGTGATCATTAAAATTCATTCTAGAAAATTAAAGATTTCTTTGCCCTCGGCAGTATCATTTTCTCAGGTTTTATACAGTCGATAGAGGATGGGATCTCAGAGCGTCACAGGATAAGTCATACGGGCGGTTAGTGAGTGACATGCGCATATATAATTGCAGCAAATGTCATCAGCAGCGTAACGACTCATCACAGGCTGCCAGTCACGAGTCTCTCACACCGCGCAGTGGATCGAAATCCCCCTCGCATCCTCCAGCCAGGTCATCCTCTGCTTGACCCCAGAACTGCCACCACAGATTCACCAATGGGGCCCGAAGGCGCTAAGTCCCTCGCCAATCAGAATCAGTGGCTCCCTCGGAAGAAACAAAACAAAATATCCGAGGATCGTATGACCTTCTCTTAGATGGGTCACGTGTTGGTTTCCGTGTCGTGGATCCAGATATTTTTTCTTGCTTTCATACTTTCTTTTTCCCAGACATGCCCATACGTTGAAGCAATAAAGATACGGGTCATCTTGCCATGCATTTCTCAGTCGAGACAGGGCTACTACCGTCGTCTAGACGCACAAAAATGAAAGAAAAAAAAAACCACATGATCATTTTCTCTACTCTGTTCATTTGTAACGATTCCTCTCATCACAACATGTTGCAGGTGTGGTTGTTTCGACAACTGTCTGCTGTCTTCTCCGCTTTCGTCCTACAACAGGACGGGGCTCCACCTCACTGGAGTACAAATGTAGGCGACTTTTTAAACAGAAAACTTCCTCATCGCTGGATAGGGCGCGCTTGTCCGAGTGATGCTCCTCTGTTGTCATGACCCCAATGTCACCAGATCTGACCCCACGTGATTTCTTCTTGTTCTGTTATTAGAAGGACTAAGTTTATGAACCACCAATACCAACAACACTGCAAGAATTACAGGAACGGATCACTGCTGCTGTGACGGACATGGGTAGAAACATGCTATCGAGCTTGTTGAGTTTATGTATCTTTTCACGTATCACTCGTCATTGTAGGTCGTATATTTTTCAATACCCAGTATTCTGAAACCTGATGAATCATTTAGGCTAACCCTGTATATCGGTTACTGGACATTGAACACCTCCTGCACTGTCTACACAGTCCGTCTAGCAACTAAATGAGAGAAGAATGTTAGCAACTGGCTACTTCACCAGGAACAGAAGATATCATTGGATAGAGGATTACTAAGCACGCTGTTGAGAGGAATCTTGAGTATTGACTAACCATAACATAAAGACAATAGAAACTGATATATATTGTGTCGTGTTTCACTGTTTGCCGGGATGTCACAGGGACATTGTTTTGTGTGGAAGCAGTGACGTGTACGCGTCTACAGGATGAATAGGTTCGGCAGGAAGGCAACTTGCAGGAAGGCAACCCATTTGCTATAATGATAGGTTCAGTTTGGCATATTGTGCATTGTTCTCAGCTGAGTGAATGTCTACAAATAAAAATTCCACAAAACATTATCACAAAATAGTTCCCTACAATACTTATTAGCTGCTATTATACTTATTAACAGCGTTGTGAATATAACATTCCAGCAATCAGTAGTCAATAAGTGAATTGGTTTTGAAAAATGTTTATAAATCCAATCGAACGCTGATAAGAATACTGCACCAACTGTGTAAATAATTTTTTTTTTTTGTAATTTATATTTCTATCAAAAGGATAGAAAATAGTATTATTTTTAACGTGTTTATATACGTTGCTTATTACTAATTTCTTCTCAATAATTAGGAAGAGACATTATTTGCGCTATTTTAAACCACGCTTTCTACACTATAATTAAATAAGTTGAGGTTAAAAATTGAATTCTTTATTGCATCTAAACCTCATACATAGCAAAGTCTAGTAGACTTCAGCGTTTTGGAAACAAAACTATTTGTAACGTAATAATAATAATAAAAATACAATAATATTGTGAGGAAACAAAAGAAAAACATATTTATATTTCAGAAAAAGAAAATTACGTCATATGTTCCATTCTGCCCCGGGCACGGATTCGTTCTTCCATCCGCCCGCCTGTCACACCAAACATCGGCTTAGAAATTCATATTTGCGCCACACATCAGTTTTTACTAACCTCACTCGCTTGTAAGACAAAATTTTGAAAAAGCACGGTGGCGAAAATAATTATACGAGGATCAGTGAGGGGCTGAAGGATAATCTTCACTGCTATGAAGTGATAGCTGACACTCGCCGACTCACAAGATTTTTTGATTTTCCTTTCTGTCTCAAGATTTGTGGAAGAGATGAAAAATTAAATTTTCAAATGTTCATCAGTAAAATGAGAGAAGCAGATACAGGGAGAAGAGTAATTAGCAAATGAGAAATAGGAATGAAAGAAGAGAGCTGTTCCTTGATTAAAATCTGATTCCAGGCAGAACCTCAACTAACTAACTAGATGTTGCAAATAATATATCCAATAGCTGAAGGCACGTGAAGGTACGTCTGACGTTTATAGATGCGGATAGCGAGCATGCAACCTACCTGAAAACCACATAAACATTTGGAAATTCTGTTTCTAAGAAGGGTAAAGTGGAGAGTATCTCGCAATTAGCTTAGACAAACACGAAAATACGACTAAAACTGTCATCTGAGTGGCTGGCACTCCATAACCGAGCACTTTGTGGGTTAATGGATACTATTTAGACACGTGCGTTAGTGATATTAGTCAAATGTAGTGTGACATAATCTGTCTTCAATGTATCTTTACTTGCTATATACTGTACAGCCGTCTGATGGAATTTTAAATTTGTAGTATGTACAGTATTAAGGATCTACGTGACTGGGGAACAGAGCAAGAAATGATAATATGTTTTATATCTGTGCTGATAGGCCCCAGAGATAACACTGGATCTGAGATAAACACTTCTTTGTCAGCGTCAAAAGATTCCACGCATAACAACACTTCATCACAGGTAAACATTCTTGCTTTGGAATCTGTAAAAAATGTTTTTTTACTAAGTCATTTTGGTTATTTATTTATTCTGTTTTATTGCGTGATAGTTGTTGCAATTAAACGTTTTACCATGCAATCTTCAAGTAGATTTGATCTGCATATTTCAACTAGCAGGAAACTATTAATTTTTCTTTATGGCAAATATTACGGAGATACCACTGTCCAAACCTCAGTTGGAATACTAATAAGAGTTTCTGAAGTCATCCGAAATAAGTAAGTTCCTAAAATAAATGAAACGCTTGTGATAATTAAAATCCTTAATTTTCAGGTAAAAAGATGGACACAAATCTTATGGGAAAATAGTTTCATCAACATTAAGGCCAGAGAATAAGAAACAAAAAAAAAATATAGACAATGAATTACGCGAAATTAACGTACACGCACGTAGAGAAACAAGGAAAACGAGAATGCTACTGTTCAAACACGTAAGGGCACGAGTGAATCAAACAATGAAATGTCGGTGATAAACGAAAGCAATTTAGATATAAAGGAAGTAATGTAACATCTGCCTTCATATGACTGCAATGGAAATGGTAATAGTATATAGGGCATTATAACTGTCAAACGTTTTGATGGAAAATATCTATTTACTAACGAACATGGAATTGAATTTTTAATTATAATCCTTATTTCGTGTTGTATTATAAGAATGTGGCCTTCTTGTCCAGTTAGCTAGCAGCAGGTGTTAATTTACACCAACATATGTATTTCTAAATCTCCATTGTAAACAAAACAGGACAACATAAGTTGAACACTTGATTAAATTAAAACCACTCATTACCAGGCTCAACTTGAACTTGTTACTCAACAAACCGTAAGGTTGAGGACCTTACGCCAAGGAATGTAACATTCTAGATGTTTGATAAATTCCAGAATGGCATGTAGAATAAGAATCAATTTCGAAATTTTATTTCAAAGCAATTTAACTTGATCATTGTTTGGAAACAATCACTGGAGTTAGAATGAATGAGAAACTCATGTTGTACGTGTGATTTGAGTTCTGATTTCGAAGGTTGGGTGTCTTTTGAGGAGGCAGGGCAGCTGTTGTTGACATGCCGGAGTTGATAGCTTCTTCGGCCTCACGGCGTGACGTCACCGTTTACGATGTATGATGTATGTCAAGCGGATAATGGCAGTGGGAGGGCACCGGAATATCGAACGGTCAAGTCAACGGAGACCTGTCACTTAACAGAATGACAGCTTTCATACGACACCACTTGCGCTATAGCTGTGGCCAAATCTATTGGCGGGTGGCCTTAAATGCGCCGTTGCCAAACCACGTACTTAACAGTTGTACTCACATCTTTACTTGTAGTAATAGTTTGTAATGTGTTTTAAATAATTTATAATCACTATTCTAAGATAAAATATTGATGTCTGTCATTTCGTTAATTAAGTTATACAAGAACAGATGTAGGCTATTTAATACATTTGAAGGTTTCAAAAGACCTATTATTCAATTACCATTCATTACGCCTCAAAAATTCGATTCTAAACGCCACTATGTCGTTTCAGTCAATCAAAAATCGAGTACCATCGTTCTGACGCCTGTATTTAAATCCTATATTGTTCAATATACATCTTACAGATAGTGCATATCCTGAAAAATTTATCTTCTCTATTAATCTTTTTCTTAATTTTTCTAAGGTGAAGTACTCACCATTGTCGTAAAAGTCATCTAATGTCCTCCTGACATTGTTCCTGTCAAAGTAGCTAAGGTTTGTTAGAGTGCTGTATTGTTTCATATTTTTCTTTGGAGAAACAAACTTAGCTGATTTTCTCTCACGACACACGTTCTGGACAGTTCTCAAACCGACAAACAAGCTGGAGCGCAAATATCCTGTGCATTCCCTAAATTTTTTCGCACCATGGTTGTTTTTTGTGGTAAAAAATCATTACACTTTTTGATTTCATCACTAATAAGTTCCTCCATTTTTTTCAAGTCTTCCCTCACCAGCATACATCTTGATGAAAGAATTATTGTCCACAAGAAGTTTGAAATATTTATACTCATTGTGAATGATAGATTTACTCCGCCGGCGAAACTCTGTTGTCTTATTCATCCGCGGTGGTTCTGCTGTCGATGACGTGCGTCTTGTTGGAGTCGTTAGTCCCGAAAAACCTGGAGTAGGGGAATAAATCTCTTCCTGAGTATTCATTTTTTAGCAGGACGATACTCTTGCTAAATTACCCTAATAATAAATTACTCCAATTTTTGTTCGGTAAAATTATTACACTAAATTACTACAATTAATAAATAACTAAAACGAATTATTTAATATCGCATGTAAGAATCGCACATCACTAAAAATCAAAACATCCTCTCTCGACCTCACACTGACACATTTCCTAATTCCCATTTATAGGTTCACATATTTTTGTGTGCTGAAAGGGAGGTGGAAGGTTTGTGGTTGGGTAGCGAGCGTTGCCGACCTCACACTGACACATTTCCTAATTCCCATTTATAGGTTCACATATTTTTGTGTGCTGAAAGGGAGGTGGAAGGTTTGTGGTTGGGTAGCGAGCGTTGCCGCTCGCAACACAGGACGCTCAGCGTTGCAATTTCCAAGTGATAGAAAGAGAGCGCAACGCGAGATTGTTCCCGAGTGCGGCAACAGCGCTTTCACGCACACCCGCCAATTCATTTGGCCACAGTTATAGCAAAGGATACCTTATCTCTCCGTGGTTGGCCTGTCTTCGCCCTTAGATTATGTAGATCTATTCTCTTTCCGAAGTAAACTGTTACTTACCATTCATCTAGTCTGTCTAACCTACTTACTGAAAGATGCGCTGATAGATGAAATCGAAAGCATTAGTGTATACGAACAGCACTCCCTCACCGTTGTCTCCCTGCATACAAAAGGATCAAAATTTCCTCTTAATCGGCTCTCTCACTGTATTGACCATCTATTGCAAGTGATGTAGCTTACTCAATGAAAATTCTTCGAGCCCGGCAAGTTAATTTCACGAAAGGTAATTGAGTAAGTGGAAACCAGTAACGCCACAACTGAAGACATACTTTGCATTGTTCTGATGGACTGAAACATGTTGAAGATGTCGTAAAACGTTCGTGCAACCCCATTTCTTCCTGTTTTAGATGGCAAATGTGCTGTCTGCTTATTGTTGTTAATGTTTTACTTAAACATCCGGTGTTAATTATTAGTGACAACTTAAAGGTTGATGAGCCCTTCTCCTTTCGCCAAACTCGGTGAAACCATTTATCAGCTAATTTGATTTTTAGCAAACTAGGGACGAAAAAGCGCACGACTCTTCCATCATATGGTCAATGGTGTCTCTTGTTGACAACAAACCATTAAGTAATCAAATATGTAGTTCCTTCCACGCATAGCGTGGATAGCTCGTGACCTGCCACCTCGATAGCGTCCTCTGTGAGTGGCTTGTTCACTGTTACAGTCTGTGTCGAAATTTATGCTTAAACCATTCATCTGATTTCACTTTGTCTTTGAATTAGGTGTAGTGCTGATATAATTACATTTTTCATCTTCGTCTAGTTTCACGAATCTAAGGCTAATTTTTGAATCTGTAAATGATGCTAACGATAAGCAAACAGAACACTACTGAAAGTGAAATTCAATGAAGAAACTGTAACATTTAATCGCAAGTAACTTGTGTAGTGAGCATATCAAACACAAATATCAGTCACTGCATAATGCTAACACGTGAGCATTGTTTTAGTTTTACGACCACAATAGAAAGAACTAATTAAGTAAAAATATGCCAAATACGTCCTTACGCAGTCAACTTATTTTACTGAAAGCATACTGGTAATCAGATTCAAGTTGGGGGATGCTCTTCTGGCTGACAGTCAGGAGAATATGGTGGAAGTTGGCTAATACGTTAGAAACCCCAGAATGTTAGCTCAAAAATATCTCTGTTCTCCTATTCATTTGTACAAACCTGATGCATGGTATGCAATTAGAATGATGATTGAGTAAAGGAGTATGTGTGATGTATGAGTAGCGACACCAAGGTCCTCTTGTGTCCACATTCACGTTAATGCTCACCTGCAGGGTGAATAGACAATTCCGGGTGGCACGAGCGTGCTTGTATAAGCAGAGCATGTCAGTCTGCTTAGAGCCCGACAATGTGTTTGGACCGCTGCTGTGTCGACACCCCCTAACTACCTGCAATCATTGAGGATTCAACAACTGGTTCGGTGGCTTATCTGGAAATTCAGACACAGCAATACTCAGATATATGGAGTAATACTAACGAACTATATTTACTTGCATATTCTGTCAATACTCAAGAAAGCAGTTCGATACCTTGTTTCGATTTTTTTTACCCTTTGAGTCATGGTTGCTTAACTATCTCATTCTTCATACAAGATAGGATTTCATTAAAAATTAAAATCACGAAAACATTGTGGCGTAATGTTATTTAAAAAAGTATAAGCTTTGCCAGATTAGATATTAAAAATGTTTGAAAATCCAACTCAAATTGCAGACCATTCCACAGACAATCCGATCTCGATGAAACTTTGCACACTTATTTTTTGAAACAAGGAGAAAAATACTCTCTACATTTGGTTGTAAAATGTCCCGTCGAATCGAAGTTGTCCGGTTCAAAACGGGCAATTAGGAGCCGAGAAATCTGTAATTAAAATGACCTCCAACGACACCGTGGTGGACATTGAAGAAGCTGTATTTTACCCCACGGAATTTCTGAATTCATTGGAACCGCCTGGAATGCCTCCGCATAAACTACATTTGAAAATTGGCTCCCCAATAATTCTCTTGCCCAACATTTACCCTCCCAAGCTGTGAAACGGGACGAAACTTTCCGTTAAAACATTACTTCCGAATGTCATTGAAGCAACAATAATTATCGGAAATGCTAAGAGAGATGAAGTTTTTATACCATGCATTCCTTTGATACCCGTCACCAATTATTTTCCCTTTGATTTTAAAAGATTTCAATTCCCCGTTAGACATGCTTTTGCAATGACTATTAATAAGGCTCAGGGACAATCGCTCAAAGTCGTCGGCATAAACTTGGATACACCGCGCTTTTCACATGGTCAGCTATAGGTAGCCGGCTCAAGGATTGGGACGCCAAGTCAACTTTGGATTTACGCAGTACAGAGAAAAACTAACAATGTCGTGTAACAGCAAGCTTTTACAGGTGTTATGTAAATAACCGTAACATACGATCTCAGTCTATATTGTGGCAACAAGGCACATGCACTTATAGCGGCCTTGTACGAGCTGTAAAGGGCAACGCGACTGCAGCCCTTTGAAAGGCTACCTGCGCCACTCTGTTCCAAACGCGAATCTCGGGCCAACGAAACCATTCGCAGGAGCCCACCCTCGCTCTCGGCAACAAAATCGCCACCAAACAAACAGCCAATGAGAGCGTAGCTAATTTTCCGCTTCTCTGTTTCCGCGAAAAACGACACTTTGTCGGGATTAAATAAGAGACCCTTCTTTTCCTTCCTAACCAAAATCACTCTGCATCCGGATATTCCCGACGACACGTCTCTCCAACTCCGCTTCGCTCCTTGCTGTGCTGCCTTCGTCTTGACCAAAACAGCCCTTTTCAGGGCTAACAAAAGTTCAAAGGATATTACCATCCACAGTATTTTTGAACATAAAGGAATATGTTCACTTTTCTGGGATCGGGTCTAACTTTGTAGAATTTTGTACAAGTTTCTACACAGTTCAACAAGGTTCTAGAAAGTTTACAGTTAGACAATTTTGTATAACTTATGGACCTTTCTACCATATTCTACAAATTATATTCGGGTTTCAATACGTCACGCTGTGGGTATTCCGTAGGCAAACCTGTAAAGCGTCTGGGATGGCTATTCATAGACCAGTACTATTTATTGCAAATTCAACCCTACACACCTTAAAAATGAAAACTAAAACAATATTTCATTCGCTTGACCAAAAGCCCGCTAGTTTGTAATTAATATCGATGTCAAACGCACGTACAAAGGAGTTGCCAACATGTAAAATAACATCCAGATTCCCCTTCTCAGAAATTTCATTCAGTAATAATATTTTTGTTAGTAAAATAATTAAATCAAAAAGTATTTTCATTCTTAAAAGAGGGAGTTCAATCTGTAGACACAATCACATTTTATCAAATTTTTAAACTGAAGTAACACACATAGTGATTTATTAAAGCACTATACCATATATCAACAGCGAGAAAGAAAGTAAATGAAACATTTATATGCTACTGTTTGTATGGATCATCTTGTTTTCTCTGATTATGCTAGAGGGCAGGTTCTTACAAATGTGGATAAGATAATAAATACGAAGATACTGTAGAGAATTTTCGCTTCGCTATGGGTGTCACAGGAACCGAAAATACAAAATTTTACTGGAAAACAATTTTGTTCGTTATGTTCTGTAGAGTCATTATAGCAATCTATTCTTATAAAACACTAATCTTGGTCAATGTGTTCTGTCACGCGGTGACGACATGCTGTGACGTCATACTGTGACCACACGCAATCAGCCTTCACTTTTGGATTTACAATGGCCAAAGATGTTACATGAAATTATGCCTAATTATGATCAGTTCTATTTAGTTATGTATGAGCTGCCAGCACACTAAAAGAAAATTACGTATTTCGTAAAAATCGACATTATAATATATTTATTTATTCGTTGAGGCCAACTAGTACCACGTTAAGCCTTTGTGCATTTGGCAGCGAGTTTCTTCTTCTTTTGCTCCCCGAACTCTTTCATTCGTTTTGAATGCGCCTGTTTGCGCTCCTATGTCCAGAGTGTACCGCGTCTTCCGTTGGAGTGTTCGTCTCGGCATGTCCTACTTGTAATTAACTTCTTCCAAAGTATGTCTCTGTTGAAAGCATCTTCTGGTTCTAGCCCCATAAAATGAAGATCTTCTTTAATATTTATGAACCAGGGCATTACAGTTTTGGGTCTGGAATCAAATAATTATTTTTAGTCTGTTCTCCTCCATCCGTTTGAGATGGCCATAGAATCGAGCCCATCTTTTGCATTATAATTATTAGTTACTTTTTCATAGTTAAAGTTTGTTCGATGTAGATTTTTCTTATACTCTTTGTACAGCGATACCGTTCTTACAATAAGTTAAGAAACATTTAATTGCATCTTCTTCAAGATTATGAGCGGATTTTAATGAAAGCTGAATTTAGTTAACGAAGACATGAAATGACAAAATTATGAGTTCAAAACGTCATTCTTCACGAGCTTACAAGATATTTATATTCGATATTGATATTTTAAGTAAATTTCATAGTATACTCGAAGAAATAAACTGCCAAAACGCTGGATTACAAGTATGTATTGAGTTTAAATTAAGATATTAATTATTAGTTGCTTTTTATTACTGATGTCACTATATCAGATATATGTAAATATTTCCAGTAAGTCAAATTTAGATCACGATAGAGTGAATGTGTTAGTACACGGTTAACAGAAGATATCTTTTTTTTTTTTTTTTTTTTTTTTTTTTTTTTTTTTTTTTTTAACAGCAATATTGCGGAAGTTGTGATTAGATCGAATTATAGGAAGATTAGAATTTTTTACAGAATAATTCTCGATGAATTTAGTTTTATCAATAATTTAAGCTGCTTTCGCAAGTGCTGAGTTACTTAAGTTATTGCCCCGTAGGGATGGAAGTAGTTCCGTATTTATCTCGCTGAGGTCTGAACCAGGAATAAAACCAATATCTCGCGGTATAGCAAAAGGTTTTGGGATTCCTAATCTATTCTTTAATTTAATTGTTTCACTAATTCTGACATCAGTATTCATCAGATGTTCAAACTGAGTTTCTGTGTAAACTGCAACCGAAATATGTACAACATTAAAAAAAAGGTTATGAACATTACATAACAACAATACTATTTATTTAGACAGCCACAAAAAAATGAATAGCCGCCATTTTTGACGGTCTTAGAGTCTAGTATATAATAATGTAAATAACAGCACATGGGTGTAGCCGAGAATTAAAAAAAACCGTACTACATTCACAGACGGTGTAAACGGTTTGAAAGTTAGCTAAGTATTGATATTGACCATTATCTCTCTTGTTTTACAGAGTCATCTGAAATAATCACAAACTGTGATTGTATTCAACGTTTTTCTTTTTACCGCGAGAAAGCTAGCAAATAATACGTGTATCAATTTACAATAATTGCTACGAAAAGAACACAGTTATATTACTGCAAAATATATAAGTCTTGGCCGTGCGTGCCAGTCTGTCGCCATATTGCCCTGAGGGTTTGGGGTAGGGTGGGGGGGGGGGGGGGGGTAGGGGGGTAGGCATTAAAATAAGCGTCCAAAATAAATGACACATTTATTTCTCGTCTTGGTAACACATCCTAATTGATTTCTTGTGTATCACGAACGAGTAAAAAGACAAATTCTCACAGAACGGTAACTGTTGGCGACAATCCGAAGTTTTCTGTTTAATGTATTTGAATCTCCGACCACTGCAACTCTAACCGAAACCAGCATGTGGAAATTTTTGTCATCTGACTGTGAAAAATATTTGCCTATGTGAAAAGGTCGAAGTACGGTGATATGTTTTATCGCAAAATGGAATGATTACTGAATAATGTTACGTCTCAAGGAATCTTTGACTAAACTTCTGACAGATGATTTTACAGTGAAGAAACTTCATTGTGTGATTTTAAACATCATAAAACAGCAAAATCATATTCCCACACGTAGGGCTAACAATTCACCATCCTTTCGCGCACCGCATCTGTCCAATTGTTAGGGGTCCATTCAATTGAGACTTTGGATGAAGTTTGTATTTGTAGAGAACCTCAAAATGAAAGCAAAAAAAAAAATTGACTAACGGGAATGAATGGTGGGGTTGTGATAGTCAAAGTGCAACGTCGTTAGCGTTAGTGGTAGCCTTCGGGGTTTTTTTACTTATTTCTTTACGCCTGTCGGCGGCTAAGGTCATTAGAGGCGGGATGGGAATGGGGAAAAGGAACGGAAGGAATTCGGCCATGGAATTTTTGGAGGAAGCATCCCGGCATTCGCCTGCAGTGATTTGGGGAAACCATGGAAAACCCAAATCTGGATGCCCGGACGAGGATTCGAACCGGCGTCCTCCCGAATGCGAGGCCAGAACGTTAATAGTGGTAGTCATTGATAGCTTCAAGGAGTCTCCGCTACCATAACGAACCAGCAATGGACAGGTTCTGGCAATATCCAGCTAAGCCACTCGTCCTCGGAGTAGGTATTTAACTGTATGATATCTTATCCTGTACTAACAAATCCTCACCTGTAGTATGGACTGAAACGGTGTTAGATGTTTCAAGTTCTGGCGGTTGGGACAAATTTTCATCATCAGGATTTGGTCGGCAGAGTAGGAGAGCTTATGGTACACAATTCCTAATCACCAGAGTGCACACAAGAGTCGTCGGTTACATCGCAAACGAATCCCCGGAGCATATGCAGTGATGGCATACGACACTGTAGATTCTGATTCGTCCGTCAGTTGGGGACGTTAAGCCTGGTTACTCGCTTTGTGTCCTTCGCAAGATTAGGCATGATTGAGCTGCAATCATATTTCACCCTCTCCCTTCATCCATCTTTCGTTCATTCACAAAACCAACAATACACTACGTACAACAAACACACTTGAAAATGGTCCGCACTAAACAATAAACACATAAATACTCTTTCGTAACTGGAGAAGGCTGGGTGAAACAACCACAATTTAAATTTACCGAGAAATAGCATCATCCAATCTAACAGAAGAGGCGAGTAAGATGGACGGTCACAGTACTGGCACTATAACTGTTAGCTACCTTTCTAACCTAATTTTAACTGTCGAAGAAGTTTTTTTTCCTGGGCGTAAAACCTCGCCATTTTTTCCCCTCTGCCATTACAACTAACTTTCTCTTTTCTGATCAGACCGTGCTAACGAGTGCAGACCTAGACGCATATATAAATTGCATACACTTTCTGTGGACACATTTAGTTTATACTAACTCGTAATACACGTGCAGAGGCAAGGAGTAAATAGAATGTAAACCACCATGCTTTGAGGAGTTTGTTTTTGGGACACCTTCACCAAGAAAAAGAAAACAGCCGAAGCTGACTAATACACTTTCGGTCCATCAACTAGTACGGAAATTTTCAAGTGAAGAAAATGGCGAGTTCTGGAAAAGATCTCAATACCCATAACTTGGACCTTCCATGTTCCATGTTCAAGAAAGATCTTTGTCCTATATTTCACGGGCAATAAACAATGACAATCAACCCCTTAACTGTTATAGACCGATCTAGAATGCAAATATAAAAATTTTAAAATAAATTTTCGGGTTTGTATCATCGAAATCTATAACATGGACAAAATTGAAAACTGAAGTTTTTTAGTTTATGAGCTGAAGGTCTATCAGACGGTCAGCGAAGCGACAAAATGAAGTTCAGTTTCCATTTTGGTGCGGAATTCTAAAAGCGTAGTAGAGTAATCAAGTTTAAAGCACTGTATTGCAGATCCTTCCTTTCCTCCATAACTACGAAATAATACTCCTTTCATGACATAAAATAACACGCCACTCTATGACTCTTTCAGTTAGTGTTTTCTTATGTTTTATACCTGTGGTTCTCTGCTCATGTTATTTCCCCACACAAAGACCACAGCACACTCTTACAGAAATGATGACAGTTTTTCAGTTCTTCAGATATATTAGCGAGTGATCAATAGCGAATCTTTTCCTGGTGACAAGCAAATTTTTGTTGTGTTTTGTTTTACGCCTTGTCAAAATCAAAGTCATTAGAGCCGGGAAAGGACTAGGGACAAGGAATGCGAAGGAATTCGGCCATCGCCTTTTGAAGGAACCTGCGTCCTCCTAAATGCGAGGCCATAGCGATTATCGCTCACCCACCACGCTAGGTGCAATTTATAGTCTTATAGCATGTAGATGTAACGGTGAAACAAATATTCGTTTTGTGATGCACATTTGGGGTTTAGACGCTACATGTTTGTAATGTGAGACATTCACTCATAGAGAAAGAGAAGGGAAAAAATGCAATGACTGCATGGTGATACAGCTGACAGGCTTACTAATCTTGTTTTATTTAACATACAGTGAAAATTCCTAATTTTAATTTAAAGTTTATTGCGAACTGCAATATGTTCGGAAAAAGTGAGCTTCAATATTTACCAGTTTGAGCACCGATTTAATTATTGCGTTAAACAGATGCAAAACAACGTCAGGTAGTGAACTAAAATTACAGAGGCGTGTATATGGCGCTGTTCGCTTCATTGCGTTTAGTACGTTGCTAAAAACTAATAAAAAAGAGTCGTTCACAATTAATTCATGCAGAATTGATAGTTCATCATTTACGGCATAGTACTTTCATGTGGACGAAAAGGGCGTTTTATCGCGTACCGGTAGATAACAGATAAGTTCTCAAATAACTATTTTTAAAATAGGTTGTAAGAAGCTTAACTTCAAAATTATAAGGATAATAAAATGGTGTAACATTAGACTGCATTTAAATAACAACACACAGGAGAATATGCGAACGAGTAAGCAATAAAATTCACAATGATCTCTTGTCATAGAAACATTAGTGGTGTGGCTATCTACAAATCAGCTTCTCCTCTGTTAAATTCCTTTCACGAGTTAATGTAGTAGGCATGACAGATGATTCACGTTAACTTGATGGTCGAAACATTTTTATCTATTGGATTTTTTTAAATTCTGGATTTACGCCTCGTCGACGTAGAAATTATTAAAGACGTAAAAGAACTGGAGGCAAGGGACGGGAAGGAATTTGAGCATGGCTTATAAAGTAAACATACCAGTGATCACCTGGAGTATTTAGGTAAACAATGGAAGACTGAGATCTGGATGGATGGCCGCGGATTTGAACCCAAGTCCTCCTGAATGCCAGGTCAGATCGTTACCACTCACCCACCGCGCTCGGTTTATTTATTGGAACGGATCACATATCATGTGGACGGCCACAGTTTTGTGTTGCTCGCTGTTGTTTAAAACTATCTCCTATGTCCTTGGGTAGTGGACACTGTCAGCCATTATCCCAAGTAGCCTACTTGATGTTGCTGAATTATCAGAAAAATACTTTGCTTTCTGTATGGGTGACGAAATAAATTACGGCAAGTAGGACGAGTTTTAGAGACCCATCCAAAAAATTTGAAATTTCTCAACCCTCGGAAAAAGTCATCGAGCACATTGGAATTTGACGAACTAGAAATACGATTACATGATGATCCTCTCGACTACATAGATTTTTGAAACTTATACTTCAATCTGATACACCCGAAAAGCGCGACCACAGCTTTCCGAGCAGCTTGTACGAGATTAAGCGTGGCGCATTGTCGCATTTTACTAGCTATACGTCTAGTATAATGCTATTGACTATATTGATGCGTAAAATATTTTTAATTCTTGAGCCAAATTGCTTATATTCTGTGAGGAGAATGATATTTTTTAATGATATTTTTAAATACATTCGCTCGAGTTTGATTAATTTGCAGGGCCCGTAAGATTCTTTTCGCTAGCCCTTAATAATAAATACCGAAATTCACTAAAATCCTTCTTAGAACTCTTTGATGTTTTAAAGGGCTGCCGGACAGCCCTTAGGTACATAATATAAGTTCGCTTCACTTAAACTGCTGCCTTAGATGACTCTCTCACGGTTTTTGCAGCGTGTATGCAGAAAAATGAATAGAATGTTCCAGAAGTGAGATAGCATATATATTGTATTAGTTTAAACGCCGATAAAAAAAAAGGGGGGTCTCAACCATGGCAGTAGTGAGAATTTATTCTGGCAAAGCTTCTTACAAATAACGGTTATTTATTATGATATTTTTCGTGGTATTAGTAAAATTCCTGTGATTAGATTCTGGGAGTATTTGGTTAAATTGTTTATAAATAACTTTGTTTGATTTTATTTGACGGAAATATTTATTTTATTGGAAAAGTTTCTAAGTAAAGAGTAAATTCAATAACTGCTATTTATTTGATTGATATATTTCGCAATCATATACTTTTTTTTTTAAAAACTTTATCTGATTTTTTTTTTCCAAGCAGGACAGTTGCCTTTAAGCTTGCATCTGAGTTACGTTTCCTTTTCACAAAGTGCAAATAAAATCAAATGTAGTTATTTATTCAAAATTTACTTTTCTTTTTAACAGTATAAATGCAAATAATATCAAATGCACTTGTTTATGTGAAATTTCCTGGTTATCCAAGCAACGCTGTGGTGGCGGCTAGTATAACTAACACTTCGGGTAGCATCGGACTCGCCGATACTAGCCGAGCTATCGTGTTACCGTCCATCCCCCAGGTTCAATGCGTGTTACTGACGTGGATAATGCGAGTTTAAGGTGTCGCAGAGTGCGCGGGTTATCGGCCCGCATTGTGTCCGCCTATCTGACGCCGTCACAGGCGGGCGTCCCGGCGGTAACGTCCCGCCGTCGTTCTTCAGCGCCGGCCGAAGAACAGCGCAGCCGCGCTCGAGGACAAGGCTGGTTCCCCCGAGATAAGCCGGCCAGACTGATTGCCAGTCGGCCATTGTGACCGCCTGCAGATAAGCGACGGCCAATCTTCCGGCCAGGTTATAGGCGGAGACAGGCTGCAGGCTGAAGCGCACAGTGGATATCTGAATCATACCGACAATCGGTTGATGCCTTCCATCCGAGGTAACTATAACTTCTCTATTTTAAAATAATTTGGGTTGAATCCATCTACGGATATGGCTACTGGAAGACGAAACCGTTATCACTGGTCTTCTTTTAATCTTCTGAACTTAACATCTGTCCTCACTTTTTTCGCACATTATTCATAATGTCTTCCTTTCTAATACTTTTTTACATTTGCTCTCCTCTAACAAATCCATTACCAATGAGCCAGCATTTTCTAGTTCCTCAAGTAATTTTCTATTTACATTTAATCGTTTCTTTCTCCATTTCGATTATTCTTTTTTGATTTACGGCTTTACGCTTCGTCGAGGTCAAAGTCATTAGAAGCGGAAAAGGACTGGGGAACAATGGGAAGGAATTCGGCCATGGTATTTTGACGGAACCAAATCGGCATTCGCCTGGAGTGATTTTTGGAAACCATGAAAAACCCAAATCTGGATGGTCGGACTGGGATTTGAACCCGCGTCCTCCCGAATGCGAGACCAGAACGTTACCACTCAGCTCCCTTTGCACTGTGTTCTACCGTAGATGCCTTCCAGTTCAACCTAGGAATTCAGTTTCCATCAGTCTTGTGAAAGGTTTTTCTTACATTATTACGGCCACACGACGTAAATTAACATATTTTCAACGCTTAGTGGTTGTTGCCACTACACACACGGGCAATTCCATTTCTGAAATTGTTCGTGACTTCTACATTCTTGGATCCACAGCATTAATACCGCGTCGTGAATAAATAATTTCCGTCGTTATCTCGCACCTTGGGCAACGCAGTGGCTGACAACGTCTACTCACCGAGAGGCGCAGAGATATTCCGAAAGCGCACTACTGAGATTCTTCTCATCAGAAGCATTTCTGGAGATTATAATATTTTTGTATTTAATTCTATCAGGCCTGTCACAAGAAAACTGCTGCTTACATAAAAGCTGGTGCGAATGACTCGCACGTATGGACAGCCGGTTGCCGACTATGTCTGCACCAACTTCTCTGAACATGTTATGACTTATACTTTGCTTTTATTTCTTGGTACATCTCTGATTTGAATTTTCCAGCTTCAGTATTTAATTACGTGACTCCTTACGTAATTTGCGCAGTTGGTGTGTTAGAGTTATTTCCAGGGTGTTAGTTGTATGTTTTGTTGTCCTTGGAATCGTTTACGTGATAAATTTCTGTGTTTGAATTTGATTCGTTCTCAGTCTCCTGCATCGCGCGTCTGTTTACTGTATCCTTGCCTAACGGCTACAGTCGGTAACAGTGTCGTCAGCAAACAGTGTGACTGCTTTGTCTACTCTGCTGGCAGGCTTACGTTGTGAAGAGTTTCCAATCCATGGAGATGTAACCCTCTATGTAGAACTACCTATTTGAAGTGCGAGATTTAAAGTGTTGTCACTGCATTCTTCTACAGCATTCTGTCTGCTTTAAAACTATATTATTTATTAATGTTATCAGTTTTTCTGAAATAATATTCAGTTTATTTAATATTCTATTCGTTTGCTGCATTTATCTCCTACATAACTTGCTTGTGGCGGACTTTAAAAAAGGTGACTAACAACAGCGTAAATATTCTCTATTATTACTGTTTTTCAACAGACCGGTGAGTGCAGACAGATCTTCCATGACTGGCGTAAACTAAACTCTGCTTTAATGGAGAGTCTCATCGTCGACACAGCTTTTGCGTCTGTTGCTACGAAGCTGTGGAAAATTTATTTTATATCATTCAAGAGGGAGTTAAAGTCACTGATGGTTAACCGGAGTTGGACATTGATATTAATTTTGATGTGGAACAGGAGCCAGATAAAAATCTTTCAAGCTGGATACCTTTTACTTGCTAAGTAATTAGTTGAAGATTAGTATGAAATTTTGAAAATAAGATCCGTTGGAGGAAGGTAGTTACCTTCTTACTCCTTGTAGAAATTTTGCTAGACGGTGAGCTTTACGTCCAGAACACAAACAAAGGTTTCCGTTTCTTTTCTTTTATTAATTTGAGGTTAAGTATTAACGTGAATGTGGTATTTATTAATTTTCTCACTATAGTTTCTTTATTCTGTTACACAAATTGCATCCTTATTTGTAATTTTGTTGTAAGGATTTGTTTCACCATTCAGTGTACAATAGTCCGATATTGTGGAAGGTTCTATCGTGCGTGGTGGGTGAGCGGTAACGCTCTGGCGTATCATTCGGGAGGACCCTCGTGTGCGAATGCCTGTCAGGCTATCCGGATTTGGCTTATTTATGGTTTCACCAAATCATTACAGGCGAATGCCGGGACGGTTCCTTCAAACGACCATGGTCGAATTGCTTCTGGGTCGGTACTTGCTCCCACTCTTTTCCCGTCTCTAATGACATTTGCGTCGACGAAGCGTAAAGCAATATATCCAAAAAAAGTTAATTCTGTTTAATATTCACCTAGATCTCAGTTAGCTGTTCGTTTTTTCCCCAAATTACAACAGTATATTTTTGTTTGGTCTGTGGGTTCCGATTTTCGTTGAGTGCTTTTCGGTACTTTGGTAGCTGTCATGGAGAAAATAAACCCTTTAAAATTTAGTCTTCTAGATTTTTTTTTTTTTTTAAACTCTCCGTAGGAGGCTAATTATACTTGATGTCTTTCGGTTCTCTGTGCTGTTGATTTTTTGTATATATTTCGTGCCACGAACAAATGGAGAGTTTGTTGTCCGGTAAAACTTTTCCTGCATGTTCCCTTGGCAGGAGTATGAGACATCATAGCAGTAATTAATCACCAGGTTTAAGAAGTTCGTTGCGTGGGACGGCACCTTCTGTTGAGTAGTTTGGCATTTTTAAAAATGAAGGTCTTTACCTCATACATCTAATCTTTGCTTCTTTCCTTGTAAGAGTGAGGTTGTCATATCGTCATGTATCCTACTATTCCATATTTCTCATACTTCTGCGAGGTTCCTGTGTAACATTTAGTGTGTGAAGCTGGAAGCGCTAACTATTTTTAGTCATTTACTCAAATTGATATTAACTGATTGGTTTTGCTTGATCTCACTAAATCTTCAGTTTATGCGTTTCAATTAACTGCCCGTCAATATATATATTCAATGTTGTTGGCACTGATTTCATACTTCTGCGATCGCCTGGAGAGATGTTTCACGACCACTTTAAGAACGAAAGTTGCCACCACAGCATTTTACTTTCTATGCCCAATTTCTTCTTGCGTGACCTCAAATTAACTTCGCTTCCAACCACATATATGACGTGCACAAGAGCCTTACTAGAGAATTAATAACATTTCGATTTCGCAGTAATGTTATATTTAAAGAGTTCACTATTTTTTTTACAACGGCGCCATTGAATGCACGAAATCAGTTGGTAAAATTGTATATCTAGTTGTGTGTGTCGAAGCATAAAGTTTCACAATTGAGAAGTTACGTTCCACGAACACGACCTCGAGCTGCAGAATAACAAATAATTCAGTTTTCCCGTCAATTGTTGATTGACTTACCTCAGACAAAAAGTCATTACGAATGTTTTCATTCAGAATTAAAAAAAAGCAAAACGATCAAATGGCAATATTACAAACATTTAGCGACAATGTAATGCTCCGTCGATCTGCAAATTATCAATATTGATTTTGATTGCTTCCTCGAAGTTCATTTACCAATTCGGCTGCACCAAGGCAGTCTATTAGCCTTAACAACGAGGTAGCTGATACTTACCGAAAGAAGTGACAGATGGAAATGATAGTGTGACATTTATCTATTTGTTAATATATATATTATAACTTATTTCCTCTTCCTACCTCATTTGAGATAGCGTCATGATATAAATATTTTAACCCAATTCTATAGTTTCAAACAATTATAACGCCGTCAAATTCTTTTCGGCAGAGATCAAGTTATTCCGTACTATACGTAAAGGTTTAATGCTGAGAACAGACACTAATTTAGGGCTCCGGCGCCAGGCAACGAACTCCAATGATATATACACTGATGGGCCACAACATTATGGCCACCAGCTGAATAGCGTGTTGGTGTATGTCTGGAGCGCAATGCAATAGTGATTCGGCGTAGCATGGATTCGACAATCCCTTGGGAGGTTTCAGGAGGAATCTGGAACCAGATGCCTACGTACAGGTCAGGCAATCCCCTTCAATTTCGGGCGTGAAGAGTGTGGGCAAAGTTCTTGGGAAATCGGAATTTCCGAAACGGCGAGGATGGAGGGCTGTTTGCGTGGTACTGTAAGCGAGCATCTGTGGAAAGGGGTTGAAGGACTGTGAAACCACGAGTAGGTGACAGGGTAGCGGACGCCCACGCATAATCACAGCACGTGCGGGTCGAAGGCTTTCCCACTCTGCGAAGAAGGATTGGATCTGTGGTGATCGGACGTTAGAGTACAATACAGATATATGCACAAGTGTTTTGGAGTACACGAATCTTGTTGTATTCCGTTCCGTAACTGGACCAACACGTTATTAAGAAGGTGGTAATAATGTTTTGGATCATCAGAGTATCTGAAATTCTAAAATAAAATTTAAGGTTTGAATGTATGAAAATATTTTTAAAATTATTTTAGTAATTTTCAAGTTATGTCAGAAAACAGGAAAAAGGTTCAAAATTCAGAATCCATTTTAACTTTTAAGTACGAACTCAAATCTTAAGTCAGTTTGTAAACTTACAAATTGTCATAATAGTATTAATTGTGCTAAGCAGATTTTTTACTAATTTCGGAAGGAAGAGACACAGTCCGGTTGCAGATTTCGGGGCAGGGGTCGATGGTGAGCGAGGGGGCGCCAACTGAAACATTGTCTACGGCTCCACTTTGCAGCACGGTCGCTAGAAACAAATACCTGTCGAGCTGCACTGGCCGGTGCGCTCCACAATTATCTAGAGCCGCGTCCCGAGCCGTTTACGGACACAGCCTCGGCTTATTGCGAGCTCTCCACTGCGCTGTTATTGGCTGGTCTGGCTCCACAATGAGGCTCGCTCCTTGCGCCTACTGGGGCCACAGCTGCCGAGTGTCGTCTCTACTCGTTTTGACCGCCGCTGCGTCTGGGATTGCTGTTGCCTTTACGCTGCTCCACTCCTCAGGCACACAGTGAACACCTGCCGTCGACCTCACACTGCCTGAAAGCGCCCGTTATCTTTTAACGCCCTTTTAAACTTTCGCTAGTGGAAAAAAAGTGAGATAATTGATACGATCTAAGACATTTTATAATTAAAGAATTTAATAGACTTCCAGTATGTTTCTGTCAACGAAATAAATTACCCGCGTATATTACATAAACCAGATATATATATATAATTTTATTATTATTACAGCTCTATCAATCCCTATTTCAGTATGCAGGCTCTTTAAGCCAATGAGCTATATAATACAATTTAATTCTAAGTAGTTTTGTTGCAGTTCTCTCCAGGCTGATCGATCTTGAGCAACCCTCTTCCAGTCCACTTTTTTTTTTTTAACTGCTTAACGTCTCTTAAAAGCGAGGTCTTTAGAGACGGGAAAGGATGGGGGGAAAGGAATGGGTAGGAATTTTGCCATGGCCTTTTGAAGGAAGCATCCCGGCATTCACTTGGAGTGACTTGGGGAAAACCATGGAAAACCCAAATCTGGATGCCCGGACGGGGATTCGAACCGCCGTCCTCCCGAATGCGAGGCCATAACGCTAACCGTTACACCACCACCATCGTCCAGTTCACAACTGTAACTCGACGTATGTCTTTATCCCAGTGATACGGGGGTCTTCCTCTTGCTCTTTTCAGGTTCCTTTGTATCCATACCAGTACCGCCGTAGTCCATCTGTCATTTCTTTTGCGAGCCCGTCGCCATTTTTGGGTCATGACTCTTTTTAAGATGTCTGTCACGTTGGTTATTGAACGTATGTGCACGGCCCTTTTCCTTTCTCTTCATGTAAAGCTTAGCATTGCTCTTTTCCTACTTCACTGGGCAATCCTAATATATATTCACAGTATTTCTTCTATATTGCTGACTTATTGAAGTGAGAACTTCTATAGGCGCGTAAATCTATGAGTTCGCGACTTCTCGTCACAGACATGCTGTGATATGCTGAGCGTATAATGTGCACGCTGGACGCTTTTTGGATGTGTAAAATCTTATCAGTTCACGTCACCAACATGCTGTAATAGCAGTATATCTGTAGCTATAAGTATGACGTGTTGCGCGTGGACAGCAGTGAAAGTATACTGTATACTTGTATCTAATATATATAAAAATGAATGTTTGTTTGTTTTTGCCAATGTTCCTCATACAAACACACAGATTTTACCCGCTTTTGATGGAACTTTGTGTAGGTATACTTTAAAACAAACAGAAAGAAACTGTTTACGTTTGATTTACTTCAACATAAACCCTCTCCTTCTTTCCCACATTAATTTCTGTCAACGTTGTTCATACAAACCCAAGGTTTTTATACGATTTTGGTAGTACTTAGCACACGTATGCTTCAAAAGAAGATGGTCTGATAGCTCAGCGATTAAGGCGCTTACTTCCGAAAGTTTCTTTCTCCGGGCTTAGGCTCAAATCCTGCAGTGATTGTATTTGATCAAACGAGCTACGCCGGGACTTTCCGTGATTCTGACTCCACGTTAAATTGTAGACCCCTAAGGGAAGAAATTAGCCATCCTGCCTCTGGCAAAATAGCTCAATACTGTCATCTCCTTCGAGAAGATTCGACCAACTTTCGGGTTGTTGACTAAGTTAGATTTTTAGTTTTTGAAGTGAAAACTTCTTTATGCGCGTTGGGAGATTTTTGGTTGGGCAAAATCTTACGAACTCGCGTCACCGACGTGCTGATATTAACAGTCTATGAGTAGCTGTAAGTATAACGTGTTGCGCTTATGACATTTATACTTTACACTTCTGTCGGGAATCCCCAATGACTGCAATTTTTTATTATAATTATTATTACTTGATGGATTCACAGTAATATATTTCTTCGTTATTGCTGAATATTACGAAACATATATGGAAATTAAATATTTACGCTTGTTTTTTTAATCAAACCATACATGCTTTATTAAAAGACTGAGATGGGCAGTGCAGTAAAATTTGCAATGCGCCGTATTTGGCGGATTATATTTGGAGTCAGCGTGTGTTGAAATATTCCCCATCTGACAAAGCATGGCCCCCTGGAAGTTAACCGTTCCATAACTGACGGGTCTTTCCAGGAAATCTCAGACTGCCCCTGCTCTGAAGAGTCGATGTGCGTGTAAAGCCATAATCCTGGACAAATAAAACACGAAGCTGAATGGGCTGCGTTTCCGACGTTGGAGGTAACCTCTAAAGCTAAAATCCATTGCGTGGCTGAAGGGAATTTCCAACTTTAGTCTCAAGCTGTCAAGGCGAGGCTGTTCTCCATGTATGATACAAGACAGAGACTTCTCGGACTAAAATGAACACTAACGAAGACACACGATTCAGTTAGCCAATCACAACATATGAATACTGAGAAATTTTAGAACTCGTCGATACTGGAAGACTCAAGACCAGCCTGGAGGACAGAAAGTCGGCGAGTGTCGTAAGAAATGATGGAAGGCGGGTGAGCGTATCTGGAGCTGGGAAGAAGGTTGAATAAGCGTCCAGTGTTTAAGTTTTTGAAATAGAAAGAAGTGGCTGATATCAATTAACAAACATTTACTCAGGCGATGCTGTGCCCGAAGACATATCACGATTATCTGTTGGTGTCTGCAGTTACTACCACGGTTCATCTGATTTGAAACTGTTTTCGCTTATATGGTATTCTCAGGAAACCAACTAACGCCTTCAGTTTAGCGATCCACTTGATTAAGAAACTCTTTACCAAACCAATACTGAGAAAACTTTAAAGTGAGCAAAAACGGAATCGAAAAGCAATATTAAATGTAGAACATTCCGTTTCGTGTCTTTGATTGCAATTTTTTTTAAAGTCATGTTAATTTCAATCAATCTTAATGTACATGTTTTTTTTTATTCAACTGTAAGATACTGCTTGACATATTATAACCACCTGTAGTGACCCTGTGAGCTGATCGACAAGAGTGGACAGTGTAATCTTCTAGTGGAGCCGTGGATAAGGGTCGAGCATAGAAGCCGACCATGGTTCTGATGTGAATATTCGTCATAGGTTCCTACTGTGACACCTAACAGGTTCAGATATTAATATCGGAATGGCTGAAAGACTAGGATAAGTTAAGGTAAAAGGCAGTTAAATATTTACACATTTACTTACATTATCAGTGATCTGGTGGCATATACAATGATTATTGGGCTTCATAACCGAATGGTCACGTGTTTAACTGATAGGCGCCTCGCAGCCCAAACTAACTGGAGTACTGGTAAGATCTGTGCAAGACTATGCCCACATGACGGTGACCCTCTGACTGTACACATCTCGCTGCCCACCTTTGTATCAGAGGGCTGACATCATCTTCTCGTCTGCGACCGCCGGCGCCCGGAGAGAGTCAGACACACGTACCCAGCTGTTGCTGACCAAGATTTTAAATATAATCTCCCCTTCCTATTACCACTGTGTGGAGAGGGAAATTCTCGTCACTAACCTGTTGCGTTTTACCAGCTTTCAGTAATGACTGTCGCTTGGCAACTGGCGACCTGCTGATGGGTGCTATTTCTCCAGGTCGTAGCACTCTGCTATTGCTTAACTATTTCATGCTCGCCCGCCCTGAATACTAACTTGCAATCTAAGAGGTTTTTAGGCAAGTGAACGACCTCGATCACTACAGACCGTTAATGTAGGACGGAAATCCGGTTTTTCTGTTTCTTGATTGTTTATGGATTTAATAGTAAATATACCTACCGTCTGTCGGTCACGTGTTTTTGTATAATAAATGGTCGGGTTAGGATATCTTTTTATATTTTCCTGTGCCTTTAACATAATTTTAAATACATGTTTCCTGCATAAATAATCCCAATAAATAATTAGATGTAGAGTAATCATGAATAAATGACTAAAAACTGAAACATGTATATATATTGAGGGAAATCACACCAGTTAAAAGCTGTAGATTTAGTTAGTAATTGATCATTTCGTTGTTAACTGTCATTCCCCTGGTTTACTCTGCATGTTGTGTACCAAATCAATTACGAAATTCAGCCACAAACGATTGCAGAATATAAAGTCCAACATTTTCCTATGATAATACCAGCTAGGATATAATTTAAAGGATATGGTACTGATGGTAGACCTCAATGATTAGACGAAGCACTTTTAAACACGTTTATCCAAGACAGATACAGTGGGGCGCAAAAAAACTGTTCAATACAGCATCTCGGAAATCACTCAATATGAGACTCTTTAAATAGTGTGTCTCGAGCACGTCACACAAATTCGTCTGTCACTACTATGCTTTCAGACCACGGTGTAGTCGAGAATCACTTTCCACTCTTGAGTGTCCATCGACCCAGATGACCACAGTTCATGCATATATGTGACCTCGTGTTACCTCCCCACACTGCTGAGTGGCTCCAACACTGACAATATTCTTACGTCAACTGGACAAAATACTTCACTCATGGAACCACAGCTCCAAAATTAGGCATAGTTTGACATAGTTCTTATATATTCATCTACTTCACAAGTTCCAAAGTAAGCCCAAGTACCAGCGGACCCATCACAGACTTGGAACTGTCAGTCTATGAGTTAAAGTTACAAGAAGATATTAACCTCACATTGATATCAGTTTATCATTAGCAGGTACGCAGAGCTCAAGTTCTGGTATGGCGAAGCGGCTGTCTTGAACGCTATTATTTAAATTGGTTTTCTGTAATTGTTTGTATAGCTGATTGCTAGGATGAATCCTAATTCCTCAGAAACTAAGAATTTCACAAACAAATTAACGCACAGAGAAAATCTTCGAGATAGATCGTGACACCCATGCTTCTTCACCCTCCCCCCTCTCCCCCACACCGAAAAAAACTCCTTAGTGCAGAGTCCCAACTACAAACTACCGGCCGATAGCAATTAAGCAACTAACAGATCCTGGAGACAAAATGATCCAAGCAACATATCAAAAATGCTATCATCAACGCGATCTTAGCCTCATGACATTTTTGAATTACTACTAACTGCCATTAGAGTTTTTTTTTTTTCCCCTGGTATGACCACAATCTGCTTCAAACGCCAATGCCTGTAAATGTGGAGGAGAATTGTTGTGTAATTCTAGTTACTCATCATACGCGCATCTGCAAACAACATCCTTCCCTGGAAGTTACGAGAAAATACATTGTGTTGTGAAACTGAGTTTCTTTTGTGGAATTGGAATAAATGATTTATCAGCTGAAATTATATCATCAAGTATGTTGATATTGTAATTACAAAATAGAAAAGGCTGTAGGTATTATATTTTTTATTTAAAACTCTATTGTAGTAAATCTAAAAATTTATTCAACCACTGCGGTTCAAACACAAAGGTAATTGAACAAATGAAGAAATGAGTAGAAAATTATGATCAGAAATCAATACTCACTGGCTTTCTGAATGTTCCATGGACATCACTCACGAGTAATACGATAATATTTCTCAAAATTCGCTTGAATGATTTAAAAGATATTCAATAATGCCAAAGGACGCATTTACTTCCAACGTGTCGATGATCATCGGTGTTGCAATTTGCTGTTACTGAAGATGATGGAGTAGAGCACGGCCCGAAAGTGCGGAGACTGGAGTATCAACGTGTCTGCGAGTACTCCATCAGGCAGCTGTCGGCAAGGTCGCTCCTTTTATCGGTGACGTGATGAAATGACCGACCATCCTGTTACAGGATTGGTTAGACACGGACGGTCTCCCAAGTACTAGCTACTAAACAGAAAACGAGAAGTCTTCCTCGTGAAAGAGGTCTGCACTTGCGAAGGTTTCTAATCAACACAAGTCTCATCAGGCGCGAGAAATCTTTCGGGCACTCGTCACTCTCACGATCAGCTTCGGGAAATCTTCCCGATCACAAATGCACCCCCCCCCCCTCCCCTCCATATTTATCAAAGCGTAAGGAAATACGATTACATCTTGACTGGTGGCGTCTGACCAATCAACACTCAGAATCAACGAATTGCAGTTTCTCGTCAATGTTTCCCGCGTACGCAGTAACATAATATACTTGTTTTCGAGACAGTGTCCATAAACGGGGGACCAGCAGGCCACATCGAATCTTATTCTTTTCTCCTAGTATCGCGTTTCAATCGCTGATTAACCACGCGTGTCTTAATGCCTCCCAGTGTACGAGGTTCAGACAAGCTGGGCCGCATAGTTCGATTGCTGACCCCAAAGTTGTCCGTACCAGGATTAATTATTTCTCACGCGAACGCAAATAATTTTTTGAATGTACACAAAGCAGTCAACCTATGTCACTACAAGGTCTTTGAATTCACATGATGTTCCAAGATGAGTAGAAAACTGGTGCCAATTATATAGTTTCAGTTGTTTAGCAGCAAGCATTACTAGACTACGTTGTTCCAGGTATTGAAGATCATCAGATACTGAAGATAGCCATTTTTCACTACTCGTCTCGAATTCGTTGTACCCTAGCCTATAAAAACAAACATTTTTTTTTTTTTTTTTGGTATTGGACGAACCTTTACGTAATTTACACTGAAGACGTATTTATTTTATTTGTTTGATTAAAAGTTTAACTAAACGGATTTACGTATTTTGCTATATACGTTTTTTATCAAGCTAGCTGTTGCGTAGAACTTCAAATGAAATTTTCGATAGAACAGGATATATCAAAAAGAATCAACCGATCTGCCATGTCTATATACGAAAGTCACGCTGAACAGTTGTTACTGACCCGCATTGCGAAAAACGTAGAACACAATGCCACATTTACTAGAACTGAAGTGGGTGCACGGTGCTGCTACTTGGCGTGAACCATGTAGAAATCGAGAGTTTACTCTTTCCAACAGTACGTTGTTCACGCACATACTTCAAATAACATAATAGTTAAGATTTTTTTTTTTTTTTTTTTTTTTTTTTTTATTTTTTTTTTAAATCGGATGATTCCTTTTGATACACCTTGTTTATTGTGGGAACTTATTAAATTTTTCGATGTGTTTAACCACTATATCAAAAAAATTATCAGCCATTTTGCAGATGCGAAAGATTCAAAAACTGCTGACAAACTCATTCCTTACGTCCTATTCCTAAAAGGGAGAATAGAAAATTATTTGTATTTATTACAGATCTATTTTATTCTAATATTTCTATTTTTCCACCTCCTTGCATTTTTCATGAGTGTAAGTTGCAATGAAATTGATTCAGGCTGATTATTTTGCTGTAAGTATGTACTCAAAATTTCTTTTTATCTTTGTCGGCTGATATACAAAATCTTCGTACTGTGGCAATCAGCCAGGGGAAAAACATGCTGACGTGTCATTCCTCTTAATTCATGGCATCTCGAATTGACTCCATGTGTGCACAACAGTGTAATGTGTCAGGTGTGGCAATATTACAGGACTTAAAATACACAACAAAATGGAATGAAAAGTACGATTGGGTATATTTTCGTAAGAACAAATGTTCATTGGAGACTTTTTTTGCATTCTTCGCTTATAATGTAGGCAGCCTGTCGAGTGAAGACAAGGAAAATACGCATGCTTACCTGTTGCACGAAGATCAAAGAACGACGCGATGTGTCCCGAGATTTAGTGCAGACAGTGATGTATATTGGGGATATGAACAAACTAATAGTTTGTTATATTTTTTTAATGGCAAACCATGAGGGTTCGATGTTGGATTGAGTGGATCGGAAGCGGCGTGGACATTGGAACGAGCCTCGCCTGAGAGAGGTACTGCTTTCGGACCAGGACTTTCTGGTTGCCAGTGTGATCATCTGCGGCCCACCTTCTCACCTGTTCTCTGGCAGTTTTGCTGTCAGCTGCTGCACAGAGAACCTCGGTGCTACGGTGCTATTGTCTGTGTCCTGCTTCTCCACCATACGACGCTTCAGCCAGTGGCTCTTCAGCCATGCGGTAATCTTCATCGAATTCTGTTGTCCACAACAAAGTGGTGCATTTAACTGTATTAGGCCCACTCTCACACTAATTGAATAACGTCATATATTTATCTCATGCTCAAACTCAACCAACATTTTGACTTGTTCAGGGAAGGCCAAGCTGTTTGTAATGTCAATTATTCTTTAAATAAAGTTGTCATTTACATTTTGTTGAATGATTCTAAAATGAATTGTGTTACAATTATTTGAGAATTAACTGGGGTTTTGGTGCCTTGCATGGCCTGACTTACTGGCTTTTTCACTGATCCTTTGCAAATCTGTAACATACAGTAGAATTTATTATTTAAACTCTTTAGGAGTTAAGTATTTTGATCGTTCCTATACGTCGTGGAGGAATTTAACGAATCGATATTTCTTAAGTTAAGGGTGATAATTATTTTACAGGCATATCCATAAATGCTGAATATATCGCGTGTTTGCAGCACCAAAGTCCCATTGAATTTTATCTCAAGTCTGTCGCTGTGAAGCTTTTAACTGCTACTTACTGGAATTAACTGTCCCCACTTTGCATTCAAAAGAGGAACGTAATACCAAGCCTTCAGCTTTGGAAGAGGGCTATACAAAAACTTGCAGATCCCTGGAGGCTAACTTTAGATAATCTGACGCGGTATTTTCCAAGGAACAGCAAGGGAGATTTTACAATCAGCTATAACCAGCGATAATATGAGATAGCGCCTCAATAATATTCTTGTGTAATGCGATATTAGTACCCTCCCCTGCCTTCCAATTGCATATTTTTATAATTAGTTACGTTATTAAAGGTAACGTAAAATTTTTCAGGAGGTTGATCTGATCTGCTAGACACTATTTTGTTGATTGTCAGTAACAGTTCTTCATTACCTTTCATGGTCTCCAATATGACTTTAAAATCTCAACACCGCTCAGGGCTTTAGACACCCTTTGCGGTTGCTTTGCGACCTGACATGTGGGGGTTTAAAGCTCAAGCGTCTTCAACGCCGATAAACCATTACAGCGGCTTTCTAAATTTACATTATCACGATTCTGTTTATAATAAATGATAAATATTTTTATATAAAATTCAATTGTTTTCGACTTCCTGCTGTTTTTACGATTAGTTACACCTACATCCATATATCTAATATATAAAAATGGTTGTTTGTAGATTTGTTCGTCTTCTGTGCGTTCCTATATCATTCATACGATTACGATGAAACTTTGGTGATTTATTATGTGCGCGCCTGCAAAGGTTTCTGACAAAAAAAAAGTCCCCCTCCCACGCCCCCCTACACACCACTCTTTTTTTTTTTTCAAATATTCCTTATACAAACCCACAGTTTTTGTCCGATTTCGATGGAATTTTGCACCCGTATATTTTAAAACAAAGAGAAAATTACCGTCTGCATTTGGTTTGCAAACTCTCATCCCTTCTTCCCCTTTATCCCCCCCCCTTCTAGTATTGGCAAATGTTCTTTACAAAAACCCACAATTTGTATTCGATCCCGATGGAAATTTGCACACGCGTAATTGAAAACTAAGATAAAAATAATGTCTACATTTAGTTTACAAAAACCGACCACTCTGCCTTAAGCAAAAGTACAGTAGTCAGTATTGTTTTAGAACAATTTCTGGTGTGGAAAGTATGGTTTCGAATATCAGTTGCGCATCTTTCGTTCAGCCTATACTCTTGACTGCAGTGTTGTTGGTTCCTAATTTACATTGATGTCATGCCTTCTTCCATCATATTGTATTAGCAGTTTAAAGATTTATTTTCAAAGTTTCGATTCGATATAAATTTTCCCATTTTTATTTTTTATAGTTTACAATGTGCTTCCGGTTCTGTAAATATGGTTTAAAACATTAACATAATGTTGCTTCTTCTTGTATAGTGACATCTTATAATAACCAATGATTTGTAGACGCTATGTTGCTTTCGGGAGATCCAGAAATGAAGGCTGGAGACCCTGTTCTATTTCCATTGTCTGAAACCATTCAGATCCCGGGACTCGAGGAAATGCTGCGTTGTTGACAAAAGAGATTGCGTGTTGAGCGGCTAGAGGGTCCCCGCAAATGTATGGGTTCTGTAGCAACTTGGCAGTAGAAAATATCCTCCCGGTCATTCTGGCTGGAGGAGGCAGAGGGCTGAGAAAGTATCGCTGCAGAAACTATAATAAATATGGTTGATTGTTATTGATGTGGAGTTGGTATCAACTGCAGAGCTCTCGTTGTTAGTGCTATTACTGTCGGTATCACTACCTGGAAACAATGAAGTATTACAGTCATGTTTAAGAGAGAGGTGAAGCAGTTGTAAAAACTGAATCAATCAACGAGTGACAAGAACCATCGTCATCAAAATATCTTGTTCTTTGAGAGGATAACAGTGGGAAGTGCAATATAACGCAGTTCTCCAGGGCCGACAACGCCGAAGTTGACTTTACCACCATAACAGAACTAGAATATTGAAATCAGCCATCTCATCAGCAAGATTACATTGTGTACACACCCACGACTTTCTCGGTCACCCAGTTATGCCCTAAGTCAAACTTGTTGCTATAGAGGTAAAAGCCAATCAGTATTGCGAAATTGTCCTTACATTTCAGAGAGTTGCATAAGAAGTTATAATCATTCCCCATTTTTTATTCCACATATTAATTTCCGTTGGTACAAAATTGATTTGCACACTTCAATTACTTGATTCTACGGTATTTTGCAAAACATTTTACATGTGTGTATGCCAGAAATCAAGGTACACAAACGGGGCAGTACAGCTTTTGTCCTCCCGAAATGGAGGCACCACAGACTCTTCCATGCTCTTCTATCATTTGCTGTAAGCAATGTTTTCAATCCCACCATCCAGTTGATGAGATATTTTCAGAAATCAGCATTCTAAACATCATTGACGTCGTACCGAATTACCTGGCTACTCGCTTTTTACAATTCATAACCAGGTGTGTGAAAGTTAGAGCCACAGTCATTACCAGACAACACGTTAAACAGCTACGAGCAGGAGACGAGCTGGTGCGAAAGACTAGGCTGACTGACGGCTGGGCGCTTCCTTTGATCTGTGAGGAGAGGGACAAGTGGAGGCTGCCGGCATGTAGCTGGAGGCAATGGCGAGGGGAGAGGGCTTAGTCACAGCACCTCTGGCTTGCGAGACTTCATATGGGTCCGTCGGCCTTGTTTTCCTTTTCTGAAAATGACTTAAGAGTAGATCTAAGCTAAAATCTAATATTAAGTCAACCAATCGAATCCTGTTTTTACACTTCGTTCTTAAAATAATTTTCCCAAAAATTATTGACGGAAGACTTGTTGTAGTGATTAGGGTTGTGAAGGAGGTCTTCTTTGCGGAGGGTTCAGTGAGTGACCCTCACAGAAGTTGTCGGATATTTAGCGGAAGCGGAGTCCGAGGTGAATTTTTTTTTTTTATTTATTTAGAACTTAATACATCGTTAAAAATATATATAAAATCAACATAACTACATTTTTTATCACACATTCTACATTTTGAATAAAAATCATCTTTCCAGATAATACAACCGTACTGATTGTTTTGGCGTTATCTTACAACAACAACAACAAAAAAGAAAAGATTGGTATTCCACAAGTGAATTAAATTAGATACCCCTAACCACGCACGCGGCAACAGAACTACTTTAACGAACTTTGCAGAGTTCGTGGCTCAATTAATTCCAGCAAAAGCCAAAGATCACAGCATCGAAAATATGCCCACCACCCTCCTTTTCACCACTCTTAATTTTCGATTACGTGCAAGTTCAAACTTGCAATTAACAGCACCATACAATTCATACTTACTCTTATTACAGGGCCGTAAAATAAAACAACCACGATGTTGTTGGCTAAGCGAAGATGGGCCGAATTTTATCCAAAGAGAAAAGAATAAGTTATATATATATATATATATATATATATATATATATATATTACATACTAAACAACACCTCCTTTAAATTTCCACTTTAAACCTTCCGAATGCGGAGACACGTTTGATGAGACATAAATCTCTTTGACGATGTGATGATGTCTTTGACGATTGTGTTAATTGTGATGCTGCGTGGTTGGCGTCTTCTTTGAACTGCTCTTCAGCTGTTGTTATTGGTATTTAAAACACATTTGTTTTGACTTGTTTTTTAATGTTATTTATGAAAGACCTTGCACAGTGTGCGTCATTGTAAAATCATTATCGTTTTATGGTTGACCATTTTTAGTCACCGTATAAATCATAATCGAAAATGTATAACAAATTTCTTAATTTATTAAGAATCTTTGTCGGGTATAATTTCCAATGAGTTTTGAATTATGTTAATATAACATCAAGACTCGCTTCATTTAACAATTTAGAAATTACTTTTAAATAATAATCTTACAAAACACTACTAGATTGTCAAAGAACTTCCGAACAGAATTCCAGCATCCTATATATATATATATATATATAAAAATCAGCATGAAGCGTTGGTATTCAGCGGACTGCAACAAAAGTAAGTGACATCAAATTGCAAGTTACTATCAGTTCAGAACAAACAATAGGTATAAATTTTGACTTCTCAATTCAATAGTATTAACTACAGCAACGATTCGGGTTTCAAATGATACACAAGCAAGGGTGCTGTACTCACTTCAAGTTCAGTGCATTATGTTGTTAGTCACTAAGCAGTAGCGGAAATGTAGACAGCGACACAATGACTTTATATGAGCTCTGAACGCTTATGTACTAGTGCGATATTAAATAATTGCACTTACTTGTCCCTTTTACACAAACCTCTTTCGAACAGTAAATATTCTTTGGTGGATAAACAAAGTCATCTTTGCCGGTGAGAATAAACAGTGAATTAAGTGTTCAAGTTTATTAAAAAAATCACCAGAGGGCGAGATAGACAGAAGCCCTGACGAAAGCTCCAGGTTGGTGGCGAAACGTTGGCGACAACAGCAAAAAAAACACAGCCCAAACCCGAAAAGTGACAAGTAAGTGCAATTTTTCAATAATGACGCCTTCGAAAAGTGAGAAATTTTATATTACTAGTGCGATACTTGCACTGGATGTATGTCCTCCCTACTCCACTTATAAAACTGTCTGGTCGTGAAACCTACGCCTCCAATTTTGACTTAACAACTATCTACGTTGATTCTTCCAGATTCCCTTGCCTCATATCTCACGCCAACTCTGACAAACATGCTCTGATGATCCTTCGATACTTATTGAGAAATCGCCAACTAGATTCCACCCACCGACTCTCTCCATCCTCATGGAACGTACATGGGAACAAAGTTAATAATAATATAGAGTATTTACTACTTAAATATCAATCGGCTGGCTGGCCCGATCATAATCAATACGTACCAGACCGCTGTTTGCCGTCGTTTCTTCTACCATTCTTGATTTCTAAGGAATGACTTCCATTTCAGAGAATTCTCTGAATCCCGTGTTCCTAGGAAACAACCAAATTCTTTCTGCCAGACTCATAATTTATCGTTACTCTTTGGCTACAGTTCTAAAAATCCGAATTTATTGTTATATGTCTAGTTCAATTCATTATAGTTATCCTGTTTATTCTGTATTTATAATATTTTATGGAGATATTATTTACAACTATGCTAATTTCAGTTGTCACGAAACTGTAGTAGATTGCATTGCTACTATATATTGAAACTATATCGATTCCAGGGTTTACTCAGGGAGGGTCGAAAAATCTTTATGGCACATGACGCAACTTAAAATTCAGGTTTATGGGGGCACTAAGACATATTCTTTGAATTAGTTTTGTAAATACTAATAATTTTAAACATCTTTAATATGTGAGCTAAAAGAAAAAAAATCCATGTATATTTTGTGCCTCTTAACACGTATGCTATGAAATCTGGGCGGGCAAGAAGCGAGAATTAATGGAGAGGCAGGCGAGTGAAATGAAATTTACTAAAGACAGACTACTGGCAAACACAGTGGGCAGGATTAGGAATGATAGGAGATACGGAGAAGGTTACACTTAAATAGTATGTATATGTAAGACAACGGAGAAGACAGAGTACAAAGAAACATAAGGGAATTGATGACATAAGTTAAAATATGTAGACGAATACAAAGACACAGGTAAGGTCAGGTGATAGTAACATGTGGAGGTGTAGAATCCATTTTTTTTATGGCTTTCAGCATCATTGATATCGAGGTCATTTTTTCACTACATTGAAACATTACTTGATTAAAATTTCGTAGTATAATGTACATTACAGCATATACGTAAACTGCTCAAATTAATCGAATGAAGAGTGACGTTATCAAAATTTGTCGTGTAGAAGAAATCAATATAGATACGGACCGAAGTGGCGTTTGTAACATACATCACTAATTCTGTTAAAATTCCATAATGTGATTTTGAGGGGGTATAAATAATTTTCTAGGTCTTTAGGTTTTTTCATTAGAATATTGTACACGGCATGTCCTAATACCCTAACGAGACACTCATGTTTTTCTGGTGGTATATTCTTGATGTCTCGTCGTATTAGGAACCTGTACATAATCTAAAAAGGAAAATTTACACTTAACTCTAGGTCAAAATGAGTGCAAAACTCACACAAGTAAAATGATCAATTAATGTGTCAGCATTCACACATTTATCACATTTGTCTGTTGATTTTAAATGGATTCGAAATAATCTCACATTTGTGGGTATAGTGTCATTGACAAATCACAAAAATCTATTACACCAAACGTTACCCAAATTTGTATCTAGAAATTTTGTTTCTTTGGAGGAGGGAAATAACTATGTGCAAGGAACCGGAATGAATTCGTCCATGGTCTTTTGAAGGAATCATCCTGGCATTCGCCTTTAGTGCTTTATTTTTTTATTTTATTTACCCTTCGTTATACAGCCTAATATCTTAGTGACTAAATTAGGCCCTACATATTAATTTTTATACTATTGATTACATAGTGTTTGGAGGTTTGTACAAAATATTTGCATTCAAGGAATTTGGCATACAGTTCCATTACTCTTTGACTTACTGTCTAATTAATTTTATAGTATTACATTTGGTTTTGCTTACAGTTATACCAATTACAGCTGCTATTGCAATCTTTAATATTATATTGAATCACAAATATTGCTTATTGTTGTTATAGTGCTGGTGGTTTTTATTTAAATATTCCTGTTATTCTTAGAGTATCCCATTATTCACTTAGTTGCAGTTAACTCAGCTTGTACATATCTTTCTGTAATCTATCATATAGTTATACCGGATTACTGGATAATAACAATTGCTTATAAGTAACATTCACTTAATTTTATGTTCTCAGCCACTACTGTCCTGAGCCAGTTCGCATTGGCAGTATCCCAGCTTACCATTAATATGGAAATTAACTCTCAAATATTGTTATGATTCATTGTGTATTTGTGCAACAGTCAATGATACATTCCCTCTACATTACAAACAAGATTGTTTTGGCCGTGGTAGAAGCGCTTTGTTTGCTGTAAGTGGTATGCTAACGTTTGCTCATTCTGCCACGCCATCGTTCTGACTCAGGCCTGTAGTAGGCTCGGTTCTGTTTTAACAATGGTAGTATTACTTAATTTTAATTGTTTTTTCAATAATCACCTCTGGTATCATGATCTACGTTTCCCCTATAAGTTTTTATGTTACAAAAATTTATCTAATCTATCTTTAAACCTATACTACTCTATCAACACTAATCTACCCACCACCATCATCTCGGGATAATCTGCCAGCCATGCACTTCTGGATTTTCAGTAGGACAGGATCGACCGACACATCGGGACAAAACTCTCCAGCTCCCGGAAGTTTCTTTAGAATAGTGTTTACTCTTATCCGTGAATAATTTTCTATGCCCGTATGTTTGGCCGTGCGACTTCCCTAGGCTGGTCCCCATGCCCGACTGCCGCTCGGTCCAGATATCTTTTTTTGTGCAGTTGAGATACTTTGTTCACCAGATTATCGAAAATAATCCATGATCGCTCATCTAGAATTATGTTCCGCGTTGATCAACTCTGTATTATGTTGATATCCGGGGTCCTTACTTCTTCTGTTATCGGACAGGACCACATTACATGTTCGGGGGTTCCTTCTGCCCAGCACTCACATAAGCTCGTTTCATTCAGCCCTCTTTGACACTGTAGGCTCTTATATGGGCCGTGCTCAGTGACATAATGTATAAGGCCTGGTATGGGGTGAAAGTATTCACGTTGTAGTCGTTGTTGTATGTTTGGAAACACACTATTACAATCTTTTGCCTGTGGCACTATTGTCCCACCGCTCCTGCCATTCAGCGAGAAATGCAGCGCTGACTTCTGTTGCATTTTGTGCAACTGTTCCCACAATCTCTTCCACCCTGGCCTGATTTCCTTTTCGTAACCAGTATATGGCCCCTCTTCTTCTGATTTCGAGGTCCAACGGCCATACACCTACGACAATTGGTAGGGGATTTGTGGAGGTAGTACTGTAGGCTCCACTCAATCGCAGCAACACACTTCTCTGCACTCTTAGGACCTCCTCCCTAGGTTTCATCAGTCGAAGTCTGTGCGCCCAGACACTGGACGCGTACCCTACCAGAGATGCTAGGATAGCATCGTGGTATCTTCTTATCGTAGTGTTTCAAAGGTGAAATCTCCTTTGCCCTATACGGATAAATTTGTTAAGCACAGCCTTAGCCCTTTCGCAAGTCTTAGTAATATGTGATGCAAAGTTCAGAGACTCATCCAGGGTGCCGCCAAGATATTTGGTTGTCCGTGTTCTCTTTATGTTTATGTTATTATTTTTATAGTAGCGTTACGTTCCAGTTTGCCCTTGAATACCATCATCTGAGTTTTCTTTGGCGCGAGACTAAGTTTTGCCTCCGAGCACCATGCTTGGAGTTTTTCAATCACCACTTTAGCTATATTCTCTATATCTTGTCTGGAACAAACCTCAATCAGCAACAGCAAGTCGTCTGCATAGACAACCAGCCCCAGTAAGCCATCCAGCCCCTCCAGTAGATTAATCACTTCTTCGAAAACTATGTCCCAAAAAACCGGTTCAGTGACCGACCCCTGAGGGCATCCCTTAGTCAAATGTTTATCTACATTCCCCCTTGGGCATCTCAGTGTGGCATAACGATTTTTACAATAGTCCCTCAGTGTGTTATAAAGACTGCTTGGACACTTCATTTCTCTTAGGCGCCGGTACAATATCGGCCACCAAAGATTATCAAAAGCACCACAAATATCAACAAAAATTCCTATAACATATTTCTTACAACTGCTTTTAACTAAGTCTACGGCTCTGTTAATTGCATCTTCAGTCGACCCTTTAGTGCTTTATGGAAACCATAAAGTATATGCATAAAAGAGTGGAGGGACGGAAGAAGGTTGTGATGGAGAGCTGACGGGAAGAAAGAGCAAAAATGGCGAGGTAAGCAGGACAGGATAGTGCCTAAAACTGTGGGTGATATTTTTTTTTTTTTTTTTTTAAAAAAAAAAGCATTAAATATGAAAAAATGAAATTTCTTGTATTGGATTAAAGATATATTGTACACGATATTCTTAAATCCAGAAATTCGTAACGAGAACTCATTTAAAAAGTGATACTAATCAACATAACGATGTGTTTTGATTTATGTTAATTCAAATACCAACGAAATATTTGCGATGGAGTAAGTGACTACAGTCATTCAGTGGATTACTTCTGCAATACTCGCTTTTAATGACACTGCTTCTTCGTCCATCAGTGTTTGTAAGACATGTTTCCAGTAATCAGGTATTTGCAGCCACGTGATATTGGAATGTAGTTACTGCCACTTGGTGCGCGCAGACACGGCTGGTGGGGTATTCAGTGCCGGTGACCCGTACGCTCTGTGTGACGTCATCAGGTCGGCAAACAGGTGATATCGAGATAGGCAGGTGCAGGTACAGAACAGCGCCCCGCCATCTCGCCCGCGGCTATTACCGGCGACACGCTGTGTACGCAGGTCCGGCAATCAGCGCTATTGTCCGTCGCGGGGGCCGCTGCCCGGCGGTAATTCAATGCCTCCACAGTGGGCAGCTTCCCGTCTACAAGTAACAGCCTGAGTGCCTTCCAGACAGACAGTACTAAACAATACGAAGCTATAAGAACCTTCCCTGCAGCCTACTTATGGCTTCCCACCTAAATACACTTTATTCTAGACTTGTAACGAATAGTAGACTATATTCGGCCATACGCCCAATTTTCTGCATACTTCCTGGCCGAATAGCCGAATATTCGGCAAAAGTATTCGGCCTTCTTGGCGGCAAAATCTGCGCTGCTGCTCGTTTCTCGTCCTCCTGTTACATCCCACCACTATGCGCCTGTTTTCAAGTGCTTGAAGTTTAGCCTCAAATTAGTAACTTGCGCTAAAAGCCGTTTCCATGAGGTGTGAAGATGGAAAAAGCTTTCTTGCGATGGTTCATAATAAGTCGGGTCTAAAGTATTGACATAGAAGAATATAAACTATATAAGAATCAAGTGGCTATAATAAAAGTAGAGCATCACGAGAGACATGCATCAGTTAAAAAGGGTGTGAGACAAGGTTGTAGTCTATCCCCGTTAATATTCAACTTGTACGTAGAAGAATCAATGAAGAAAGTCAAAAAAAATTTTCATGTGGCATAAGTTTTCAGGGAGAAAAAATCAGTATGCTAAGATTTTCTGATGACATTGTCTTGTTAGCAGAGAGGGCTGTGGATATTGAGAAGTTACTGAATGGCATGAACAAAATACTGAAGGAAGATTTTGGACTGAATATAAATCAAAGCAAGACAAAAGTGATGAAATGTAGCAGAAATGATACCAATACTAGTAGATTAAATATAAAAATAGGATTGGATGCAATAGGAGAAGTAAGTGAATTCTGTTACTTGGGAAGTAAAATTACAACCGATGGCCGAAGCAGGAATGATGTTAAAAGCAGAATAGCACTAGCAAAAAGAGCCTTCATGAAAAAGAGAAACCTTTAGTTTCAAATATTGATCTAGGAATTAGAAACAACTTTTTAAAACTCTTTGTGTGGAGCACAGCACTTTATGGTAGCGAAACATGGACTTTAGGAATACCGGAAATAAAGAAACTTGAAGCATTTGAAATGTGTTGCTACAGAAGAATGCTGAAAATTAAGTGGACTGACAAAGTAAGAAATGAACGAGTTTTGGAAATTATGGGTAAGAAAAGAAGTTTGTTGACGAAGTTTACGGAAAGAAGAGACAGGCTGGTAGGTCATATTTTGAGACATGCTGGATTGGTTAATTTGCTGGTGGAGGGAACAGTCGAAGGTAAGAACTGTAGAGGAAGACAGAGCTTAGAATATATGAAACAGATAATTGGGGACGTGGGCTGTAAGGGGTATGTAGAAATGAAGAGGTTAGCACAGGATAGGAAAGGATGGAGGATTGCATCAAACCAGTCGAAAGACTGACGACAACAAAAAAAAAAAAAAAAAAATAATAATAATAATAATAATAAAGAAAAGAAATGCGCCGTAATGTTGTTTGATATTAACTATTTAGATAAATTCTTCTTGTAGTACGATATGCCATTCTTCGTTGGCATCATATCGATCGATACGTAGTGCTGTATTTTCACAGTCAAAACATCCTCAAAACTCTTTTTGAAGTCTGTGAATAGGCATTTAGGCTAAGTGTTTAATATAGGCCATATTGATTGATACCTTAAATTGTGACCACCATTTTACTAAATTCAGACTGTCACCTTCTATTACTACTCTCTGACAATACAGAAAAATTAGTGTTTTGCTTCACAACTTCCACTCCTAAATTTCTGTTATGATGATTCGAGTGAATATATATTTATTATGATTTTTTCCTTTGACATTTTGGAAGTTGATTATTTTTGAAATTATAAGATAATTTAGTATCAAATAGTGAATCAATCGTTTTATTTCCCGCAATTATCCAATTAAAAAAATAATAAAAACATAATTTAATAATAATAATCCTAAGTATTCCGTATTCGGCGGAATGGTACCTAGATGTTCGGTATTCGGCCAAATAGTATAAATGTGGCCGAAAAGGTCGAATCCTGAATAATTGTCAAATTTTCATTGCAAGCCTACTTTATTTCCATCACGTGTATGATTCTCTGTTAACGGTTTTCATTACTTAAGATTGCTTAGTCTAACGCATTGGTAGTCAATCTGTTCCCTAACGCTAACTAGCGGGCGTTCCAGCTTTCATGGTGTGCCACACGGGTTTTGTCCAATACTGAAGGAATATTCTTGTGTAAATTTAATTGACTTTAAAAAAAAAAAAATCAAGATATTTAATGATGTTAATTTGCAGTTTCAAGGAGCTAACAAAGCTTGTGGTATACTGCCGCTGGCTGGGTGAGTTAATTTTGATAAATCAACCTGCTTCTTCGTACTACCTTGAGTGGTTATGAAATTAATAAGTAAGCCAATTTGCATCTTTCATTCTATATATATAAAAATCAATGCCACTTTTCGTTGTAATTTTATAACTCAAGAACGGGCTCACCTATCCGAACCAAATGTTTAGGCTTTGTTCAGCCTATTTAGTAGATGGTTTATGTGAAGTTTGCACAAAATCGGTCTAGCGGTTCTTCATTTATCACATTTTTGTAAAAAATGAATCCAATAAATGGCGGATCATTCTGTTAATGGGGATTTTGCTGTCAAATTGAAACTTTTTTCAGTGTTGACAGGCAAGCATGTTGTTATGTCATTCATGCGGTCATTTCATTTTGGACGTGCTTCGATTAAAGCAAATTGTCAGCGATAATTATTGCTTTGTGTTTATATTTGTAATTTTATAACTCAAGAACGGGCTCACCTATCCGAACCAAATATTTAGGCTTTGTTCAGCCTATTTAGTAGATGGTTTATGTGAAGTTTGCACAAAATCGGTCTAGCGGTTCTTCATTTATCACATTTTTTGTAAAAAAAAATGAATCCAATAAATGGCGGATCATTCTGTTAATGGGGATTTTGCTGTCAAATTGAAACTTTTTTCAGTGTTGACAGGCAAGCATGTTGTTATGTCATTCATGCGGTCATTTCATTTTGGACGTGCTTCGATTAAAGCAAATTGTCAGCGATAATTATTGCTTTGTGTTTATATTTGTAATTTTATAACTCAAGAACGGGCTCACCTATCCGAACCAAATATTTAGGCTTTGTTCAGCCTATTTAGTAGATGGTTTATGTGAAGTTTGCACAAAATCGGTCTAGCGGTTCTTCATTTATCACATTTTTTGTAAAAAATGAATCCAATAAATGGCGGATCATTCTGTTAATGGGGATTTTGCTGTCAAATTGAAACTTTTTTCAGTGTTGACAGGCAAGCATGTTGTTATGTCATTCATGCGGTCATTTCATTTTGGACGTGCTTCGATTAAAGCAAATTGTCAGCGATAATTATTGCTTTGTGTTTATATTTTTAAACATATTGTTGAGTGCATTCATACAAAGGGTGAGTCTTGAATTGTTCAAATGTACAATGTATATGTGTGCGTGTACTTTTCTCAGTTTTTTAGCGAGCCGTCGGTGTTTCATATCGTTTACAGGCTTTATTTGAATTAAATTGTCAAACGCATTTACACAAACGGTAAGTTTTGAACTGTTGAATTGAATTACATGTATGTAAACATATTGTGTGCATACGGGTGTTTTATTCTTTTGTAACAGATGGAAGCATGTCGATTTAAAAATTAATTATTTAATGACATTTTTATATACATTGACGTATGCAGTCATATATATTTCCATACACATATACGCACATGTATAAATACTGATACACCACTATTAATGTAGCAATTTGTTTTTAATTTGATTTATTCTTTTTTATATGAAGGAATAATGCCACGAGCCAGAAGAGCAAATAAAGGTCGGCAAACGCGTAATGCAAATGATGTGTCATTACTAAGACGATCTCAGACTGCAGATGAACGCGCACAAGCTAATGCATCGCAGCGTGAACGTAATGCACGAAATAGATCTGTTGACCCTGCACCTGTACTGAATCTTGCACGGCGATCACGAATACGTCGTGCTGTTTTGGCTGAAATGATGCGTGCTGCTTTTAATTACAACAGTCAGATTGATTATAGTATGTACGGATACATTGGAATGATGGACGCAATATGTCCACATTGTGATGCGGCTAAATTTCCAGGTGAAACGCCCGGCGTGTGTTGTGCTAATGGCAAAGTGAGATTGCCAGCATTAGAAACTCCACCCGAACCATTGTATTCATTTATTTTTGGGACATCTCAAACGTCGAAGCACTTTTTGAGTCATATTCAACAATACAGTTCGGCATTTCAAATGACTTCTTTTGGTGCTACTAAAATTTATTAGAGATAATTTTATGCCGACGTTTAAGGTAAATATTTCAACAGGATTGTCCCATGTTTATATCAATCTGAATCATAAAGTATTCGATAGTTTTAAAAATTCTGATCGTAGTTACGCAGATGCATTACAATACCCAATATTGCATTGGAAAGGTGACGATGGCTACCATATCAATATACCAATGATTTATCCACGAACAGGTAAATAATTGACCTATTTTCAGTGTGTTGACAATTCATTTGTATAATTTTCTAAAGTCACATTTTACACTTATTTTCAGGTCTACATGTACAGAAAAAAGTTAGTGTCATAAATTTTTATTCGTATCGATTGATGGTTCGTCCACAAGAACAAAATTATATCTTGAGATGTGGTAAACTACATCATCAGTACATCGTTGATATGTATGCCAAAATAGAAACTGAAAGTCTTAATTTTATTCGTTTCAACCAAGCAAAATTAAGATATGAAGAATATATTCATTTGCAAGATGCGATAGCGAATGATGCTAATGTTAATGACATCGGACGTTTAACTATATTGCAACCTTCGTATATTGGTAGCCCACGGCATATGAGCGAATATGCACAAGACGCAATGTCTTATGTACGAAAATACGGTCGACCGGATCTGTTCATTACATTTACATGTAATCCGCAGTAGGATGACATCAAAAACAATTTATTTGAAGGACAACTGATCGTCATGACATTACAGCACGTGTTTTTCGGCAAAAATTGAAAGCACTTATGGATTTAATTGTGAAATTATGTGTATTTGGAGAGGTACTCCATCGAATGGCAAAAAAGGGGATTGCCGCACGCACATATATTAATTTGGCTGGAACATAAAATAACTCCGGATCAAATCGATAACGTTATATCAGCTGAAATTCCTGATCAAACTGTTGATCCTGAGTTATTTCACGTTGTCGTTAAAAATACGATACATGGTCCGTGCGGTGAACTAAATATGAATTCGCCATGTATGATTGATGGAAAGTGTTCGAAGCGATACCCAAGGCAATTGACTTCAGACACAATAAAGGGCAATGACGGATATCCGTTGTATCGACGTAGATCACCTAATGATAATGGCAAAACGGCAACCATTAGAATGCGTAACCAGGACGTTGAAGTTGATAATCGTTGGGTGGTTCCGTACTGTCCATTATTATCGAAAATATTCAATGCTCATATAAATGTGGAGTATTGTAATTCAGTCAAATCCATTAAATATATTTGCAAGTACGTAAATAAAGAGAGGGATATGGCTGTTTTCGGTGTTGCTGGTGATAACAGAAATGATGAAATTATTCACTATCGTTGTTGTTGTTGTTGTTGTTGTTGTTGTTGTTGTTGTTGTTGTTTGAGGGCGCGTCGACGGCGGGGTCATTAGCGCCCTTATTCAGTATCAAATGGGGCGCTATATTAGTAGTAATGAAGCTGTCTGGAGGATTATGTCGTTTCCAATGCACGAAAGACATCCTGTGGTTGTTCACTTGGCTGTGCATCTTGAGAATGGCCAACGTGTTTATTTTAATGAAGCAAATGTATTGGAAAGAGCAGCACAACCACCAGCGACTACGTTGACCGCTTTTTTCAAATTATGCAAAACTGATACATTTGCGATAAATTTGTTATATTCTGAAGTGCCTCAGTATTACACATGGAATGTGTCTTCGAAAAAATTTCAAAGACGTAAACAAGGAACATCAGTCGATGGGCATCCAGGCATTTTCCAAACAGATGCAATTGGGAGAATATATACAGTACATCCAAACAATGCTGAGTGTTTTTATTTGCGATTCTTATTAGTTAACGTCAATGGCCCAAAATCATTTCAAGAATTGAGAACAGTCAACGGTCATTTGTGTCAAACATATCGTGAAGCATGTCAAATCTTGCATTTGTTGGAGGATGATGCACATTGGAATTCAACACTTCATGATGCATCTACTTCAGCTCATCCACAACAAATACGAATGCTATTTGCCATTATATTATAAACATGTATGCCATCAAATCCACTTGAATTATGGAACAAATATAAACATTATATGGCAGAAGATATTTTAATTCGTATGCGTCATCATGCAAGAAATCCTGATTTGTTGATTACCTTGGAAATGTACAACGAAGCTTTGATAATAATTGAAGATATCTGTCTAACGATTGTAAATAAAGCATTATTACAATTGAGAATGACCGCACCAAATCGTGAGATGCATGATTTGTTTGATCGTGAATTGCAACGTGAGCAGGAATTCAATTTTAATGATTTGCGTTTATTTGTACAATCGAATATAACCAAATTGAATATTCAGCAAAAACATGTATATGACACAATCATGCAAGCCGTTTCCAATAATGCAGGTGGATTATATTTCTTGGATGCACCTGGTGGTACAGGCAAAAAGTTCGTTATATCATTGATTTTAGCGACTATTCGATCGGAACAGAAAATTGCATTGGCACTTGCATCTTCGGGAATTGCTGCTACATTATTAGAAGGTGGTCGGACCGCACACTCTGCATTAAAATTGCCATTGAATGTACATGTGATTGAAACTCCAACTTGCAATATTTCGAGAAATTCTGCTATGGCAAAAGTTCTGCGATTAACGTCAATTATTTTATGGGATGAGTGTACAATGGCGAATAAAAAATCACTAGAAGCATTTAATCGAACAATGCAAGATTTAGGTGGTAATCAACAGCTTTTTGGTGGTGCTAAGATATTACCGTCAGGGGATTTTCGTCAAACATTGCCTGTCATTCCTCGATCAACTCCTGCTGATGAAATAAATGCCTGTTTGACGTCATCAGTTCTTTGGAGATATGTACAAAAATTGACACTGAACATTAATATGCGTATTCACCTACAAAATGATCCAGCTGCCCATGAGTTTTCAAAACAATTTTTAGAAATTGGTGATGGCAAAATACAAATCGTCAGTACCAACGGATTGATCGCTGTACCGAACAATTTTTGTACAGTTGCGCAATCGATAGATGAATTGATTGAATGTGTTTTTCCGAATATTCTTCAGAATTACAGAAATCATGATTGGTTGAGAGAACGCGCCATTTTAGCACCAAAGAACATTCATATCAATGACATTAATTTTCAAATTCAAGCGAAACTGCCAGGTGTAGTCACGACATATAAATCAATTGACAGTGTTATGAATCAAGATAAGGCAATGAATTATCCATTGGAACCGGCTGGTATGCCACTGCATTGCTTGAATCTTAAAGATGGTTCTTTGATTATATTATTGCGAAATTTTAATCCACCAAAACTGTGTAATGGCACCAGATTGGCAGTGAAAAAGTTATTGCCAAATTTGATTGAAGCTACGATCTTAACTGGTACCGGTAAATCTAAAGGAGAAGTTTGTTTGATACCGCGTATCCCTATGATTCCAACTGATATGCCATTTGAGTTCAAACGATTACAATATCCTGTGCGTTTATCATTTGCGATGTCCATCAACAAGGCCCAAGGGCAAACACTTCACGTTTGTGGTGTGAATTTGGAGGAATCATGTTTTTCACATGGCCAACTATATGTTGCCTGTTCCAGAGTCGGTACCCCCAGCCATTTGTTTATTCATGCTCAAAATGGAAAAACATAAAATATTGTTTATCCAAATGTTTTGGATTAAGTTTTAAAATAGCTAGCAATTAATAAAATATTTTTTAATAAATGAATTTGATGTTCCAATTAAATTTTTTTATTATTTCACTTTATACGTAGCGAAGCACGTACCGAGCCGCTAGTTCTATATAAACAGTGAATAAGAAATTATTTATGATTCAAGGAAATAGTGTGAAAAACTAAAGATGTCTTTTACTAATGAGTCTGAAGCAGAAATTTATTTATTATTTGTAAGACTTATAGACAGGCACATTTACAGCTAATATGAATACAAGAAATCGTTAAAAACTCAGTAAAGTAATGCCTCGTCTTAGGTTGGCCAACAAATGAAAATATTTAAAAGAACACGTGATTTAGACAAGAAATAATCATAATAATAATATTATAGATAATTTTAACAGTTCCACGAAGGATTGATCAAATTTAACCTGTTACAAACAGAGAACGATCTTCGCAAAATGAGACTATATTATTCTGATTAAACAACTATGAATCATATGGGCGCCAGAATGCTTCAAAATTTGCATTCACACTCAACACTATTAATGCTCTCGGGTTTTACCATAATAGCCCAGTTAATCAATCGGAGGAGTCTCTTAATTGCATTCCATCACCTCAAACTACCATTCACTTGAGGGTAAATCTGCAGATACAAAGTCGGATAGTGGCCTACTATCCGCTTACGTTCAACTGCGTCTGCTCTGCTCGGATGCTGAGAACGTAAGATCTCGGGTCCTCGTTGATCGTGCGACTCCTTCGTCTTTCCCCTCCATCTTAACAAATTGATGCCTCTCTCAGAGGTGTTCGCCGATATAGAAACAAAATTAATAGAATTTTACGTCATATGTAACATTTAACATAGTTGATTAGCTGGCTAAGATATCCTATCCATCATGAGGCAATTTTATTGGCTGGTGCTATACCTCACCTTTCGGAAAGATTTGCCACTACTTGTATGTCTTCGTCGCCTCCCGATTTGGACAATTTCCCGGGGAACCCCACCCTTTGACTTTTGGCACCCTGAAGTATATAGGACAGCTCTGCCAGCAGACGCTCCCCCTTTGTTTTTCCGGTAGTGACCCTCCCACAGTTCAGTGCTTTCAGGTACAGAACCCTGTGGGAGACCGATCAACATTCCTTAGCTCGTCTGGCTTGCTACAGACTTGAAGCTTTACACACGGCAATATTCCTTATTGTTTTAATAATAAAATTATATTGGGTGACCCACTTTGGTAATTCTACGAACTGTTAGAAATTAGATGTGTGAAGAAAGCAAACATAAATTCGATAGTGGTGGATATGTAAACCTGTGGCCAAATCAAAAGTGTCTTGGTTTCACAAAAATGTGAAAAACGATAGTCAGTTTATTGATAATCACTGAACAACAAATTTGAGGTGAAAGTGTGTAAATTGCATGATTTTGAGTTAGTTATGTTTCTTTCAGTATAAAATGATACAAAATCATCATTTTCATAAATACTTAGCTCTAGTATTTCAAAAAAAGTAATCTACATTTTTGTATAAATAACTCACTAACTAAATATGCATTCATGTTCCAAGATTCAGCATAATAAAATGAAGATAATATTACATGAATGAAAATACTTTGTAAGTCTACTTTGTACCAGAAATGTGTGAAGCACAAAATGAAATATATAAATTAACTGGTCACAAATGTATATAAAGGATTACAAATGTTAAATGTCCATATGTACAGTATATACAATTACATATTTTGTTCAGAGATAAATTCAGAAGATGAGCATTTTCGCTTGGCTTGACGTTTATACACATACTCGGGAACATCCCTTATGACAGTCCAGCAGTAATCTGCTAAAATAGTAGGGCTCCACTTTCCGGCATACCTCTTCTCAATTGTGGCAATATCTTGATGAAATCGCTCCCCATGTTCATCACTTACTGCACCACAATCTTTGGGGAAGAAATCAAGATGGCTATGTAAGAAATGCATTTTCAATGACATGTTGCAACCAAGTTTTTCATAAGATGACAACATGTTATCTACAATTTCCTTATAATTTATTGCTCGGGTGTTCCCCAAAAACTGTAAACACACTGTCTTAAAACATTCCCATGTATGCTTCTCATCACCTTGTATGATTCCATCAAATGTATGGTCTCTGAAAAGCTCTCGAATCTGTGGGCCTACAAAGATGCCCTCCTTTACTTTGGCATCACTTAAGTAAGAGAATTTTTGCCTCAAATACTTAAATGCGTCACCATCTTTGTTCATTCCCTTAACAAAGTTTTTCATGAGACCCAACTTGATGTGCAAGGGCGGGAGCAGAATCTTTTTAGGGTCTACAAGAGGTTCACTCTTAATGTTCTTTATACCAGGTTGAAGAGATTTTCTGGTGGGCCATTCGTGTTTACTGTAATGAGATGCATGAGCTCTGCTATCCCATTCACAGAGAAAGCAGCAATATTTAGTATATCCTAACTGCATTCCTAATAGTAGTGCTACCACTTTCAAGTCACCACAGATTAGCCACTGAGAGTCATTATACTTGATGGCTTCTAGTAAAATTTTCATATTTTGGTATGACTCTTTCATACGCACACTATGCCCAACTGGAATAGAAGGAAGTTTATTACCAACATGTAAAAGCACTGCTTTTAGGCTTAACTTTGACGAATCAATAAAGAGTCTCCACTCATCAGGGTTGTAATTAATTCTGAGAGCCTTCATGAGACCAGTTATGTCTACACATGCCACAAGACTATCTTGCATGTTAAAAAAGGGAGTGAATTGTTGCTCTCTTCTGCGGTAAAATAAAACATTTACATTGCTTTCCAGAAAATTGCGCTGTTGCAGTCTCGATGCTAAAATCTCAGCCTTAGCTTTAGAGAGATCCAAGTCTCTAATGAGATCGCTTAACTCATTTTGAGACAATTTTTGTGGCTCATCAGTTGATGATATATTTGGAAGGAACTCTGGATCTTGTGATGTACATGATTCAGGACAATCACAATCCCCCTCAGAAGTAATGTCGTACTCTGTCGGTGGATCAGATATTGGCAATCCTTCCCCATGTAGAACTGGACGTATGGCAGATGGAATGTTAGGATAGATCACTGTGTGCTTCTTCTTCTTAGACATTCCCTTTTTGATTGGAGGAACCATACAAAAGTAGCAGTCACTGACATGGTTAGTTGGCTCACGCCAGATCATGGGCACTGCAAAGGGCATTGAACGTCCTTTCCCATGCATCCAGTTCCTGAGGTTGCTTGCACAAGTGCTGCATATCACATGTGGAGCCCAGGGTTTATCCTGATCACCTATTTTGCACCCAAAATAACAACTGTAAGCTTTTTTAATCAATGGAGTAATTTGCTGTTTTTGTGAAGAAAATGTCACTTCTCCACACACATAGCAAAATGTGCCACTACTGTTAACACAAACTCGAGGCATTTTTGTTCACTTCAATATAGCAGTCAACTTGAACAGCTGGTAGTTAATCTGGAAACAAATGTGCAAAAATTATTACATGCATTAATAAAGTCACTGAAGGAGGGAGACAAAAATATCACAAAAATATCACTAAATATCACTAAAATTGGTATCAAAATATTTATATCCAAAATATTACACACAAGTAAGACCAGAAATAATAATATAATCCATTGTTACTAGTTACTATGACTTTGAGAAACCATTGTAATATATGATTTTAAAGTTAACATAAAAATACGTGTATAATTATCTCACCATAATAACACAGTGTAAAATGAAAACTAGAGCTAATTTCGAATTTTCTTTGTGATATTCGCGATCAGCACATTAGAACGGATAGGAATTGGCTGCTTTCATTCGATTTACATTTTCATTGTTGAACAGTGTAACTTTTCCTATCTCATATCTTTTTTACTCAGGCTTTAATGGTGGTAATCATATTATGGCCCAAAAATGAAACCACCAGATTATTTCCGAAAGAAGAGACCTTTGTTTCTTTCTTATAAAAATTGAATCGGGATTTAGTTTCACAGTATTACCTCCAGGGATATCATTAATAATTTAAATAATTAAATGCAAATTCACCAGACTTGTTACTTCTACGTGTTCAAAGAGTAAAGAAACGATAGATTTAACTACCGTTATTCGTTTTATAAAGATTTATTCTGCCAAACTTGGCGAAAGTAAAACATAAAATGATTGATTAGTAATTATTATTGTAGGCTTTAATATGCTGTAACTCTGCTCTATAAAGTGAAGTTACTTCCCTACTTTATAAATCACTATTACCGTGCAACATTCATTAATTTATATTTATCTCTACACTTTGAAGTTCTCTATTTGTTCTTGGTTTATTGCATCCGTTAGTACTTAATATTAAATCTTCGGTGATCCACAAGCATATCCCCTACACGCAATACCATTACATTACACATATTAATCACTCTTAAAACATCTGCTGTAGTCAAACATTAAAAAAAAAATATTGTTTTATTCCTTATCGAGATCGTCAAGCACTGGATAGAATTCTGTGTAACAAATGAAAAGAAACGTGGCCGTTATTTTATGAGTGATCTTGTAATGATTTCGAGAAACCGTGGAAAAAGGAAATATGGATGGTACTAGCGGGGATCTAAACGGATTCCTACAGAATCTCTAATGCCCTAAAGCCACGCCGCCGCCTACAGAATGTCATACATGAAAGCCAGCTGCTGGATGTATCCACCGGAACAGGTAACCGTTCATTTAAGGTCATTTAATGTTCCTGAACCGATTGTTCTAAAATCTAAATCAATATAAACACGATATTTCCGCTGCTAATATAAGACATGCGAGGAGCATTACTTTTTGTTGCTGTATGGGCGAGCTTATTATGTACTATCATTCAACGAAATGTGTTTGAGAAATCGAGATATTTCCGACGGGATGGAAATTTTAGTGCGTGCATATTTGAACTCACGTGCGGATTTAAGAGGACCTGCAAAAGCTCTGCAGGAAATAAAACCATCCAATAGCTGCCACTCTTCAGAAAACTCATCCCTGAGAGCAGAAATGAAAGGCAGTAATTTGCTATTCTCACGGCAACTTCTCACGATCATATAAAGAGGTCAAAAGGTCCTCAAACTTCTCGGGGTCTATTTTATGGTGCAGAACACTAATTGACCACCATCTTGAGGATTAAATTGAACAGCAGAATAGCGACGCAGTAAATTAACAATTCTGACTTAAAAGTTGCATCCAAAAGATGTAAAAAGTTAAAGATGCTTCGTTGTTATAATCTGCTCATCGGAATAATTTAGACCTAATATTCTTTCTACAAACATTTCATTTAGTGATCTGTTATCACCAATATTTCATTTTCCGGATTTTAATTGCTTTCTTTTAAAGTGCAACTACTTAATTCCTTGTATCTATTGGTAACTTTCCTTTTTATGTAGTATAATTGTTAAAATTTTCATTGCGTTTCAATTTGTTTAAACTCATGAGTAAATAAAATTTCACAAACTTTTAAAACACTAGCTTTATAAAACACTAGCTGGGGAACCCGGCTCTGCTCAGGGAATTGATATTAGATTGTTTGGTAGTTGGAATAAAAGGATAAACTTTAAAATATAATTTTTTGGAAACATATTCTTACTATTTACAATACTTGTGTATAAACGCCATTTTTCATTTTGTTATCCAGAATATATATGTACAAATTTTTCGAAATTCCTACTCGAGAACAACCTATGTATGGCTGACCCTGAGAGAAGCACGAGTCTTTGAGGTTGATTCTTTAATTCGTTCATTTCGTTGTCCTTCGGTTTCTCTGCTTCTCACGGTGCTCATTCTCGTTCGTTGGAACGGTAACGTGACTCGCGCTCTTCGACTGTTTCGTTTTTTCGCTATTCTTTTTGTTTTCACCGTTCTGCTTGAGAACTGGCAAGATCTCCTCCTATTTTGAGTTTGGACATTGCATAAAATTTAATCAAATCAACTTTTTACTTACAAATACATTAAGGAAACTTTACACACATTTCACGCTTTATTTTCGGTTTATATTCAGTCACTATAACTAACTACTCTCACTTCACTGTTCAGCCCTTATATCTTGACAAGCACGCCCCTCAGGTAAACACGGAAACCTTCTTCACTGCTTATTTTCATGGGTGGCTTGCGTTTGCAGTCTTTTATTATAAGACTGGTGTAAGCCCGTGTCTGTTTTTTGCGTATCGTCATTGATCTAGAATCGTTCCAGTTTTTACGATGAAATATTATGACAAATTGATCTGATCTGGCCAAATATAAGCTTGACCTGTGTTTCACCCTTAGGATGAATAAAATCTCTTGAGCATGAAGAACTCAGAAGCATTAATAGTGGTAGGTATTAAACACGGACAGGAATGATCGAGTTATCGTGTAACTGTTTCAAAGGTCATATACACGAACTCGCTTAAATACGATCTTGACTTGTATTTGACCCTTAAAGTTCACTCTGCAAAATTAAAAAAAAAAATCCTTTTTGCTTCGAAAGCATCACGTTGTTTATCATTGAGGCTGAGCAAACACTTCATAATGTAAACATTGGTCATATTATCTGTGACGGCCAAAGAACTTAATACACATTCCATATTATGAAACAGTTGAGCAATTCCGCAGAGATAAGTTGCCAGAATAGTCGATTCGGTGACACATTTCTGATGTCCACTTAAAATAACCTAATAACTCACATACAGCGAGCATGAATAAAGACCAAAACGAAAGTGGTCAGTTAAAAGCCTAAAAAACAAATAAACCGTAATGCATAAATTTTGGTCAAGCAATAACATTAGTGAAAGTTGTAATTAAACAGAAATTTATCCAAAGCCGAAATCAGAATTGGTATTCGTGGTTACAGCAGAGACTATGCGTAATTTTTTTTTTAAGTTTATTAAGTTGCTTTAATTAGTAACGTGTTACTAAAAAGCAGATCCAGATTTTTTCAGCAGAAAAATTATTAAATTTTGTTAAGTATGAAACAATATGAAAAGAAAACTTAATCAATATATTATGCCAATTAATTTCGTAGCAGTTGCTTACCGTAGTTATTAAATTGTAGACATAACCACGAATTCCTTCTAATGGTATCTCTGGTCGCTGTTTTT
>JARYHS010011408.1:66191390-66377413 GCA_031002005.1 Vandiemenella viatica | reverse complement strand
GTTAATACTGAACAAAAGATCGGAATATAAAAGTTGGGATAAAGAAGAAGTAATGTCTTGATAGGCTACGAAGACGCTACATCCTTGTGAAATAACCTCGCTTATAAATAATGCGCTTCAAGTGGCGTGGGAATGAAAATCAAAAGTGTTCATCTGCATGAAAGAGAATAATCTAGTGGCCCAAATTCAGAATTAAATATGACGATAAGGTTGTGAACGAAATGTTGCTCGCGGGAGTAACCAATACACATAAGATGGTCTTTTCAATGAAAAGAGAACTTCCTTTTTGTTTACGTAATGTGTCGGAGAGAGGTACGGCGTCAGAAAGGCGCAGATGTGTTATGTGCAGATAGGCTGAAGTGGGAACTGAGTGTCTACAGCTGTCTTCTAATGTTGCAAATAAGTCCACCTCATTAAGCTGGGCAGCTCAATCCCTGGAATAGCCAAAAGCGGCAGAAGTGGATTGTTTCTTTAATAAAATAAAGAACAGCCTCTCGCAGAACAGTGACCGGTAAACTAGAAAAGGAAGCAATCAATTGTTAAAATTCATAATTATCTTATGTTCCTGAAGTTCTGGTAATTACGCCCGCGAAGATGTAAAGAAAAATATGAAAGGCCGCATAGATGAGTAAAATGTCCCACTACACGCACTTAATATGGTTTCTCCAGTATGTTCGATTCAAAAAGGACTGGTGGTATACGGAGGTAGCGTAATGTTTAAAACAAGCAAAATTATAGCAGTGACAAGGGGTTAGATAGGTTACTGAGGATTTGGAATGCCAAGAAGAAACAGAGAAAGTGGCTTGTTGCGAATCTGTGAATATCAGCTGGGGCGGATGTTGTCCCTGACAGCAGGGGGGTCAGCAGTGTTTGTATGAACTTCTCGGAATAGGGGAACCAGCAGGTAGACTAATCCCCTAGTCTCTTGAGTGGAGCTGGAGCCCGGCAGTGTGTGTCCTTGACTTTGTTCTGGGTGAATGGACGGGGTGAGATGACCGTTGTTTGCGAAGAAGCAACTTACCATCGCGTAGTGACGCTTGTCTGCAGTTTTGTTTTGAATAGTGTTCCATTCTCATTTGATGAGGCGTGTAAGCAAATGCTGTTAGATTCGAGGTATGTGTACAAATTTTGTGATAGGTGCATCATCTGTCTTTAGAGTAATTGTTTGTATAGCATGAGTTTTGTTGTTTTACGCTTTGTGTATATTAGAGGACAGTGATCAATATTATTCCCCTGTAGTCTGATGTAATTATGGTCTAGGAAACTGGATCATTAAGTTTAGATTTTATGTGATTATTGGGTGGCACTGATTGATATTGCCACGTGTTTTCGTCTGTAATTGTATTATGTGTGAAGGTGTATGTGAATTATGGAGGGTTATCTTTTATCCTGTATGGGAGATTTATATTTGGAAATTTTAAGATCATAACGATTCCTCAGAGTTCTAGTTTCTCAATTGATATTCTGGAATTAGTAGAAAATGCATATATTATAGGTTAGAGGTTAACAGACTTCAGCTGTGTAGAGGAAGAGTTGTGGAGGGACAACCTCACGTAAAAATGTTCATAGTTTCTTATTTTTGATGGACCTGTAACGCTTAAAGACATTCCATTGTTAATCTATAGTGAGTGCTTATGACACTATCATAAGTACTGTGAACCATTGTTTTTTTATTTTTAGTGTTGTATATTTTTTATGTTGTGTGTATAATGTATAATGATAGATTAAGGCTGGACCCTGCTGTTATGTGGATGGTACACTTTGGATGGCTGCTGCATTGGGGAGTTTTGCACATGAAGCGAGTTGTATTGTAAACATTCACAGTTTGGCGCCTTTAACGTGTCCTCACATGACATTTCCGCAGGGGAATTTTGATTGAAAATGGGTGAATGTTGTAAATATCTTATGAAATTATAAGTTTGCAAGGTTTTATGGCTTTGTAAATCAAGGGTATTGTTATCAAGAGGGCAGGAACTGAACTGAGAACAAAGTTGCAGAGAAGACTTTATAAGCAAATTTAAATTCCATGGAATTTAAATTTAGGTGGGTTGGTCGGCAAGCTGTAATAAGTCACGTTTCCAAAGCGACGCAGTGTGGACAGATAAAGCGAGGGCTATTTTTCGGCGTGCGGAAGCCGCGAGCCGGTTCGTAAAGCCACCCGCTGCGCTGTTGCGAATAACAACAGGGACAGCCAACCTACAGACAATAGTGACCCGCTACTCGGATGTTCTTGTATGCTGTTACATGGAATGCTGCTCGGAGGTGGAGTGGAGACGAGACACTTCTGGACTGTATGTAGAGGTGAGAGGAGGGACTGCGAGACCACCGCCATCCTCCGTGGGCCCGAGGTTCATTTCCCGTCGCCGGCAGTGAACAGTGCGCGGACACGGTATGTGCCTTTAAAAGTGAGACTTAGTGCAACATATCAAGAGCCCGGAAAATACCCCTGAGAAGCTACCCTGATTAGCTGGATACTTGTTTAAAATATTCAAATTTCACATGTCAAAGTTGGATGTCTTATAATTTGTATAATAAATTCATGTCTTTTGTTACCCATCTTTCATATTCTTGTAACCCCTGAGGCATGTCATGTGCGAGGCTTAATATTGATATATTGATAGAGAAAGATAGAAAAGTTTCAATTGCTGACGCCATACAGGGTGTCTAAAAGGTAGAGCCACCCCCACCTAAAGAGATTATTACAAGATTAATACTTGAAGGGCGGATCAAGAAAAACAAAGATACTTTTATGGCATTTGTCGATTTAGAAAAAGCTTTTGATAATGTTAGGTGGGACAAGATGTTCAAAATTTTAAAGAAGTCAGGTCTAAAGTATCGAGATAGAAGAATACTCTATAAACTATATAAGAATCAAGTGGCTGTAATAAAAGTAGAGAATCACGAGAGACATGCATCGGTTAAAAAGGGTGTGAGACAAGGTTGTAGTCTATCCCCGTTAATATTCAACTTGTATGTAGAAGAAGCAATGAAGAAAGTCAAAGAAAAATTTGCATGCGGCATAAGTTTTCAGGGAGAAAAAATCAGTATGCTTAGATTTGCTGATGACATTGTCTTGTTAGCAGAGAGGGCTGAGGATATTGAGAAGTTATTGAATTGCATGAACAAAATACTGAAGGAAGATTTTGGACTGAATATAAATCAAAGTAAGACAAAAGTGATGAAATGTAGCAGAAATGATACCAATAGTAGCAGATTAAATATAAAAATAGGATCGGATGCTATAGGAGAAGTGAGTGAGTTCTGTTACTTGGGAAGCAAAATTACAACCGATGGCCGAAGCAGGAATGATGTTAAAAGCAGAATAGCGCTAGCAAAAAGAGCCTTCATGAAAAAGAGAAACCTTTTAGTTTCAAATATTGATCTAGGAATTAGAAAGAACTTTTTAAAACTCTTTGTGTGGAGCACAGCACTTTACGGTAGCGAAACATGGACTTTAGGAATACCGGAAAGAAAGAAACTTGAAGCATTTGAAATGTGGTGCTACAGAAGAATGCTAAAAATTAGGTGGACAGACAAAGTAAGAAATGAACGAGTTTTGGAAATGATGGGTGAGAAAAGAAGTTTATGGAAGAAGCTTACAGGAAGAAGAGACAGGCTTTTAGGTCATATTTTGAGACATGCTGGATTGGTTAATTTGTTACTGGAGGGAACAGTTGAAGGTAAGAACTGTAGAGGAAGACAGAGATTAGAATATATGAAGCAGATAATTGAGGACGTGGGTTGTAAGGGGTATGTAGAAACGAAAAGGTTAGCACAAGATAGGAAGGGATGGAGGATTGCATCAAACCAGTCTAAAGACTGACGACAGCAAAAAAAAAAAAAAGTCCAGAGTGTACGGCGTCTTCCGTTGGAGTGTTCGTCTCGGCATGTCCCACTTGTCATTAACTTCTTCTGAAGTATGTCTCTGTTGAAAGCATATTCTGGTTCTAGCCCCATCAAATGAAGATCTTCTTTAATATTTATGAACCAGGGCATTACAGTTTTGGGTCTGGAATCAAATAATTATTTTTTAGTCTGTTCTCCTCCATCCGTTTGAGATGGCCATAGAATCGAGCCCATCTTTTGCATTATAATTATTAGTTGCTTTTTCATAGTTAAAGTTTGTTCGATGTAGATTTTTCTTATACTCTTTGTACAGCGATACCGTTCTTACAATAAGTTAAAAAACATTTAATTGCATCTTCTTCAAGATTATGAGCGGATTTTAATGAAAGCTGAATTTTTTTTTTTTTTGTAACAGTTTAACGTCCCTTTTTAACAACGTGGTCTTTAGAGACGGGAAAGGATGGGGGCAAGGAATGGGAAGGAATTCGGCCATGGCCTTTTGAAGGAAGCATCCCGGCATTCACCTGGAGTGATTTGGGGAAACCATGGAAAACCCAAATCTGGATGCCCGGACGGGGATTCGAACCGCCGTCCTCCCGAATGCGAGGCCAGAACGGTATCCGTTACACCACCACGCTCGGTAGCTGAATTTAGTTAACGAAGACATGAAATGACAAAATTATGAGTTCAAAACGTCATTCTTCACGAGCTTACAAGATATTTATATTCGATATTGGTATTTTAAGTAAATTTCATAGTATACTCGAAGAAATAAATTGCCAAAACACTGGATTGCAAGTATGTATTGAGTTTAAATTAAGATATTAATTATTAGTTGCTTTTTATTACTGATGTCACTATATCAGATATATTTAAATATTTCCAGTAAGACAAATTTAGATCACGATAGAGTGAATGTGTTAGTACACGGTTAACAGAAGATATCTTTTTTTTTTTTTTTAACAGCAATATTGCGGAAGTTGTGATTAGATCGAATTATAGGAAGATTAGAATTTTTTACAGAATAATTCTCGATGAATTTAGTTTTATCAATAATTTAAGCTGCTTTCGCAAGTGCTGAGTTACTTAAGTTATTGCCCCGTAGGGATGGAAGTAGTTCCGTATTTATCTTGCTGACGTCTGATCCAGGAACAAATCCAATATCTCGCGGTATAGCAAAAGGTTTTGGGATTCCTAATCTATTCTTTAATTTAATTGTTTCACTAATTCTGACATCAGTATTCATCAGATGTTCAAACTGAGTTTCTGTGTAAACTGCAACCGAAATATGTACAACATTTAAAAAAAAGCTTATGAACATTACATAACAACAATACTATTTATTTAGACAGCCACAAAAAAATGAATAGCCGCCATTTTTGATTGTCTTAGAGTCTAGTATATAATAATGTAAATAACAGCACATGGGTGTAGCCGTACTACATTCACAGACGGTGTAAACGGTTTGAAAGTTAGCTAAGTATTGATATTGACCATTATCTCTCTTGTTTTACAGAGTCATCTGAAATAATCACAAACTGTGATTGTATTCAACGTTTTTCTTTTTACCGCGAGAAAGCTAGCAAATAATACCAGTATCAATGTACAATAATTGCTACGAAAAGAACACAGTTACATTACTGCAAAATATATCAGTCTGGCCGTGCGTGCCAGTCTGTCGCCATATTGCCCCGAGGGTGTGGGGCAGGGGGGGGGGGGGGGGGGGGTAAGGGGGTAGGCATTACAATAAGCGTCCAAAATAAATGACACATTTATTTCTCGTCTTGGTAACACATCCTAATTGATTTCTTGTGTATCACGAACGAGTAAAAAGACAAATTCTCACAGAACGGTAACTGTTGGCGACAATCCGAAGTTTTCTGTTTAATGTATTTGAATCTCCGACCACTGCAACTCTAACCGAAACCAGCATCTGGAAATTTGTTTCATCTGACTGTGAAAAATATTTGCCTATGTGAAAAGGACGAAGTACGGTGATATGTTTTATCGCAAAATGGAATGATTACTGAATAATGTTACGTCTCAAGGAATCTTTGACTAAACTTCTGATAGATGATTTTACAGTGAAGAAACTTCATTGTGTGATTTTAAACATCATAAAACAGAAAATCATATTCCCACACGTAGGGCTAACAATTCCCCATCCTTTCGCCAACCGCATCTGTCCAATTGTTAGGGGTCCATTCAATTGAGACTTTGGATGAAGTTTGAATTAAAAATATTGTTTTAAACCTTAACATAAAAAAAATTGACTAACGGGAATGAATGGTGGGGTTGTGATAGTCAAAGTGGAACGTCGTTGACGTTAGTGGTAGCCTTTGTTTTTTTTTTTTTTTTTTACTTATTGCTTTATGCCTTGTCGACGGCTAAGGTCATTAGAGGCGGGATGGGAATGGGGAAAAGGAACGGAAAGGAATTCGGCCATGGAATTTTTGAAGGAAGCATCCCGGCATTCGCCTGGAGTGATTTGGGGAAACCATGGAAAACCCAAATCTGGATGCCCAGACAGGGATTCGAACCGGCGTCCTCCCGAATGCGAGGCCAGAACGTTAATAGTGGTAGTCGTTGATAGCTTCAAGGACTCTCCGCTACCATAACGAACTAACAATGGACAGGTTTTGGCAATATCCAGCTAAGCCACTCGTCCTCGGAGTAGGTATTTAACTGTATGATATCTTATCCTCTACTAACAAATCCTCACCTGTAGTATGACCTGAAACGGTGTTAGATGTTTCGAGTTCTGTCGGGTGGGACAAATTTTCATCATCAGGATTTGGTCGGCAGAGTAGGAGAGCTTATGGTACACAATTCCTAATCACCAGATTGTACACAAGAGTCGTGGGTTACATCGCAAACGAATCCCCGGAGCATATGCAGTGAGGGCATACGACACTGTAGATTCTGATTCGTCCGTCAGATCGGGACGTTAAGCCTGGTTACTCGCTTCGTGTCCTTCGCAAGATTAAGCATGATTGAGCTGCAATCATATTTCACCCTCTCCCTTCATCCATCTTTCGTTCATTCACAAAACCAACAATACACCACGCACAACAAACACACTTGAAAATGGTCCGCACTAAACGATAAATACTCTTTCGTAACTGGAGAAGGCTGGGTTAAACAACCACAATTTAAATTTACCGAGAAATAGCATCTCCAATCTAACAGATGAGGCGAGTAATATGGACGGTCACAGTACTGGCACTATAACTGCTAGCTACCTTGCTAACCTAATTTTAACTGTCGAAGAAGTTTTTTTTCCTGGGCGTAAAACCTCACCATTTTTTCCCCTCTGTCATTACAACTAACTTTCTCTTTTACGATGAGACCGTGCTAACGAGTGCATACCTAGACGCATATATAAAGTGCATACACTTTCTGTGGACACATTTAGTTTATACTAACTCGTAATACACGTGCAGAGGCAAGGAGTAAATAAAATGTAAACCACCATGCTTTGAGGAGTTTGTTTTTTGGACACCTTCACCAAGAAAAAGAAAACAGCCGAAGCTGACTAATACACTTTCGGTCCATCAACTAGTACGGAAATTTTCAGATGAAGAACATGGCGAGTTCTGGAAAAGATCTCAATACCCATAACTTGGACCCTCCATGTTCAAGAAAGATCTTTGTACTCTATTTCACGGTGCAATAAACAATGACAATCAACCCCTTAACTGTTATAGACCGATCTAGAATGCAAATATAAAAGTTTTAAAATAAATTTTCGGGTTTGTATCATCGAAACCTATAACATGGACAAAATTTGAAACTGAAGTTTTTTAGTTTATGAGCTGAAGGTGTCTATCAGACGGTCAGCGAAACGACAAAATGAAGTTCAGTTTCCATTTTGTAGCGGAACTCTAAAAACGTAGTAGAGTAGTCAAGTTTAAAGCACTGTATTGCAGATCCTTCCTTTCCTCCATAACTACGAAATAATACTCCTTTCATGACATAAAATAACACGCCACTCTATGACTCTTTCAGTTATATGTTTTCTTATCTTTTATACCGGTGGTTTTCTGCTCATATTGCTTCCCCACACAAAGACCACAGCACACTCTTACAGAAATGATGACACGATTTTTCAGTTCTTTGGAGATATTAGCGAGTGATCAATAGCGAATCTTTTCCTGGTGACAAGCACATTTATGTTTTGTTTTGTTTTGTTTTACGCCTTGTCAAAATCAAAGTCATTAGAGCCGGGAAAGAATTAGGGACAAGGAATGGGAAGGAATTCGGCCATCGCCTTTTGAAGGAACCTGCCTCCTCCTAAATGCGAGGCCATAGCGATTATCGGTCACCCACCACGCTAGGTGCAATTTATGTATTAAAATAATATTCATAGATTTATAGCATGTAGATGTAACGGTGAAACAAATATTCGTTTTGTGATGCACATTTGGGGTTTAGACGCTACATGTTTGTAATGTGAGACATTCTCTCATAGAGAAAGAGAAGGGAAAAAATGCAATGACTGCATGCTGATACAGCTGACAGGCTTACCAATCTTGTTTTATTTAACATACAGAGAAAATTCCTCATTTTAATTTAAAGTTTATTGCGAACTGCAATATGTTCAGAAAAAGTGAGCTTCAATATTTACCAGTTTGGGCACCGATTTAATTATTGCGTTAAACAGATGCAAAACAACGTCAGGTAGTGAACTAAAATTACAGAGGCGTGTATATGGCGCTGTTCGTTTCATTGCGTTTAGTACGTTGCTAAAAACTAATAAAAAAGAGTCGTTCACAATTAATTCATGCAGAATTGATAGTTCATCATTTACGGCATAGTACTTTCATGTGGACGAAAAGGGCGTTTTATCGCGTACCGGTAGATAACAGATAAGTTCTCAAATAACTATTTTTAAAATAGGTTGTAAGAAGCTTAACTTCAAAATTATAAGGATAATAAAATGGTGTAACATTAGACTGCATTTAAGTAACAACACACAGGAGAATATGTGAACGAGTAAGCAATAAAATTCACAATGATCTCTTGTCATAGAAACATTAGTGGTGTGGCTATCTACAAATCAGCTTCTCCTCTGTTAAATTCCTGTCACGAGTTAATGTAGTAGGCATGACAGATGATTCACGTTAACTTGATGGTCGAAACATTTTTATCTATTGGATTTATTTATTCTGGATTTACGCCTCGTCGACGTAGAAATTATTAAAGACGTAAAAGAACTGGAGGCAAGGGACTGGAAGGAATTTGAGCATGGCTTATAAAGTAAACATACCAGTGATCACCTGGAGTATTTAGGTAAACAATGGAAGACTGAGATCTGGATGGATGATGGCGGATTTGAACCCAAGTCCTCCTGAATGCCAGGTCAGATCGTTACCACTCACCCACCGCGCTCGGTTTATTTATTGGAACGGATCACGTATCATGTGGACGACCACAGTTTTGTGTTGCTCGCTGTTGTTTAAAACTATCTCCTATGTCCTTGGGTAGTGGACACTGTCAGCCAATATCCCAAGTAGCCTACTTGATGTTGCTGAATTATCAGAAAAATACTTTGCTTTCTGTATGGGTGACGAAATAAATTACGGCAAGCAGGACGAGTTTTAGAGACCCATCCAAAAATTCTGAAATTTCTCAGCCCTCGGAAAAAGTTATCGAGCACATTGGAATTTGACGAACTATAAATATGATTACATGATGATCCTGTCGACTACTGATACTTCAATCTGATACACCCGAAAAGCGCGACCACAGCTTTCCGAGCAGCTTGTACATGAGAAAGCGTGGCGCATTGTCGCATTTTACTAGCTATACGTCTAGTATAATGCTATTGACTATATTGATGCGTAAAATGTTTTTAATTCTTGAGCCAAATTTCTTATATTCTGTGAGGAGAATAATATTTTTTAATGATATTTTTAAATAAATTCGCTCGAGTTTGATTAAATCGTAGGGACCGTAAGATTCTTTTCGCTAGCCCTTAATAATAAATACCGAAATTCACTAAAATCCTTCTTAGAACTCTTTGATGTTTTAAAGGGCTGCCGGACAGCCTTTAGCTACATAAAATAAGTTCGCTTCACTTAAACTGTTGCCTTAGATGACTCTCTCACGGTTTTTGCAGCGTGTATGCAGAAAAATGAACAGAATGTTCCAGAAGTGAGATAGCATATATATTGTAAGTATTAGTTTAAACGCCGATAAAACAAAAAGGGGGCGGGTCTCAATCATGGCAGTAGTGAGAATTTATTCTGGCAAAGCTTCTTACAAATAACGGTTATTTATTATGATATTTTTCGTGATATTAGTTAAATTCCTGTGATTAGATTCTCGGAGTATTTGGTTAAATTGTTTATAAATAACTTTGTTTGATTTTATTTGACGGAAATATTTATTTTATTGGAAAAGTTTCTAAGTAAAGAGTAAATTCAATAACTGCTATTCATTTGATTGATATATTTCGCAATCATATACTTTTTTTAAAAAAACTTTATCTGATTTTTTTTTTCCAAGCAGACAGTTGCCTTTAAGCTTGCATCTGAGTTACATTTCCTTTTCACAAAGTGCAAATAAAATAAAATGTAGTTATTTATTCAAAATTTACTTTTCTTTTTAACAGTATAAATGCAAATAATATCAAATGCACTTGTTTATTTGAAATTTCCTGGTTATCCAAGCAAAGCTGTGGTGGCGGCTAGTATAACTAACACTTCGGGTAGCATCGGACTCGCCGATACTTGCCGAGATATCGTGTTACCGTCCAGCCCCCAGGTTCAATGCGTGTTACTAACGTGGATAATGCGAGTTTAAGGTGTCGCAGAGTGCGCGGGTTATCGGCCCGCATTGTGTCCGCCTATCTGACGCCGTCACGAGCGAGCGTCCCGGCGGTAACGTCCCGCCGTCGTTCTTCAGCGCCGGCCGAAGAACAGCGCAGCCGCGCTCGAGGACAAGGCTGGTTCCCCCGAGATAAGCCGGCCAGACTGATTGCCAGTCGGCCATTGTGCCCGCCTGCAGATAAGCGACGGCCAATCTTCCGGCCAGGTTATAGGTGGAGACAGGCTGCAGGCTGAAGCGCACAGTGGATATCTGAATCATACCGACAATCGGTTGATGCCTTCCATCCGAGGTAACTATAACTTCTCTATTTTAAAATAATTTGGGTTGAATCCATCTTCGGATATGGCTACCGGAAGACGAAACCATTATCACTGGTCTTCTTTTAATCTTCTGAACTTAATATCTGTCCTCACTTTTTTCGCACATTATTCATAATGTCTTCCTTTCTAATACTTTTTTGCATTTGCTCTCCTCTAACAAATCCATTACCAATGAGCCAGCATTTTCTAGTTCCTCAAGTAATTTTCTATTTACATTTATTCGTTTCTTTCCCCATTTCGATTTTTATTTTTTTTATTTACGGCTTTACGCTACGTCGGGGTCAAAGTCATTAGAAGCGGAAAAGGACTGGGGAACAATGGGAAGGGATTCGGCCATGGTCTTTTGACGGAACCAAATCTGCATTCGCCTGGAGTGATTTGGGGAAACCATGAAAAACCCAAATCTGGATGGTCGGACGGGGATTCGAACCCACGTCCTCCCGAATGCGAGACCAGAGCGTTACCACTCAGCCATCATACTCGCTCCCTTTGCACTGTGTTCTACCGTAGATGCCTTCCAGTTCCACCAAGGAATTCAGTTTCCATCAGTCTTGTGAAAGGTTTTCTTACATTATTACGGCCACACGACGTAAATTAACGTATTTTCAACGCCACTACACACACGGGCAATTCCATTTCGTGACTTCTACATTCTTGGATCCACAGCATCAATACCACGTCGTGAATAAATAATTTCCGTCGTTATCTCGCACCTGGGGCAACGCAGTGGCTGACAACCTCTACTCACCGAGATGCGCAGACATATTCCGAAAGCGCACTACTGAGATTCTTCTAATCAGAAGCATTTCTGTAGATTATAATATTTTTGTATTTAATTCTATCAGGCCTGTCACAAGAAAACTGCTGTTTATATAAAATCTGGTGCGAATGACTCGCACGTATGTACAGTCGGTTGCCGCCTATGTCTGAACCAACTTCACTGAACATGTTATGTTTTATCTTCGCTTTTATTTCTTGGTACATCTTTGATTTGAATTTTCCAGCTTCAGTATTGAATTACGTGACTCCTTACGCAGTTGGAGTGTTAGAGTTATTTCCAGTGTGTCAGTTGTATGTTTCGTTGTCCTTGGAATCGTTTACGTGATAAATTTCTATGTTTGAATTTGATTCCTTCTCAGTCTCCTGCATCGCGCGTCTGTTTACTGTATCCTTGCCTAACGGTTACAGTCGGTAACAGTGTCGTCAGCAAACAGTGTGACTGCTTTGTCTACTCTGCTGGCAGGCTTACTTTGTGAAGAGTTTCCAATGCAGGGAGATGTAACGCTCTATGTAGAACTACTTATTTGAAGTGCGAGATTTAAAAAGTGTTGTCACTGCATTCTTCTACAGCATTCTGTCTGCTTTAAAACTATATTATTTATTAATGTTATCAGTTTTTCTGAAATAATATTCAGTTTATCTCATATTCTATTCGTTTGCTGCATTTATCTCCTACATAACTTGCTTGTGGCGGACTTTAAGACTAACAACAGCGTAAATATTCTCTATTATTACTGTTTTTCAACAGACTGGTGAGTGAAGACAGATCTTCCATGACTGGCGTAAACTAAACTCTGCTTTAATGGAGAGTCTCGTCGTCGACACAGCTTTTGCGTCTGTTGCTACGAAGCTGTGGAAAATTTATTTTATATCATTCAAGAGGAAGTCACTGATGGTTAACCGTAGTTGGACATTGATATTAATTTTGACGTGGAACAGGAGCCCGATAAAAATCTTTCAAGCTGGATACCTTTTACTTGCTAAGTAATTAGTTGAAGATTAGTATGAAATTTTGAAAATATCGTTATTCGTGTTTTCTTAAAATAAGATCCGTTGGAACAGGGTAGTTACCTTCTTACAACTTGTCGAAATTTTGCTGGACGATGAGCTTTACGTCCAGACTCCAGAACACAGACAAAGGTTTCCGTTTCTTTTATTAATTTGAGGTTAAGTATTGACGTGAATGTGGTATTTCTTTATTTTCTCACTCTAGTTTCTATAGTCTGTTCCACAAATTGCACCCTTTTCTGTAATTTTGTTGTAAGTATTCGTTTCATCATTCAGTGTACAATAGTCCGATATTGTGGAAGGTTCTATCGTGCGTGGTGGGTGAGCGGTAACGCTCTGGCGTATCGTTCGGGAGGACGAGGGTGTGTGCGAATGCCTGTCAGGCTATCCGGATTTGGCTTATTTATGGTTTCATCAAATCACTACAGGCGAATGCCGGGACGGTTCCTTCAAACGACCATGGTCGAATTCCTTCTGGGTCGGTACTTGCTCCCAGTCCTTTCCCGTCTCTAATGAGATTTGCGTCGACGAAGCGTAAAGCAATTTATCCAAAAAATGATAATTCTGTTTTATATTCACCTAGATCTCGGTTAGCTGTTCGTTTTGTTCCCAAATTAAAACAGTATATTTTTGTTTGATCTGTGGGTAACGAATTTCCTTGAGTGCTTTTCGGTACTTTGGGAGCCGTCATGTAGAAAATAAACCATTTAAAAATTATTCTAGATTTTTTAATTCTTTTTTTACTCTCTGTAGGAGGCTAATTGTGCTTGATGTCTTTCGCTTTTCTGTGCTGTTGATTTTTTGTGTTTATTTCGTGCCACGTACAAATGGAGAGTTTGTTGTCCGGTAAAACTTTTCCTGCATGTTCCTTTGGCAGCAGTATGAGGCATCATACCAGTAATTAATCACCAGGTTTAAGAAGCTCGTTGCGTGGGACGGCACCTTCTGTTGAGTAGTTAGACATTTTAAAAAATGAAGGCCGTTACCTCCTACATCTAATCTTTGCTTCTTTCCTTGTAAGAGTTGGGTGGTCATATCGTCATGCAACCTACTATTCAATATTTGTCATACTTCTGCGAGGTTTTTGATTTAACGTTCCCGTCTAACATTTAGTGTGTGAAGCTGGATGCGCTAACTATTTTTAGTCATTTACTCAAATTGATATTAACTGATTGGTTTTGCTTGATCTCAATAAATCTTCAATTAACTGCCCGCCAGTATTTTCTTTTTTTAAAATCTTGTTGGCATTGATTTTATAGAGATGTTTCATGACCACTTTAAGAACGAAAGCTGCCACCACACCATTTTACTTTCTATGCCCAATTTCTTCTTGCGTGATCTCTAATTAACTTCGCTTCCAACCACATATATCACGTGCACAAGAGCCTTACTGGAAAATTAATAACATTTCGCTTTCGCAGAATGTTATATTTAAAGAGTTCACTATTGTATTTACAACGGTGCCATTTAATGCACGAAATCAGTTGGTAAAATTGTATATCTAGTTGCGTGTGTCGAAGCATAAAGTTTCACAATTGAGAAGTTACGTTCCACGAATACGACCTCGAGCTGCAGAATAACAAATAATTCAGTTTTGCCGTCAATTGTTGATTGACTGACCTTAGACAAAAAGTCATTACGAATGTTTTCATTCAGAATTAAAAAAAAGACAAAACGATCAAATGGCAATAATATAAACATTTAGCGACATTGTAATGCTCCATCGGCTTTCCGTCGATCTGCAAATTATCAATATTGATTTTGATTGCTTCCTCGTAGTTCATTTACCAATTCGGCTGCACCAAGGCAGTCTATTAGCCTTAACAACGAGATAGCTGATACTTACCTAAAGAAGTGACAGATGGCAAGGATAGTGTGACATTTATCTAATTGTTAATATTTATATTATAATTTATTTCCTGTTCCTACCTCATTTAAGATAGCGTCATGATATAAATATTTTAACCCGATTCTATAGTTTCAAACAATTATAATGCCGTCAAATTCTTTTCGGCAGAGATCAAGTTATTCCGTACTATGCGTAAAGTGTTTAATGCTGAGAACAGACACTAATTTAGGGTTCCGGCGCCAGGAAACGAACCCCAATGATATATACACTGATGAGCCAAAACATTATAACCACCAGCTGAATAGCGTGTTGGTGTACGTTCGGAACGCAATACAATAGTGATTCGGCGTAGCATGGATTCGACAATCCCTTGGTAGGTTTCAGAAGGAATCTGGAACCAGATGTCTACGTACAGATCAGGCAATCCCCTTCAATTTCGGGCGTGAAGAGTGTGGGCAAAGTTCTTGGGAAATCGGAATTTCCGAAACGGCGAGGATGGCGGGCTGTTTGCGTGTTACTGTAGCGAGCATCTGTGGAAAGGGGTTGAAGGACTGTGAAACCACGAGTAGGTGACAGGGTAGCGGACGCCCACGCATAATCACAGAACGTGCGGGTCGAAGGCTTTCCCACTCTGCGAAGAAGGATTGGATCTGTGGTGATCTGACGTTAGAGTACAATACAGATATATGCACAAGTGTTTTGGAGTACACGAATCTTGCTGTATTCCGTTCCGTAACTGGACCAACACGTTATTAATAAGGTGGTAATAATGTTTTGGATCATCAGAGTATGTGAAATTCTAAAATAAAATTTAAGGTTTGAATGTATGAAAATATTTTTCAAATTAATTTAGTAATTTTCAAGTTATGCCAGAAAACAGGAAAAAGGTTTAAAATTCAGAATCCATTTTAACTTTTAAGTACGAACTCAAATCTTAAGTCAGTCTGTAAACTTACAAATGGTCATAATAGTATTAATTGTGCTAAGCAGATTTTTTACTAATTTCGGAAGGAAGAGACACAGTCCGGTTGCAGATTCGAGGGGGCGCCAACTGAAACATTGTCTACGGCTGCACTTTGCAGCACGGCCGCTAGAAACAAATACCTGTCGGACGCTCCACTGGCCGGTGCGGTCCACAATTATCTAGAGCCGCGTCCCGAGCCATTTACGGACACAGCCTCGGCTTATTGCGAGCTCTCCACTGCGCTGTTATTGGCTGGTCTGGCTCCACAATGAGGCTCGCTCCTTGCGCCTACTGGGGCCACAGCTGCCGAGTGTCGTCTCTACTCGTGTTGACCGCCGCTGCGTCTGGGATTGCTGTTGCCTTTACGCTGCTCCACTCCTCAGGCACACAGTGAACACCTGCCGTCGACCTCACACTGTCTGAAAGCACCCGTTATCTTTTAACGCCCTTTTAAACTTTCGCTAGTGGAAAAAAAGTGAGATAATTGATACGATCTAAGACATTTTATAATGAAAGAATTTAATAGACTTCCATTATGTTGCTGTCAACGAAATAAGTTACCCGCGTATATTACATAAACCAGATATATATATAATTTTATTATTATTATTATTATTACAGCTTTATCAATCCCTGTTTCAGGATGCAGGCTCTCTAAGCCAATGAGATATATAATACAATTTGATTCTAAGTAGTTTTGTTGCAGTTCTCTCCAGGCTGATCGATCTTGAGCAACCCTCTTCCAGTTCACTTTAATTTTTTTTAACTGCTTAACGTCTCTTAACAGCGAGGTCTTTAGAGACGGGAAAGGATGGGGGGAAAGAAATGGGTAGTAATTTTGCTATGGCCTTTTGAAGGAAGCATCCCGGCATTCACCTGGAGTGATTTGGGAAAACCATGGAAAACCCAAATGTGGATGCCCGGACGGGGATTCGAACCACCGTCCTCCCGAATGCGAGGCCAGAACGCTAACCGTTACACCACCGCCCTCGGTCCAGTTGACGTCTGTAACTCGACGTATGGCTTTATCCCAGTGATCCGGGGGTCTTCCTCTTGCTCTTTTCAGGTTCCTTGGTATCCATACCAGTACCGCCGTAGTCCATCTGTCATTTCTTTTGCGAGCAATATGACCAGCCCGTTGCCATTTTTGGGTCATGACTCTTTGTTAAGATGTCTGTCACTTTGGTTATTGAACGTATGTGCACGGCCCTTTTCCTTTCTCTTCTTGTAAAGCTTAGCATTGCTCTTTTCCTACTTCACTGGGCAATCCTAATATATATTCATAGTATTTCTCCAATATTGCTGAATTATTGAAGTGAAAACTTCTATAGGCGCGTAAATCTATGAGTTCGCGACTTCCCGTCATCAACATGCTGTGATATGTTGAGCGTATGATATGCGTGTTGGACGCTTTTTGTATGGGTACCTCGCATTCGGGAGGACGGCGGTTCGAATCCCCGTCAGGGCATCCAGATTTGGGTTTTCCATGGTTTCCCCAAATCACTCCAGGCAAATGCCGGGATGCTTCCTTCAAAAAGGCCATGGCCGAATTCCTTCCCATTCCTTGCCCCCATCCTTGCCCCCCATCCTTTCCCGTCTCTAAAGACCTCGATGTTAAAAAGAGACGTAAAGCAGTTACAAAAAAAAAAAAAAATATAAAAAAAAAATATGTATGATTAAAATGTTATGAGTTCACGTCACCAACATGCTGTAATAGCAGTATATCAGTAGCTATGAGTATGACGTGTTGCGCGTGGACAGCAGTGAAAGTATACTGTATACTTGTATCATATATATAAAAATGAATGTTTGTTTGTTTGTTTTTGCCAATGTTCCTCATACAAACACACAGATTTTATCCGCTTTTGATGCAACTTTGCATACGTATACTTTAAAACAAATAGAAAAAAACTGTTTACGTTTGATTTACTACAACATAAACCCTCTCCTTCTTTCCCACATTATTTTCTGTCAACATTGTTAATAAAAACCCAAGGTTCTTATAAGATTTTGATAGTACTTAGCACACGTATGCTTCAAAAGAAGATGGTCTGGTAGCTCAGTGATTAAGGCGCTTACTTCCGAAAGTTTCTCTCTCCGGTCTTAGGCTCAAATCCTGTAGTGAGCAGGAATTTTTTGGTGTTGTATTTGATCAGACGAGCTACGCCGAGACTTTCCGTGATTCTGATTCCACATTAAATTGTAGACCCCTAAGGGAAGAAATTAGCCATCATGCCTCTGACAAAATAGCTCGATACTGTCATCTTTTTCGAGAAGATTCGACCAACTTTCGGGTTGTTGACTAAGTTAGATTTTTAGTTTTTGAAGTGAAAACTTCTTTATGCGCGTTGGGAGATTTTTGGTTGGGCAAAATCTTACGAGCTCGCGTCGCTGACATGCTGATATTAAGAGTCTATCAGTAGCTGTAAGTATAGCGTGTTGCACTTATCATATTCATACTTTACACTTCTGTCGGCAATCCCCAATGACTACAATTTTTTATTATAATTATTATTACTTGATGGATTCACAGCAATATATTTCTTCGTTATTGCTGAATTATTCCATTGTAAAAATTACGAAACATATATGGAAATGAAATATTTACGCTTGTTTTTTTAATCAAACCATACATGCTTTATTAAAAGACTGAGATGGGCAGTGCAGTAAAATTTGAAATGCGCCGTATTTGGTGGATTATATTTGCAGTCAGCATGTGTCGAAATATTCCCCATCTGACAAAGCATGGCCCCCTGGAAGTTAACGTGACGTTCCAGGAAATCTCAGACTGCCCCTGCTCTGAAGAGTCGATGTGGGTGTAAAGCCATAATCCTGAACAAATAAAACACGAAGCTGAATGGGCTGCGTTTCCGACGTCGGAGGTAACCTCTAAAGCTAAAATCCATTGCGCGGCTGAAGGGAATTTCCAACTTAAGTCTCAAGCTGTCAAGGCGAGGCTGTTCTCCATGTATGATACAAGACAGAGACTTCTCGGACCAAAATGAACACTAACGAAGACACACGATTCAATTAGCCAATCACAACATATGAATACTGAGAAATTTGAGAACTGGTCGATACTGGAAGACTCAAGACCAGCCTGGAGGACAGAAAGTCGGCGAGTGTCGTAAGAAATGATGGAAGGCGGGTGAGCGTATCTGGAGCTGGGAAGAAGGTTGAATAAGCGTCCAGTGTTTAAGTTTTTGAAATAGAAAGAAGTGGCTGATATCAATTAACAAACATTTACTCAGGCGATGCTGTGCCCGAAGACATATCACGATTATCTGTTGGTGTCTGCAGCTACTACCACGGTACATCTGATTTGAAACTGTTTTCGCTTATTTGGTATTCTCACGAAACCAACTAACGCCTTCAGTTTAGCGATCTACTTGATTAAGAAACTCTTTAACAAACCAATACTGAGAGAACTTTAAAGTGAGCAAAAACGGAATCGAAAAGTAATATTAAATGTAGAACATTCCGTTTCGTGTCTTTGATTGTATTTCATACTTATTTTGTAATTTTTTTAAAGTCATGTTAATTTCAATCAATCTTAATGTACATGGTTTTTTTTATTCAACTGTAAGATACTGCTTGATATCTTATAACCACCTATAGTGACCCTGTGAGCTGATCGACAAGAGTGGACAGGGTAATCTTCTAGTGGAGCCGTGGGTAAGGGTAGAGCATAGAAGCCGACCATGGTTCTGATGTGAATATTCGTCATAGGTCCCTACTGTAACACCTAACAGGTTAAGATATTAATATAGGAATGGCTGATATGGCTAAGATAAGTTAAGGTAAACGCTAGTTACATATTTACACATTTATTTACATTATCACTGATCTGATGGCATGTACAATGATTATTGGGCTTCATAACGGAATGGTCACGTGTTTAACTGATAGGCGCCTCGCAGCCCAAACTAACTGGAGTACTGGTAAGATCTGTGCAAGACTATGCCCACACGACGGTGGCCCTCTGACTGTCCACATCTCGCTGCCCACCTTTGTATCAGACGGCTGACATCATCTTCTCGTCTGTGCCCGGCGGCGCCGACGCCTCCCGGCGCCCGCGTCGGTGTGGTACGTTGAGGACTTCCGGAGAGAGTCAGACACACGTACCCAGCTGTTGCTGACCTCAGATTTTAAATAGAATCTCCCCTTCCTATTACCACTGTGTGGATAGGGAAAATCTCGGCGCTAATCTGTTGCGTTAAGTCATTTTACCAGCTTGCAGTAATGACTTGGCAGCTGGCGACCTGCTGATGGGTGCTACTTCTCCACTCTGCTATTGCTTAACTATTTCATGCTCGCCCGCCCTAAATACTAACTTGCAATCTACGAGGTTTTTAGGCAAGTGAACGACCTCGATCACTACAGACCGTTAATGTAGGACGGAAATCCGGTTTTTCTGTTTCTTGATTGTTTATGGATTTAACAGTAAATATACCTACCGACTGTCGGTCACGTGTTTTTGTATAATAAATGGTCGGGTTATGATATCTATTGTATATTTTCCTGTGCCTTTAACATAAATTTTAATTACATGTTTCCTGCATAAACAATCCCAATAAATAATTAGATGTAGAGTAATCATGAATACTGTAAATGACTAAAAACTGAAACATGTATATATTGAGGGAAATCACACCAGTTAAAAGCTGTAGATTTAGTTAGTAATTGATCATTTCGTTGTTAACTGTCATTCCCCTGGTTTACTCTGCATGTTGTGTACCAAATCAATTACGAAATTCAGCCACAAACGATTGCAGAATATAAAGTCCAACATTTTCCTATGATAATACCAGCTAGGATAAATTTAAAGGATATGGTACTGATGGTAGACCTCAATGATTAGACGAAGCACTTTTAAACACGTTTATCCAAGACAGATACAGTGGGGCGCAAAAAACTGTTCAATACAGCATCTCGAAAATCACTCAATATGAGACTCTTTAAATAGTGTGTCTCGAGCACGTCACACAAATTCGTCTGTCACTACTATGCTTTCAGACCACGGTGTAGTCGAGAATCACTTTCCACTCTTGAGTGTCCATCGACCCAGATGACCACAGTTCATGCATATATGTGACCTCGTGTTACCTCCCCACACTGCTGAGTGGCTCCAACACTGACAATATTCTTACGTCAACTGGACAAAATACTTCACTCATGGAACCACAGCTCCAAAATTAGGCATAGTTTGACATAGTTCTTATATATTCATCTACTTCACAAGTTCCAAAGTAAGCCCAAGTACCAGCGGACCCCATCACAGACTTGGAACTGTCAGTCTATGAGTTAAAGTTACAAGAAGATATTAACCTCACATTGATATCAGTTTATCATTAGCAGGTACGCAGAGCTCAAGTTCTGGTATGGCGAAGCGGCTGTCTTGAACGCTATTATTTAAATTGGTTTTCTGTAATTGTTTGTATAGCTGATTGCTAGGATGAACACTAATTCCTCAGAAACTAAGAATTTCACAAACAAATTAACGCACAGAGCAAATCTTCGAGATAGATCGTGACACCCATGCTTCTTCACCCTCCCCCCCCCTTCTCCCCCACACCGAAAAAACTCCTTAGTGCAGAGTCCCAACTACAAACTACCGGCCGATAGCAATTAAGCAACTAACAGATCCTGGAGACAAAATGATCCAAGCAACATATCAAAAATGCTATCATCAACGCGTTCTTAGCCTCATGACATTTCTGAATTACTACTAACTGCCATTAGAGAGATTTTTTTTTTGGGAGATGACTAACCACAATGTGCTTCAAACGCCAATGCCTGTAAATGTGGGGAAGAAATGTTGTGCAATTCTAGTTACTCATCATACGCGCATCTGCAAACAAAATCCTTCCCTGGAAGTTACGAAAAATACTTTTTGTTGTGAAACTGAGTTTCTTTTGTGGTGAAAAAATTTCTAGGAGATTGTCTCTGGACGGTAATTAATAACTTGTCGCGTCATTGGAATAAATGATTTATCAGCAATTATGCTGATATTGTAATTACAAAATAGAAAAGGCTGTAGGTATTATGTTTTTTATTTAAAACTCTATTGGAGTAAATCTAAAAATTTATTCACCCACTGCGGTTCAAGCACAAAGGTAATTCAACAAATGAAGAAATGAGTAGAAAATTATGACCACAAAACAATACTCACTGGCTTTCTGAATGTTCCATGGACATCACTCACGAGTAATACGATAATATTTCTCAAAGTTCGATTGAATGTGTTAAAAGATATTCAATAATGCCAAAGGACGCATTTACTTCCAACGTGTCGATGATCATCGGTGTTGCAATTTGCTGTTACTGAAGATAATGGAGTAGAGCACGGCCCGTATGTGCGGAGACTGGAGTATCAAGGTGTCTGCGAGTACTCCATCAGGCAGCTGTCGGCACGGTCGCTCCTTTTATCGGTGACGTGATGAAATGACCGACCCTCCTGTTACAGGATTGGTTAGACACGGACGGTGTGCCAAGTACTCGCTACTAAACAGAAAACGAGAAGTCTTCCTCGTGAAAGAGGTCTGCACTTGCGAAGGTTTCTAATCAGCACAAGTCTTATCAGGCGCGAGAAATCTTTCGGGCACTCGTCACTATCACGATCGGCTTCGTGAAATCTTCCCGATCACAAATGCCCCCCCCCTTCCCCTCCATATTTATCAAAGCGTAAGGAAATACTATTACATCTCGACTGGTGGCGTCTGACCAATCAACACTCAGAATCAACGAATTGCAGTTTCTCGTCATTGTTTCCCACGCACGCGGTAACATAATGTATTTGTTTTCGAGACAGTGTCCATAAACACGGTACCAGCAGGCCACATCGGATCTTATTCTTTTCTCCTAGTATCGCCTTTCAATCGCTGATTAACCACGCGTGTCTTAATGCCTCCTAGTGTCCGAGGTTGAGACAAGCTGGGTAGCATAGTTCGATTGCTGACCACAAAGTTGTCCGTACCAGGATTAATTATTTCTCACGCGAACGCAAATAATTTTTTTAATGTACATAAAGCAGTCAACCTATGTCACTACAAGGTCTTTGAACTCACATGATGTTCCAAGATGAGTAGAAAACTGGTGCCAATTATATAGTTTCAGTTGTTTAGCAGCAAGCATTACTAGACTACGTGGTTAATACAGTTTAAATCCTGGTATTGAAGATCATCAGATACTGAAGATAGCCATTTTTCACTACTCGTCTCGAATTAGTTGTAGCCTAGCCTATATAAACAAACATTTTTTTGGTATTGGATGAACCTGTACGTAATTTCCACTGAAGACGTATTTATTTTATTTGTTTGATTAAAAGTTTAACTAAACGGATTTACGTATTTTGCCATATAAGTTTTTATCAAGCTAGCCGTTGCGTAGAACTTCAAATGAAATTTTCGATAGAACAGGATATATCAAAAAGAATCAACCGATTTGCCATGTCTATATACGAAAGTCACGCTGAACAGTTGTTACTGACCCGCACTGCGAAAAACGTAGAACACAATGCCACATTTACTAGAACTGAAGTGGGTGCACGCTGCTGCTACCTGGCGTGAACCATGTAAAACTCGAGAGTTTACTCTTTCCAACAGTACGTTGTTCACGCACATATCTCAAATAACATAATAGTTATTTTTTTTAAATCGGATGATTCCTTTTGATACACCTTCTTTATTGTGGGAACTTATTAAATTTTTCGATGTGTTTAACCACTATATCAAAAAATTATCAGCCTTTTTGCAGGTGCGAAAGATTCAAAAACTGTCGAATATTTACAGCTGACAAACTAATTCCTTGCGTCCTATTCCTAAAAGGGAGAATAGAAAATTATTTGTATTTATTACAGATCTATTTTATTCTAATATTTCTATTTTTCCACCTCCTTCCATTTTTCATGAGTATAAGTTGCAATGATATTGATACAGGCTGATTATTTTGCTATAAGTATGCACTAAAAATTTCTTTTTATCTTTGTCGGCTGATATACAAAATCTTAGTATTGTGGCAATCAGCCAGGGGAAAAACATGCTGACGTGTCATTCCTCTGAATTCATGGCATCTCGATTTGACTCCATGTGTGCACAACAGTGTAATGTGTCAGGAGTGACAATATTACAGGACTTAAAATACACAACAAAATGAAATGAAAAGTACGATTGGGTATATTTTCGTATGAACAGATGTTCACTGGAGACAATTTTTTTGCATCCTTCACTTATAATAACGGCAACCTGTCGAAGGAAGACAAGTAAAATATACAGGCTTATCTGTTGGACGAAGAACAAAGACCGATGTGGTGTGTGGCGAGATTTAGTGTAGACAGTGATGTATATTGGGGATGGTAACAAACTAATAGTTTGTTAGATGGTTTTAATGGCAAACCATGAGGGTCCGATGTCTCGGGATTGAGTGGATCGGTAGCGGCGTGGACACTGGCACGAGCCTCGCCTGTTACAAGTTGTGCTTTCGGACCAGGACATTATGGTTTCCGGTGTGATCATCTGCGGCCCACCTTCTCACCTGTTCTCCGGCAGTTTTGCTGTCAGCTGCTGCACAGAGAACCTCGATGCTACGGTGGACTCAATTGTCTGTGTCCTGCCTCTCCACCAGACGACGCTTCAGCCAGTGGCTCTTCAGCCATGCGGTAATCTTCATCGCATTCTGCTGTCCACGGCAAGATCGTGCATTTAACTGAATTAGGCCCAGTCCCACCCTAATTGACTAATGTCATATATTTATCTCATGCACAAACTCAACGAACATTTTGACTTGTTCAGGGAAGGCTAAGCTGTGTGTGATGTCAATTATTCTTTCAATAAAGTTTTCATTTACATTTTGTTGAATGAGTCTAAAATTAATTTTATTACAATTATTTGAGAATTAACAGGGGTTTTGATGCCTTGCAATAACCTTAACCCGGCCCACTGCTGCTATTAATGGTTTGGATATACATTTTATGTTGATCATTAATAATGACCTCGTTAATTTGCTTATAACCCTTGGCTCCTAATGTAAAAAAAAATATTATTACTATCCATTAATGTGACGGAAAACTTCAAATTAAAAATAGTACCAGCACCCAGGACGTCACAACGGATTTTCATGGCCTGTCTTATTGGCGTTTTCATTGCTCCTTTGCAAATCCGTAACATATAATAGAATTTATTATTTAAACTCTTTAGAAGTTAGGTATTTTGATCGTTCCCAAACGTCGTGGAGGAATTTAACGAATCGATATTTCTTAAGTTCAGGGTGATAATTATTTTACAGGCATATCCATAAATGCTGGATATTTCGCGTGTTTGCAGGACCAAAGTCCCATTGAATTTCATCTCAAGTCTGTCGCTGTGAAGCTTTTAACTGCTACTTACTGGAATTAACTGTCCCCACTTTGCATTCAAAAGAGGAACGTAATACCAAGCCTTCAGCTTTGGAAGAGGGCTATACAAAAACTTGCAGTTCCCTGGAGGCTAACTTTAGATAATCTGACGCGGTATTTTCAAGGAACAGCAAGGGAGATTTTACAATCAGCTATAACCAGCGATAATACGAGATAGCGCGTCAATAATATTCTTGTGTAATGCGATATTAGTATTCTCCCCTGCCTTCCAATTGCATATTTTTATAATTAGTTACGTTATTAAAGGAAACGTAACATGTTTCAGGAGGTTAATCTGATCTGCTAGACACTATTTTGTTGATTGTCGGTAACAATTCTTCATTGTCTTTCTTGGTCTCTAATATGACTTTAAAATCTCAACACAGATGAGGGTTTTAGACGCCCTTTACGGTTGCTTTGCGACCTGACATGTGGGGGTTTAAAGCTCAAGCGCCAACGCCGATAAACCATCACAGCGGCTTTTAAAAACTTACATTATCGCGATTCTGTTTATAATAAATCGTAAATATTTCTATACAAATTTCAATTGTTTTCGATTTCCTGCTATTTTTACGATTAGTTCTGTGAAACTATTACATCTACATCCATATATCTAGTATATAAAATTGTTTGTTTGTTGATTTGTTCGTCTTCTGTGCGTTCCTATATCATTCATACGATTACGATGAAACTTTGGTGAGTTATTATGTGCGCGCTTGCAAAGGATTCTGACAAAAAAAACCAAAGAAACCCACCCCTTCTCCCCCTACACAGGACTCTTTTTTTTTCTCTTCAAATATTCCTTATACAAACCCACAGTTTTTGTCAGATTTCGATGGAATTTTGCACCCGTATCTTTATATATAAAGATGAATGTATGTTTGTTTGTTTGTTGGTTTGTTTGTTCTTCATACAAATCCACAGTTTTCATCCGATCTCGATGAAACTTTGCACACTTATCCTTTGAAACAAGGAGAAAAATACTGTCTACATTTGGTTGAAAAATTATCTGTATAAATAACACATGTTTTCTCATAACTTCGAAATACGGCGATAGACAGACACGTTGGATGTGGACGTCTCCAGACCGTGTTTCCGTGTAGTGAGCTGGCAGCTCAGTGGCTAAAGAGCTTGGTTACGAACGTCGTGGTCTCAGATTCAAATCTCCGTGGAGGCTAAGATTTTTAAAAATTGTTTTTCATCGTAAGAGTCAGGCCTGGGCCGTAGGTTATTCGGATTGAATGTTGAACTGTGGATATTAGAAAGTTAGTGGTGCAATGCGAGGCAAATCGTTGGTAGTCTTGCAATGTTGTAGGTTTACACTTTTTTACGTTGTAATAATCCCTCAGGTGTTGTTCGCAGTAAGTGTGTGAGTGTGAACCACAGTAATATTATTATAAATACGGAAATAAAGTCTCTGTATTTTTGTTACGTTATGACGACTAAATGACTATATCGTTGTGATGGAATTTCATAAGGAAATCTGTATGAAGGGTACAGGATTTTTTTCCCAGTATGATTAACAGTTCTAGTCACGAAATTTTGAGACCTTATCGAATGGTGACAGAAATATGTTGGAAATTGATTCTCTTCAAGAGACAGGTTCGACCGTAGAATGATATAGTGATAGCTTTCCTGTCATATTATGCCGACTCGATATTGTTTGGGACCAATCTTTCGTCACCTACAACTTTCTATATTCAATCCTGGAAAAAAAAAAAAAATTAATCTACGTGAACGAAGTCGCGGGTACGGGCTAGTATTTTATAAAAAGAGAAAATTACCGTCTGCATTTGGTTTGAAAAATTTTAACCCATCTTCCCCTTTACCCTCCCCCCCCCAATCTTTCTAGTTTTGGCAACTATTATTTACAAAAACACACAATTTGTATTCGATTCCGATGGAAAATGCCACACGCGTTCTTTAAAACTAAGATAAAACTACTCTCTACATTAAGCTTACAAAAACCGATCACACTGCCTTAAATAAACGTGCTGTACCCAATATTGTTTTAGAACAATTTCGGATGTAGAAAGTATGGTTTCGAACATAAGTTGCGCATCTTTAGTACAGGCTACATTCTTGACTGCAGTGTTGTTGGTTCCTAATTTACATGGATGTCATGCGTTCTTCCATCATATTGTATTAAAAGTTTAAAGACTTATTTTCAGTGTTTCGATTCGATATAAATTTTGCCATTTATATTTCTTACAGTTTGTAATGTGTTTTCAGTTCTGCATATATGGTTTAAAACATTCACATAATGTTGCTTCTTCTTGTATATCGACACCTTGTGATAAGCAATGATTTGTAGACGCTATGTTGCTGTCGGCAGATCAAGAAATGAAGGCCCGTTACCCTGTTCTATTTCCATTGTCTGAACCCCTTCGGATCCCGGGACTCGAGGAAATGCTGCGTTGTTGACAAAAGTGATCGAGTATTGAGCGGCTAGAAGATCCCCGAAAATGTATGGGAAAATATCCTCCTGGTCATTCTGGCTGGACGAGGCAGAGGACCGAGGAAGTATCGCTGCAGAAACTATTATTAATATGGTTGATTGTTATTGATGTGGAGTTGCTATCACCTGCAGAGCTTTAAATGTTAGTGCTATTACTGGCGGTATCACTACTCGGAAACAACGAAGTATTACAGACATGTTTAAGAGAGAGGTGAAGCAGTTGTAAAAACTGAATCAATCAACTAGTGAGAAGAAACCTCACCATCAAAATATCTTGTTATTCGAGATGATAACAGTGGGAAGTACCATATAACCCAGTTCTCCAGGGGCGACAACGTCAAAGTTGACTTTACCACCGTAACAGAACTTTTTTTTTTTTTTTTTTTTTTTTTTTTTTTTTTTTTTTTTTTTTTTTTTTTTTTAATGGCATTCGGCCTTGTTAGCCATTCAGCCAGCTCGATGTGTTTGTTTCTATTACAATGTACAGATTTCTCATAAGTATTATTATTTATTATTATTTTCTCTAATGTGTAAGGACAACACAAGACGAACACAACACTTAATTAAAACCACCCATGCCCTAGGCCGGACTCGAACCGGCAACCCCTGCAACGAGAAGCAAGCACGCTACCCCTACGCTGCCGGGGTCGGCTAACAGAACTAGAATATTGAAATCAGCAATCTCTTCAGCAAGATTACATTGTGTACTCACCCACGAATTTCTGTCACTCAGTTATGGCCTAAGTCAAACACTAGTTTGTTGATGCACAGGTAAAAGCGAATCAGTATTGCGAAATTGTCCTTACGTTTCAAAGAGTTGCATAAGAATTTATAACCATTCCCCATTTTCTTTCCCACATATTAATTTCCGTTGGTACAAAATTGATTTGCACATTTAAATTACTTGATTCTGCGGTATTTTGCACAACATTTTACATTTGTGTGTGCCAGAAATCAAGGTATACAAACGGGGCAGTACAGTTTTTTTTTTCCAGCCTAAATGGAGTTTCGATCAATCACTGAATTACGGCACCACAGACTCTTCCATGCTCTTCTATCATTTGCTGTAAGCAATTTTTTCAATTCAACCATCCAGTTGATTAGATATTTTCAGAAATCAGCATTCTAAACATCATTGACGTCGTACCGAATTACCTGGCTACTCGCTTTTTACAATTCATAACCATGTGTGTGAAAGTTAGAGCCACAGTCATTACCAGACAACACGTTAAACAGCTACGAGCAGGAGACGAGCTGGTGCGAAAGACTAGGCTGACTGACGGCTGGGCGCTTCCTTTGATCTGTGAGGAGAGGGACAAGTGGAGGCTGCCGGCATGTAGCTGGAGGCAATGGCGAGGGGAGAGGGCTTAGTCAACGCACCTCTGGCTTCCGAGGTTTCATATAGGTCCATCGGCCTTGTTTTCCTTTTCTGAAAATGACTTAAGAGTAGATCTAAGCTAAAATCTAATCTTAAGTTGTAGTAAATACAATAAAAACGGCTGCTACGTGGGTGAGAAGAAAACGTGAGTTGCATAAAAGGGAGGGGGAAATTATTATAATTCTGAAAAAAATGAAAAATGCATATAAATATATAATAATAAAGGGAGCTAAAAGGAACCAGAACCATGAATATTAGACACAAAATAATATCCCATTTATTGATTCTTATGGCTTATACAAGGCCGGGTAATAATTAACTTTACGTTAAACATAGTTCGACCAACAAAAACAAGCAATACCCGACGTTGACAATCCACCGATGAAAGGAAACAAAAATTGAATGAAATATTTCAACAAATAAAAACAGCAAAGTTAACATTGAACAACGTGGCAACATAGGCCATCAAATTGAAGCTAACATTTTACTGTAACAAAGGGTTATCCCAGGGGCGCCGTATAAAGTTAAAGAAAAGCATCAAAATGAATTTACAAATAGCAAGATGCTTGAAATTTACAGTGAAACATAAAATCAACTAGCTCAGTAATTTAGTGACGGGAGCAGAGTCTTATCCCAGTGCCGCTTAAGGGTTCACAAATCCGTTAAAACCCAATGAATAGTGACCGTCTGTATCCGGTACATTACCATAAAAACATCGCCGTGAAGTAGCGTGACATGCTCAATGTCACTGCAGCTGTGGAAGCCAAATAAGCGGGTACGACCGCGTTATTAGAACGACTTCCAGATAATGGCAGGCATGCCATATAACCTCTCGCTTCCCAAAGCAAGAGTGTGATCACAACCAGACAATGATCACCAGACGAGAGCGTGTCGGCTGACACGTCTGTTCATCAACTCGTCCAGGCAGCAAGTGTTGCTTAAGATGGCTTCTTCCTTCTTCCTCCGAAAGTCACCACTCCACATGTAACAAACTCCCTAGAATTAGTATTGTGGACCCCAATAAATGTTCATGATTGGCTATCTACACATGTCCGTCGTCACGTGTATTATCTCGCGCTTCGCATTCGCTGCATCCCTTCGCGCGTTTTCTGCATGGCCTTCAGTGCAGTAGCGGAGTGGGGGTGAGGTCACCGCCCGCCTAACGTAAGATAGCCGTTGTGAAGCTGTGGCGCCGCCCGGTCGGCGAGGTCCCCATTGTCCCACTCTCGAGCGTCCGAAAATGGCAGTTTCCAGCCTCCAATATTCACCACCTTACTGAGCCACGAGTTTTACAGAAAATTAAATTTACAACAATTCTACCTTTGGCTGCCCTGGTTTAACATATGTTTAATCTATCCAGACCACCCCCATTATTTACGCTATTTACACGTCACAAGATTGAATATAATTAATAAAATTGAATATAATTAGTAAAATTATGAATATAATTAATAACAATTTAATTATATTCATTGTGGGTGACGCTGTCACACCACAAAGTCAACCAATCGAATCCTGTTTTTACACTTCGTTCTTAAAAAAATTTTCCCAAAAATTATTGACGGAAGACTTGTTGTAGTGATTAGGGTTGTGAAGGAGGTATTCTTTGCGGATGCGGAAGTAGGTGCGGAGGTACAGTGAGTGACCCTCACAGAAGTTATCGGATATTTAGCGGAAGCGGAGTCCGAGGTGTAAAAAAGTTTATTTAATTAGAACTTAATACATCGATAAAAATAAATATAAAATCAACATAACTACATTTTTTATCACAAATTCTACATTTTGAGTAAAAATCGTCTTTCCAGATAATACAACCGTACTAATTGTTATGGCGTTATCTTACAACAACAAAAAATAAACGCTTGGTATTCCACAAGTGAATTAAATTAGATACCCCTAACCACGCACGCGGCAACAGAACTACTTTAATGAACTTTGCAGAGTTCGTGGCTCAATTAATTCCAGCTAAAGCCAAAGATCACAGCATCGAAAATATGCCCACCACCCTCCTTTTCACCACTCTTAATTTTCGATTACGTGCAAGTTCAAACTTGCAATTAACAGCACCATACAATTCATCCTTACTCTTATTACAGGTCCGTAACATAAAACAACCACGATGTTTTTGGCTAAGCAAAGATGGGCCGAATTTTATCCAAAGAGAAAAGAATAAGTTATATATATATATATATATTACATACTAAACAACACCTCCTTTAAATTTCTGCTTTAAACCTTCCGAATGCGGAGACACGTTTGATGAGACCTAAATCTGTATGTCTTTGACGATTGTGTTAGTTGTGATGCTGCGTGGTTTGCGTCTTCTTTGAACTGCTCTTCAGCTGTTGTTATTGGTATTTGAAATTCTGTGTGGTGGACACATTTTTTTTGACTCGTTTTTTAATGTTATTTATGAAAGACCTTGCACAGTGCGCGTCATTGTAACATCATTATCGTTTTATGGTTGACCATTTTTAGTCACCGTATAAATCATCATCGAAAATATATTACAAATTTCTTAATTTATCAAGAATCTTTGTCGGGTATAATTTCCAATGACTTTTGAATTATGTTAATATAACATCAAGACTCGCTTCATTTAACAATTTAGAAATCAATAATTTTATTGCGTTACTTTTAAATAATAATCTTACAAAACACTGCTAGATTCTAAAAGAACTTCCGAACAGAATTCCAGCATCCTATAAAAAAAATCAAAAAAAATCAGAATGAAGCGTTGGTATTCAGCGGACTGCAACAAAAGTAAGTGACATCAAATTGCAAGTTACTACCAGTTCAGAACAAACAATAGGTACAAATTTTGACTTCTCAATTCAATAGTATTAACTACAGCGACGATTCGGGTTTCAAATGATACACAAGCAAGGGTGCTGTACTCACTTCAAGTTCAGTGCATTATGTTGTTGGTCACTAAGCAGTAGCCGAAATGCAGACAGCAACTCAATGACTTTATATGAGCTCTGAACGCTTATGTACTAGTGCGATATTGAAAAATTGCACTTACGTGTCCCTTTTTCGGTTTTGCGTTTTTTTTTTTTTTTTTTTTTTTTTTTTTTTTTTTGCTGATGTCACTAACGCTTCGGCACCAACCTGGAGCCTTCGTCAGGGCTACTGTCTATCTCGGCCTCGGGTGCTTTCTTAATAAACAACGTGTTCATTTGCTAGCACACACTTCCACAACTACAAGATCGCTCCATAATACACAAACCTCTTTCGAACAGTAAATATTCTTTGGTGGATAAACAAAGTCATCTTTGCCGATGAGAATAAACAGTGAATTAAGTGTTCACGTTTATTAAAAAATCACCAGAGGGCAAGATAGACAGAAGCCCTGACGAAAGCTCCAGGTTGGTGCCGAATCGTTGGCGACAACAGCAAAAAAACACAGTGCAAACCCGAAAAGAGACAAGTAAGTGCAATTTTTCAATAATGACGCCTTCGAAAAGTGAGAAATTTTATACTACTAGTGCGATACTTGCACTGGATGTATGTCCTCCCTACTCCACTTATAAAACTGTCTGGTCGTGAAACCTACGCCTCCAATTTTGACTTAACAAATATCTACGTTGGTTCTTCCAGATTCCCTTGCCTCATATCTCACGCCAACTCTGACAAACATGCTCTGATGATCCTTCGATACTTATTGAGAAATCGCCAACTAGATTCCACCAACCGACTCTCTCCATCCTCATGGAACGTACATGGGAACAAAGTTAATAATAATTTAGAGTATTTATTACTTAAATATCAATCGGTTGGCTGACCCGATCATAATCAATACGTACCAGTCCGCTGTTTGCCGTCGTTTCTTCTTCCATTCTTGGTTTCTAAGGAATGACTTCCATTTCAGAGAATTCTCTGAATCCCGTGTTCCTGGGAAACAACCAAATTCTTTCTGCCAGACTCATAATTTATCGTTACTCTTTGGCTACAGTTCTAAAAATCCGAATTTATAGTTATATTTCTAGTTCAATTCATTATAGTTATCCTGTTTATTCTGTATTTATAATATTTTATGGAGATATTATTTACAACTATGCTAATTTCAGTTGTCACGAAACTGTAGTAGATTGCATTACTACTTTGTATTGAAGCTATATCGATTACAGGGTTTACTCATGGAGGGTCGAAAAATCTTTATAGCACATGACGCAACTTAAAATTCAGGTTTATGGAGGCACTAAGACATATTCTTTGAATTAGTTTTGTAAATACTAATAATTTTAAACATCTTTAATATGTAAGCTAGAAGAAAAATAATCCATGTATATTTTGTGCCTCTTAACACGTATGCTATGAAATCTGGGCGGGCGAGGATTAGGAATGATAGCAGATACGGAGAAAGTTACACTCAAATGGTATGTATATGTAAGACAACGGAGAAGACAGAGTACAAAGTAAGATAAGGGAATTGATGATATAAGTTAAAATATGTAGACGAATACAAAGAAACAGGTAAGTTCAGGTGACAGTAACATGTGGAGGAGTAGATTCCATTTATTAATGGCTTTCAGCATCATTGACATCGAGGTAATTTTTTTACTATATTGAAACATTACATGATTAAAGTTTCGTAGTATAATGTACATTACAGAATATATACGTAAACTGCTCAAATTAATCGGATGAAGAGTGACGTTATCAAAATTTGTCTTGTACAAGAAGTCAATATAGATACGGACCGAAGTGGCGTTTGTAACATACATCACTGGTTCTATTAAAATTCCATAATGAGATTTTGAGGGGGTATAAATAATTTTCTAGGTCTTTAGGTTTATTCATTAGAATATTGTACACGGCATGTCCTAATACCCTAACGAGAGACTCATGTTTTTCTGGTGGTATATTCTTGATGTCTCGTCGTATTAGGAACCTGTACATAATCTAAAAAGGTAAATTTGCACTAAGTCTAGGTCAAAATGAGTGCAAAACTCACACAAGTAAAATGATCAATTAATGTGTCAGCATTCAAACATTTATCACATTTGTCTGTTGATTTTAAATGGATTCGAAATAATCTCACATTTGTGAGTATAGTGACATTGACAACTTTGTACCACAGGGCTTGAATTTCGGATGGAATCTATTACACCAAACGTTACCCAACTTTGTATCTATAAATTTTGTTTCTTTTGAGGAGGGAAAGAACTATGTGCAAGGAACCGGAACGAATTCGTCCATGGTATTTTGAAGGAATCATCCTGGCATTCGCCTTTAGTGCTTTATTTTTTTATTTTATTTACCCTTCGTTTATACAGCCTAATATCTTAGTGACTAAATTAGGCCCTATATATTAATTTTTATATTATTGATTACATAGTGTTTGGAGAATTGTACAAAATATTTGCATTCAAGGAATTTGGGATACAGTTCCATTACACTTTGACTTACTGTCTAATTAATTCTATAGTATTACATATGGTCTTGCTTACAGTTACAACTGCTATTGCAATCTTTAATATTATATTGAATCACAAATATCGCTTATTGTTGTTATAGTGCTGGTGGTTTATATTGAAATATTCCTGTTATTCTTAGAGTATCCCATTATTCAGTTAGTTGCAGTTAACCCAGTTTGTACATATCTTTCTGTAATCTATCATATAGTTATACCGGATTACTGGATAATAACAATTGCTTATAAGTAACATTCACTTAATTTTACGTTCTCAGCCACTACTGTCCTGAGCCAGTTCGCATTGGCAGTATCCCAGCTTACCATTAATATGGAAATTAACTCCCAAATATTGTTATGATTCATTGTATATTTGTGCAAAAGTCAATGATACATTCCCTCTATATTACAAACAAGATTGTTTTGGCCGTGGTAGAAGAGCTTTGTTTGCTGTAAGTGGTATGCTAACGTTTGCTCATTCTGCCACGCCATCGTTCTGACTCAGGCCTGTAGTAGGCTCGATTCTGTTTTAACAATGGTAGTATTACTTAATTTTAATTGCTTTTTCAATAATCACCTCTGGTATCATGATCTACGTTTCCCCTATAAGGCCTTATCAGTTTTTATGTTACAAAAATTTATCTAATCTAACTTTAAACCTATACTACTCTATCAACACTAATCTACCCACCACCATCATCCCGGGATAATCTGCCAGCCGTGCACTTCTGGATTTCCAATAGGACAGGATCGACCGACACATCGGGACAAAACTACCAGCTCCCGGAAGTTTCTTTAGAATAGTGTTTACTCTTATCCGTGAATAATTTTCTATGCCAGTATGTTTGGCCGTGCGACTTCCCTAGGCTGGTCCCCATGCCCGACTGCCGCTCGGTCCAGATATCTTTTTTTGTGCAGTTGAGATACTTTGTTCACCAGATTATCGAAAATAATCCATGATCGCTCATCTAGAATTATGTCCCGCGTTGATCTACTCTGTATTATGTTGATATCCGGGGTCCTTACTTCTTCTGCTATCGGACAGGACCACACTACATGTTCGGGGGTTCCTTCTGCCCAGCACTCACATAAGCTCGTTTCTTTCAGCCCTCTTTGACATAGTAGGCTGTTATATGGGCCGTGCTCAGTGACATAATGTATAAGGCCTGGTATGGGGTGAAAGTATTCATGTTGTAGTCGTTGTTGTATGTTTGGAAACACACTGTACAATCTTTTGCCTGTGGCACTATTGTCCCACCGCTCCTGCCATTCAGCGAGAAGTGCAGCGCTGACTTCTGCCGCATTCTGTGCAACTGTTCCCACAATCTCCTGCTCCCTGGCCTGATTTCCTTTTCGTAACCAGTATATGGCCCCTCTTCAGATTTCGACGACCAACGGCCATACACCTATGACAGTTGGTAGGGCATTTGTGGAGGTAGTACTGTAGGCTCCACTCAATCGCAGCAACACACTTCTATACACTCTTAGGACCTCGTCCCTAGGTTTCACCAGTCGAAGACTGTGCGCCCAGACACTGGACGCGTACCCTACCAGAGATGATAGGATAGCATCGTGGTATCTTCTTATCGTAGTGTTAGAAAGGTGAAATCTCCTTTGCCCTATACTGATAAATTTGCAAAGCACAGCCTTAGCCCTTTCGCACGTCTTAGTAATATGTGATGCAAAGTTCAGAGACTCATCCAGGGTGACGCCAAGATATTTGGTTGTCCTTGTTCTCTTTATATTTATGTTATTCATTTTGATAGTAGGGTTACGTTCCAGTTTGCCCTTGAATACCATCATCTGAGTTTTCTTTGGCGCTAGACTAAGCTTTGCCTCCGAGCATCATGCTTGGAGTTTTTTAATCACCACTTTAGCTATATTCTCTATATCTTGTCCGGACCGATCCTCAATCAGCAACAGCAAGTCGTCTGCATAGGCAACTAGCCCCAGTAAGCCATCCAGACCCTCCAGTAGATTAATCACTTCTTCGAAAACTATGTCACAAAAAACCGGTCCACTGACCGACCCCTGAGGGCATCCCTTAGTCAAATGTTTATCTAACTTCCCTCGTGGGAATCTCAGTATGGCATAACGATTTTTACAATAGTCCCTCAGTGTGTTATAAAGACTGCTTGGACACTTCATTTCTCTTAGGCGCCGGAACAATATCGGCCACCAAAGATTATCAAAAGCACCACAAATATCAACAAAAATTCCTATAACATATTTCTTACAACTGCTTTTAACTAAGTCTACGGCTCTGTTAATTGCATCTTCGGTCGACCCTTTAGTGCTTTATGGAAACCATTATGTATATGCACAAAAGAGGGGAGGGACGGAAGAAGGTTGTGATGGAGAGCTGACGGGAAGAAAGAGCAAAAATGGCGAGGTAAGCAGGACAGGATAGTGCCTAAAAATGTGGGTGATCTTTTTTTTGCGATGTTGGAGAGTAAGTGACTACAGTCATCCAGTGGATTACTACAGCAATACTCGCTTTTAATGACACTGCCTCTTCGTCCATCAGTGTTTGTAATCGTCCAAACTTTACAGAGACATGTTTACAGTAATCAGGTACTTGCAGCCACGTGATATTGGAATGTAGTTACTGCCACTTGGTGCGCGCAGACACGGCTCGTGGAGTATTCAGTGCCGGTGACCCGTGCGCTCTGTGTGACGTCATCAGGTCGGCAAACAGGTGATATCGAGATAGGCAGGTGCAGGTACAGAACAGCGCCCCGCCATCTCGCCCGCAGCTATTACCGGCGACACGCTGTGTACGCAGGTCCGGCAATCAGCGTTATTGTCCGTCGTGGGGGCCGCTGCCCGGCGGTAATTCAATGCCTCCACAGTGGGCAGCTTCCCGTCTACAAGTAACAGCCTGAGTGCCTTCCAGACAGACATTACTAAATGTGTTAATAAACAATACGAAGCTATAACAACCTTCCCTGCAGCCAACTTATGGCTTCCCATCTAAATACACTTTATTATAGACTTACAACGAATAGTATATTCGCCCAAACGCCGAATATTCTGCATACTTCCTGGCCGAATAGCCGAATATTCGGCAAAAGAATTCAGCCGCCTTGGCGGCCAAATCTGTGCTGCTGCTTGTTTCTCGCCCTCCTGTTCAAGTATAGTTACCTCCAAGGGCTCCGGGAGGGGGGTTGCAAGGGGGTTCAATTGCACCCCCTTTCCTCCTTCTATTAAAAGAAAATACACAGAAAAATAGGAACAAACAAAAATTTTATTATTAAATTCACTATTTGAATACTAAATTAAGGCGCCTAGGTTGTTGTCCAAATTTGTTCATCACATTGTCAATAAATTCAGTATCCTTAGTTAATAAGTAATAAATCTATATATATATAAAGATGAATGTATGTATGTATGTTTGTTTGTTCTTCATACAAATCCACAGTTTTCATCCGATCTCGATGAAACTTTCACACTTATACTTTGAAACAAGAAGAAAAATACTGTCTACATTTGGTTGAAAAATTATCTGTATAAATAATACATGTTGTCTTATAATTTCGAAATATTACTGAACGGCGATAGATAGACGGGTTGGATATGGAGGTCTCTGTACTGTTCTTCCGTGTAGCGGTCAGTTAGCTCAGTGGTTAAATCGCTAACTTACTAATGTTTGCGTCGTGGTCTCCTGTTCAAATCTCCGTGGGGGCTAAGATTTTCAAAAATTGTTTTTGATCGTAAGAGCCACGTCGGTTTTTCGGATTGAATGTTAAACTGTATATGTCACAAAGTTAGGGGTGCAATGTGAGGCAAATCGAAGGTAGTCTTGCAATGTTGTAGGTGTACACTTTTTTACGTTATATTGATCCCTCAGGGGTGATTCGCAGTCAGTGTGTGTGTGATCTGCAGTAATAATACTATAAATGCGGAAGGAAGTCTCTGTCTTTTGTTACATTTTGACAACTAAATGCCTGTACAGATATTGACGGAATTTGACCAGAAAATCTGTAAGAAGGGCACAGGACATTTTTTTTTTCGGAATTATTAACAGTTGTAGTCACGAAATTTTGAAAACTGGTGACAAGGAGCCGGATGTGTGTGTTAGTCTGTAATGTTACGTCGCTTGTTCAAGCTATGATTCTCGCGCATTATGTTAGTGTATAATTTGTTAATAAATTTCGTTTGGAGAAAAAACGTGTTATTTAGATATATTTAGATTTTCTCTGTCGTTTTACTTTGTGTCTGCTGAAATGTTTCTGGCACCAGTTTATTTTGCCTTCTTTTTTGACATGCCTTGCGGGCGTAAACTGGCCTAAGTTGTAGCTCTAGCAGAGCACGAGCAGCTAAAGTTATTAGAACCCAACAATCTGATGCTCATGCTGAAGAAAGAAGAAAAGACCAAGCTGAAATAAAGTTACCCTTAGCTAATTACCCCCCCCCCCCCCGCCTCACATTCCCTCAGATTCGTTTGTTTTTCTGTTTTTAAATATGTCGAAAATTGATTCTCTTCAAGAGAAAGGTTCGATGGTAGAATGATATAGTGATAGCTTTCCGGTCATATTGTGCCGACTCGGTGTTGTTTGAGACGAATCCTACGCTACCAACAACTTCCTATATTCAATTCTGGCAAAGAATTTCTTAATCAACGCGTATGAAATCGCGGGTATCAGCTAGTGTTATATATAACGCACAAAAAATACCATATGCACCTCCCTGAAAATAATCATGCGGGCGCCCATGGTTACCTCCCACCATTATGCCCCTGTTTTGACATGCTTGAAGTTTGTTCTTAAGTTAGTTATTTGCACTAAAAGCTGTTTCCAAGAGGCGTGAAGTTTTCTTGCGATGGTTCATAATACGCGATAAGCAACAGGTATATCTTCCTGGAGCCTGACCTGCTGATACCACTTTCTGAAATGCACCGTAAGTTGTTCGATATTAACTATTTAGATAAATTCTTCTTGTAGTACGATATGCCATTCTTCGTTGGCATCATATGGATCGATATGGAGTGCTGTATTTTCATAGTCAAAACATCCTCAAAACACTTTTTTAAGTCTGTAAAGAGGCATTTAGGCTAAGTGTTGAATATAGGCCATATTGATTGATACCTTAAATTGTGACCTCCATTTTATTAAATTCAGACTGTCACCTTGTATTACTATTCTCTGACAATACAGAAAAATTAGTGTTTTGCCTCACAACTTCCACTCCTAAATTTCTGTTATGATGATTTGAGTTAATAGATATTTATTATGATTTTTTATTTTTTCCTTTGACATTTTGGAAGTTGATTATTTTTGCAATTATAAGAAAATTGATGATCAAATAGTGAATCAATCGTTTTATTTCACGCAATTATCCAATTAAAAAATAATAAAAACATTATTTAATAATAATAATCCTAAGTATTCCGTATTCGGCGGAATGGTACCTAGATGTTCAGTATTCGGCCAAATAGTATAAATGTGGCCGAAAAGGCCGAATCCTGAATAATTGTCAAATTTTCGTTGCAAGCCTACTTCATTCCCATCATGTGTATGAGTCTCTGTTAACGGTTTTCATTACTTAAGATTGCTTAGTCTAACGCATTGGTAGTCAATCTGTTCCCTAACGTCAACTAGTGGGCGTTTCAGCTTTCATGGTGTGCGACACGGGTTTTGTCCAATACTGAAGGAGTATCCTTGTGTAAATTTAATTGACTTTTTTTAAAATAAAAAATCAAGATATTTAATGATGTTAATTTGCAGTTTCAAGGAGCTAACAAAGCTTGTGGTATATTGGCGCTGGCTGGGTGAGTTAATTTTGATAAATCAACTTGCTTCTTCGTACTACCTTGAGTGGTTATGAAATTAATAGGTAAGCCAATTTGAATCTTTCATTCTATATCAACAGTGAATAAGAAATTATTTATGATTCAAGGAAATAGTGTGAAAAACTAAAGATGTATTTTAGCAATGAGTCTGAAGCAGAAATTTATTTATTACTTGTAAGACTTATAGACAGGCACATTTACAGCTAATATGAATACAAGAAATCGTTAAAAACTCAGTAAAGTAGTGCCTCGTCTTAGGTTGGCCAACAAATGAAAATATTTAAAAGAACACGTGATTTAGACAAGAAATAATCATAATAATAATATTATAGATAATTTTAACAGTTCCACGAAGGATTGATCAAATTTAACCTGTTACAAACAGAGAACGATCTTCGCAAAATGAGACTATATTATTCTGATTAAACAACTATGAATCATATGGGCGCCAGAATGCTTCAAAATTTGCATTCACATTCAACACTATTAATGCTCTCGGGTTTTACCATAATAGCCCAGTTAATCAATCGGAGGAGTCTCTTAATTGCATTCCATTAGCTCAAACTACCATTCACTTGAGGGTAAATCTGCAGATACAAAGTCGGATAGTGGCCTACTATCCGCTTACGTTCAATTGCGTCTGCTCTGCTCGGATGCTGAGAACGTAAGATCTCGGGTTCTCGTTGATCGTGCGACTCCTTCGTCTTTCGCCCTCCATCTTAACAAATTGATGCCTCTCTCAGAGGTGTTCGCCGATATAGAAACAAAATTAATAGAATTTTACGTCATATGTAACATTTAACATAGTTGATTAGCTGGCTAAGATATCCTATCCATCATGAGGCAATTTTATTGGCTGGTGCTATACCTCACCTTTCGGAAAGATTTGCCACTACTTGTATGTCTTCGTCGCCTCCCGATTTGGACAATTTCCCGGGGAACCTCCACCCTTTGACTTTTGGCACCCTGAAGTATATAGGACAGCTCTGCCAGCAGACGCTCCCCCTTTGTTTTTCCGGTAGTGACCCTCCCACAGTTCAGTGCTTTCAGGTACAGAACCCTGTGGGAGACCGATCAACATTCCTTAGCTCGTCTGGCTTGCTACAGACTTGAAGCTTTACACACGGCAATATTCCTTATTGTTTTAATAATAAAATTGTATTGGGTGACCCACTTTGGTAATTCTACGAACTGTTCGAAATTAGATGTGTGAAGAAAGCAAACATAAATTCGAGAGTGGTGGAGATGTAAACCTGTAGCCAAATCAAAAGTGTCTTGGTTTCACAAAAATGTGAAAAACGATAGTCAGTTTATTGATAACTTTTCCTATCTCATATCTTTTTTACTCAGGCTTTAATGGTGGTAATCATATTATGGCCCAAAAAATGAAACCACCAGATTATTTCCGAAAGAAGAGACCTTTGTTTCTTTCTTATAAAAATTGAATCGGGATTTAGTTTCACAGTATTACCTCCAGGGATATCATTAATAATTTAAATAATTAAATGCAAATTCACCAGACTTGTTACTTCTACGTGTTCAAAGAGTAAAGAAACGATAGATTTAACTACCGCTATTCGTTTTATAAAGATTTATTCTGCAAACTTAGCGAAAGTAAAACATAAAATGATTGATTAGTAATTATTATTGTAGGCTTTAATATGCTGTAACTCTGCTCTATAAAGTGAAGTTACTTCCCTACTTTATAAATCACTATTACCATGCAACATTCATTAATTTATATTTATCTCTACACTTTGAAGTTCTCTATTTGTTCTTGGTTATTGCATTCGTTAGTACTTAATATTAAATCTTCGGTGATCCACAATGTAACGAACGCGTCTTGTGACCGCTAGTTACATTAATAAACTATATGTTTATTATTTAAAATGTGGAATATTTTAGTGGGCTTTTGGGCGCAGTGTACATTGTACGAGTGTGGAGCGGCAGATCTGAGGAATGCCAGCAGGCCGGTTCCTAGAATTAGCGAGGGGAGAATAGTGAGTGCCTAATGGAGGGGAGATTTGTGCTTGCCAGGTAGACAAACAGTGTGATCGGCGAGAGTTTTCTGTTTTTACATGTGGCACGACGAACGAGTGAAGGAATATTCGATGCCGGCCGGCCAGCACGTTCGGACGATGTGATCTCTAGACTGTCTATTCGTGAGTGGGACTGTTGCTGCTGCCTGGATCCGGACACCCGCTATTTTGTTTGAGCAGATGAGCTCAGGCAAAGGACGACATCTGAGGAACTGTGCTACACTGGTCCATAGCAGAGAAGACCGTCATCCAATGTGTGGCGGCAGACATGTACATTCGGTAATTATACATCGCCAATGAAGGACACTGTGCTAGCTAGACTTTCAAGTTCATAGCATTGCCCAGCTACGACCCTGCTGATAAGAACTCTCATAGCCCGGAGCAAACATCTCTTTCAGAAGTGAAGTCAAAATGTTGACTTCGTTTACTGTTTAAATTTTGTGTATTTTATATAAAATACCCTGGCGCCCACAAAAGGACAACTAATTAATTTTAACGAATTTTGTTATGTATGTCATGTGATTAATTGAAATAAAACCATTTGTGATTTCTCGTATAAAGTATTCAAGCAAGTTCTACCTTTCATGATAATAAAATAAAAATAAAATAAAATTAATTATAATTTTAAATCAGGTATATGAGGGACGAACGTTACAATGGCGAACCAAGTGGGGCTTTTCGATTATTAATTGCAAAAATTAATTATGCTGTGAACGAAAGACAGCACTATGTCCTTGGCAACTTTCTTATTTTGTAGATAGAAAGTGGTTTGTATTTGTTTGCGTAGTTAATACATGTATAAATTCAGGTTGTACTTGTTGATCTTAGATGCAAGTTGGTTCTGCAATAAGATCAGATAAATTTATTTTGTGCGAATTGCGTGTGTTAAATAATAATTATCTTGTGTGACATGGGAATGTGCAATGGGTTTTGTCCAAAGGCACTCAAATTCTATTGTACTACGGCGTTGATAATTGTTGTGATGCTTTCTTTATGGCAATTTTAAGTTGTTGTCGAATTATTTGTGTGGATTTCGAACCATATGTCCAGGGTAACGATATCTTTTCATATTCAAACTATTTTTCCTCGAAGGTATTGGATGAGTAAATTCTTCTTGTAATTTTTCCATTGAAATTATAGAATGTGCTGTGGAATGTTCTTTGGGTTTGATTTTATTGTGCAATCGCGGATTTTATTGAGGCATTTTATTTGCAGATTAGTGTAAAGTCTTTCTGATGGTGTGTTCTGCAATCCTTATTTCTTTTCCTTGTTGTTGTGTATTGGAATATTCTTTGTGTGTCAACGAAATAGTTGAAAATAGCGTGAAGTTTTAAAGTAATGCGCTTGAGATCCAGTACCATTATTAACATGTCGAAAGAAATCATGGAAGGGTCAAATTTATCACATGAGCCAGCACCCACTAATTCAAATAGGGATCATATCGGGGAAGACAATAATCTGCAGAAATAGCGTATTCCACCAATCACCCGTGAATTAGGGCAGGAAAATTTGGATAATTTTCAGACTACCTCCAACATGAGTGCGAAAAACGTCTCGGTGATTCCTGCATTGCAGACTCAGCAACACCAGATGAACGATATAGCGGCTTTATTAATGGAGAAATTTTCACAATTATCTGCTCAATTTACAACACAATTTCAAGAATCCAATGAAAAATTGTCTGAACTCTCAGTGCAAATGTCTAGTAAAATCGAGAGTCTTGAAAGAAAACAAGAAATGGCTCACAAAAGAATTGAAGAGCAATTTGCTACTTTTCGCGGAGAAATTGGCCGAGAAATAAATGATTTTAAAAAGGAAATTAGCTCTGAGATCACTCTTTTAAGCAAAGTCCAGACGGAGTTAAAGTCTTCTTGCAATGTACTTGAGACGACTAACAATGAAATTTGCCGTAAGTAGAAGCGAATAAAAGTTCAATTGAACAAATGCGCACAGAAAACAGTGAAAATTTAGGTCAGATTTCTGAGTTTGCTCATTCAATAAAAGATGGTGTTGAAGAAAATTTAGGTAAAATAAGATCCGAAGTTGGAGACCTTAAGAATTCCGTGGGAGAAATGGAGGAAAGTCAAAGAATCTAGAAACATCACAGCGTAACCTTGCTGCCGAAACGGAGGTAAAATTACGTAATTTGGAACGGAAACTAACCGAAAGGAATAACTCTGCTAGCAACAATGAACAATGTCAAGCTAGTTGTGCTCAGCTGTTTTCGGGAAATATCGAGTTAAAGCTGCCTAGATTTGGTTCCAAGGGGGAATAAACCGAAAGCTTACCTCGAAGACCTTGAAAGATACTTTCAAATTAAAGCTGTTCCGGACTCGGCAAAACTTTTAATCATTAGCCAGTCATTTTTTGAACAGATCGTTCATGGCTAAAGTAGCATGTACTCCAGATATGTCGTACACACAATTTAAGGAATTGTTTTTGAGTGCTTTCTGGTCAGCAAAAATTCAAAACCAAGCTAGGACGCGATTTTACCAAGGAAAGTACGAGCCTAAGCCTGGTGATTCAATGGAAAGGTATGTGGAACGGTTAGTCGTAAAAAGTCGTTATTTTGACACAGTGATGCCGGACGCCGAGTTCATTGATGTAATAAGCTCACATTTCAGCCCGGGGGTTCAAGAACACATCTCGCCTGTATATGTAAAGAATATCACTGATTTATTAGAAACACTGCGGAATCTAGATGCCATAGGACAACGAGCGAGCCGTGAACAGTGCGCGGAAAATGTGCAGGACAATCGCTCTAATTCTCATGGATACTTCCGGCCAAATAATCAGAATAACGGGCAAAGTTTCAAGGGAGGTAAAAATTGGAAGCAAGCCCAATCTGGCGATAAGAAACCGTGGAAGACTGATGGTCAGCGGGATGGTCACGGGCAAACACGCGGGGGTTCGCCGGAGGTGAATGCTATTCTAACCGTCGATCCCGGCAATAACATTCAGAACGAAAGTGAAAATGAATTGAGAGTTGGTGCCGCACGCGAAACATCGCAGGGTGACCAATTAAAACAATGAGATTTCGCCGGGGATGCTGAGGGCTCTCCACAGTTTTGCCTTATTAATTTAACATACTGGCGAAATGGCGGTGTGGAGGATGAGGAAATGATGCGGATATAGCAAGACCAAAGCATAATCAAACTTTCACTGTAGGGCAACGAGTATTATTACGCACCAGTCCACAATCATACACCAATAAGAAGCTTTTGCAAAGTTATTATATATATATATTCCATGCATGGTGAAAAGGATAATCTCAGTTAAGTCACTTATTCACTAATGGAACCAATGACTTTAACCCCATAATTCACGAAACTTTAAAGAGTATTCTGATGATCACAAAGTTTTGGTACAGTCGCGCGAGGATCATTTGTGCAACTTGTTTCTCTTGATAGTGACGATGGGCATATATGTGCCGGAAAAGGATAAAAACTTGCCGAGATAATATGTTGGGACTTGATTTCTGGCAGACAGAAGGATTCCAAAACGGTGGGGTACATTTACAGATAAATTTCTGGAACTTCACAGATGTTGTGTGGCATATCAAATCACCAAGTAGCCAAGGGAAAAGGATCTCCAGGTACTAGGTAGATAATATTTTATTTTGTTTTGTTCATAAGGAATTACGCGAATCAGCATTCCATGAACAAAATTCTTTTATGCCATGGAGCAAATGTACTTATAACGTTGTCTTGGGAAATCGGGAAGTATACTGGAGCGGCATCCGCGTACACTTGATCGAGATCATGTTAATTTAAAAATCACGCGAGGTCTGTAACAATGGAGATAAAAGGGGATGTAATTGTCATTTTTATACAAAGGATGGTGGCGGAAATCCATTACAAATACTTTGCTTCGGTGACATAGTAAAAAATTTGGAACAATCTTGTTGCTTTGGACAACCCTGCACTTCATAGATGATGACTTCACTGCTTAAAAGTTTTATTATTATTATTCAGATAGGATATGTTCTCTACCAGTTTTATTCATTCATTATATATTAAGATTGTGTTATCCTATGTGTTGAATATCTATGATGATCACAACTTATGATGTATTGCGCTATATTTATTAAGAATGGTGTGTAAGTTAAATTTTCAATTTGATATAAAATGTTATTGTGTTAGAACATCTATATCACTACAATAATTTGTTACTTATAAGGTTACATTTGAAATGGTTATATTATGTATTTAAGGCTTGCACAAATCTACCCACAATCAGGGATGGGAGTAAGAAAAGTCTATGTACAAAGTAGCCAAGGGACATATGTTCGGTTGAATATTCATGTCGGTGGAACTTGTGATGGAATAGGTTAGAATAGGTTACCAGATTTATAATTACTAAATTAATGGACGAGGAAGGAAAATTTGTATATTTCTTATTGTGAAAATTTAAATAAACTAGTTTTATTTAAATTTGCCGAACCAGGGGGAATATGTAACGAACGCGTCTTGTGACCGCTAGTTACATTAATAAACTATATGTTTATTATTTAAAATGTGGAATATTTTAGTGGGCGTTTGGGCGCAGTGTACATTGTACAAGTGTGGAGCGGCAGATCTGAGGAATGCCAGCAGGCCGGTTCCTAGAATTAGCGAGGGGAGAATAGTGAGTGCCTAATGGAGGGGAGATTTGTGCTTGCCAGGTAGACAAACAGGGTGATCGGCGAGAGTTTTCTGTTTTGCATGTGGCACGACGAACGAGGGAAGGATATTCGATGCCGGCCGGCCAGCACGTTCGGACGATGTGATTTCTGGACTGTCTATTCGTGAGTGGGACTGTTGCTGCTGCCTGGATCCGGACACCCGCTATTTTGTTTGAGCAGATGAGCTCAGGCAAAGGACGACATCTGAGGAACTGTGCTACACTGGTCCATAGCAGAGAAGACCGTCATCCAATGTGTGGCGGCAGACATGTACATTCGGTAATTATACATCGCCAATGAAGGACACTGTGCTAGCTAGACTTTCAAGTTCATAGCATTGCCCAGCTACGACCCTGCAGATAAGAACTCTCATAGCCCGGAGCAAACATCTCTTTCAGAAGTGAAGTCAAAATGTTGACTTCGTTTACTGTTTAAATTTTGTGTATTTTATATAAAATACCCTGGCGCCCACAAAAGGACAACTAATTAATTTTAACGAATTTTGTTATGTATGTCATGTGATTAATTGAAATAAAAACCATTTGTGATTTCTCGTATAAAGTATTCAAGCAAGTTCTACCTTTCATGATAATAAAATAAAATAATAAAATTAATTATAATTTTAAATCACGTAATGAGGTCAGAACGTTACAACAAGCATATCCCCTACACGCAATACTATTGCATTACACATATTAATCACTCTTAAAACATCTGCTGTAGTCAAACATTTAAAAAAAAAATATTGTTTTATTCCTTATCGAGATCGTCAAGCACTGGATAGAATTCTGTGTAACAAATGAAAAGAAACGTGGCCGTTATTTTATGAGTGATCTTGTAATGATTTCGAGAAACCGTGGAAAAAGGAAATATGGATGGTACTAGCGGGGATCTAAACGGATTCCTACAGAATCTCTAATGACCTCCCTGTCGACGCGACCTAAAGCCACGCCGCCGCCTACAGACTGTCATACATGAAAGCCAGCTGCTGGATGTATCCACCGGAACAGGTAACCGTTCATTTAAGGTCATTTAATGTTCCTGAACCGATTGTTCTAAAATCTAAATCAATATAAACACGATATTTCCGCTGCTAATATAAGACATGCGAGGAGCATTACTTTTTGTTGCTGTATGGGCGAGCTTATTATGTACTATCATTCAACGAAATGTATTTGAGAAATCGAGATATTTCCGACGGGATGGAAATTTTAGTGCGTGCATATTTGAACTCACGTGCGGATTTAAGAGGACCTGCTAAAGCTCTGCAGGAAATAAAACCATCCAATAGCTGCCACTCTTCAGAAAACTCATCCCTGAGAGCAGAAATGAAAGGCAGTAATTTGCTATTCTCACGGCACCTTCTCACGATCATATAAAGAGGTCAAAAGGTCCTCAAACTTCTCGGGGTCTATTTTATGGTGCAGAACACTAATTGACCACCATCTTGAGGATTAAATTGAACAGCAGAATAGCGACGCAGTAAATTAACAATTCTGACTTAAAAGTTGCATCCAAAAGATGTAAAAAGTTAAAGATGCTTCGTTGTTATAATCTGCTCATCGGAATAATTTAGACCTAATATTCTTTCTACAAATATTTCATTTAGTGATCTGTTATCACCAATATTTCATTTTCCGGATTTTCATTGCTTTCTTTTAAAGTGCAACTACTTAATTCCTTGTATCTATTGGTAACTTTCTTTTTTATGTAGTATAATTGTTAAAATTTCATTGCGTTTCAATTTGTTTAAACTCATGAGTAAATAAAATTTCACAAACTTTTAAAACACTAGCTTTATAAAACACTAGCTGGGGAACCCGGCTCTGCTCAGGGAATTGATAATAGATTGTTTGGTAGTTGGAATAAAAGGATAAACTTTAAAATATAATTTTTTGGAAACATATTCTTACTATTTACAATACTTGTGTATAAACGCCATTTTTCATTTTGTTATCCAGAATATATATGTACAAATTTTTCGAAATTCCTACTCGAGAACAACCTATGTATGGCTGACCCTGAGAGAAGCACGAGTCTTTGAGGTTGATTCTTTAATTCGTTCATTTCGTTGTCCTTCGGTTTCTCTGCTTCTCACGGTGCTCATTCTCGTTCGTTGGAACGGTAACGTGACTCGCGCTCTTCGACTGTTTCGTTTTTTTCGCTATTCTTTCTGTTTTCACCGTTCTGCTTCAGAACTGGCAAGATCTCCTCCTCTTTTGAGTTTGGACATTGTATAAAATTTAATCGAATCAACTTCTTATTAACAAATACACTAAGGACACTTTACAAACATTTCACGCTTTGTTTTTGGTTTATATTCAGTCACTGTATCACTGACTACTCTCACTTCACTGTTCAGCCCTTATATCTTGCCCAGCACGCCCCTCAGGTTAACACGGAAACCTTCTTCACTGTTTATTTTCATGGGTGGCTTGCGTTCGCAGTCTTTTATTATAAGACTAGTCACTGGTCTAGAATCGTTCCAGTTTGTGCGAAGAAAGATTATGGCAGGTTGATCTGATCTGGCCAAATATAAGCTTGACCTGTGTTTTACCCTTAGGATGAATAAAATCTTTTGAGCTTGAAGAACTCAGAAGCATTAATAGAGGTAGGTATTAAACACGGACAGGAACGATTGAGTTATCGTCTAACTGTTTCAAAGGTCATACACTGGAACTTGCTTAAATACGAACTTGACTTGTATTTAACCCTTAAAGTTCACTCTGCAAAATTAAAAAAAATCCTTTTTGCTTCGAAAGCATCACGTTGTTTATTATTGAGGCTGGGCAAACACTCATAATGTAAACATTGCTCATATTATCTGTGACGGCCAAAGAACTTAATACACATTCCATATTATGAAACAGTTGAGCAATTCCGCAGAGATAAGTTGCCAGAATAGTCGATTCGGTGACACACCTAAAAAAATAACTCACATACAACGAGCATGAATAAAGACCAAAACGATAGTGGTCAGTTAAAAGCCTAAAAGGCAAATAAACCGTAATGCATAAATTTTGGTCAAGCAATAACATTAGTGAAAGTTGTAATTAAACTGAAATTTATCCTAAGCCGAAATGAGAATTGGAATTCGTGGTTACAGCAGAGACTATGAGTAATTTAATTAATAACATGTTACTGAAAAGCAGATCCACATCTTTTTCAGCAGCAATTTTTTTTTTTTTTTTTAAACTATGAAACGATATGAAAAGCAAACTTAATGAATATATTATGTCAATTAATTTCGTAGCAGTTGCTTACCGGTAGTTATTAAATTGTAGACATAACCACGAATTCCTTCTAATGGTATCTCTGGTCGCTGTTTTTGCGACCGAAGGCTGACACGTGACACCGTTCTCCAGCCAATAGCTATCGAGGTGAGTGGATGACCTTACGAAATTATATAGTAGATTGCGTCGCAATTCTTGATTCTTTAATTCGTTCATTTCATTGTTCCTCAGTTTCCCTGCTACTCATTGTGCACATTCACATTAGTTGGAAATGTAAATATGCCTCTCCCTCTTCGACTGTTTCGTTTTTCGATGTTCTTTTTGTTTCGTTCGTTGGGAGTGTAAACGTGCCTCGCGCTCTTCAACCGATTCGTTTTTTCACTGTTCTTTTTGTTTTCGCTGTTTTGCTTCAGAACTGAAAAGATTTCCTCCTCTTTTAATACACTAAGTACACTGTACACGCTTTATTTTCGATTTAAATTGAGTCACTGTATCACTTTGATACTTCACACTTCACTGTTCAGCCCTGATGTCTTTTATCCTTCAGGTAAACACGGGAACCTTCTTCACTGTTTGTTTTTCATTCACTCACTACATTACTTTGGAATTTTCACTTCTTTCTAGATTCTTCCCTTCGGCACTGATAAGAAAGTGATGTTCGATCCCACGAAGGATCTTGCTTTATATACCACCACCTATGGGTTGTCCCACCCATACAAAAAAAAATGGCTTCGATTGGTCTACAATGTTCCAGACCATTCCACAACATTCTAAAATGTTCTGGAATGTTCCACCATTATCTGTGATGTTCCGGGATGTTCCTGAACATTCTAGAACATCCCAGAACATTATGGAATATTTTAGAATGCTCTAGAATACCCTGGAATGTTCTAGAAATTTCCAGAGGGTAAAACTTTCAGTCATTATATCTTCAACTGCACGCCCTTCAGGCAAAAATGGGAAACTTCTTCATGGATAAGGGATATAGGGCTACCACACCATATAACTCCCTTGATCGTAGCGAGTCTCGTTTTTGAGTTTTTGCTGCGCCACATTGTATACTTACTTTTATAATATATATTGATTATAAAAACAATCGTCAGTAATTCAATTCTGCGTTTCAAAAACACAGCTCAGTTGCTTGAGATCATGCAGTGCTCAGAATCTGTAATCGCATCACCCAGTTGGAATTTGCTGATATCATCTGTTACTATCACGTTTATATTATAGTCAGTTCAGTTAACAGAGGCGGCTCACGGTTAGACTGCACTATCCCCACTCCGCTACCCTAACTCTTACAAGTGAATGGGAAAAATTACCACTCGCTTACTGGGACACAGTGGTCAGCTCGGAGAGGCAAGAAAGGGGGGGGGGGAGATGAGAAGCAGGTGCACATGACCTTGAGCTGCCAGTGCAGGGTGAACGGGGTATAAATGTGTTATAGCAGTGAAAAACCTGCTGAATAATGCACTACATCTGGTAGTAGCAGGTACGTGACATTAGTTGTAACAGAAAGAGGGGGTTGTAAGAGCTGTGTAGTCCACTCTGTGGGTATTATTATAGATTTGGAGGGGTTCCAGAAGTGATATAAGATTTTAAGCTATACTCCGACTTATAACGGATTAGCTACTTGTACCACCTATTTGTCAGGATAATATAATTTGACACCAAGACGATCTTTATTGAAGCATTGATCTCGTGACTGCTGTAAACAGAATTATTCATTAGATCTTATCTCATCGACATATCACCAGCTTTTTCGATATGTAATTGCTATCTGAAAAAATCCGGGTACTAACTTAACGACTGAGATGACTTTACAGCACAATAAATAACTTAAACAAGTGCCTTAATTATATAAACCCTACCATACATTTATCCCTAATAACTGATCATAGTTACGTTGGAAGGAAATTACATACACGCAACGCTTGGCTACAATGCAACAAACTTGATCTTGCTAAATGACTGAATGGTTTCTTGATATGAATTTAACTAAACCATGACTTTAATGCTTTATTGCATCATCGACTGAATGATTAAATAATGATCCTGAATACAACCCGATATTACCAAATAAAATCACCACGAGGCATTTCAACATTATTATTAATATAAACAATAGCTAACAGCTTTCATGCTACTCAGAATGAATGAATTATGTAACTACTTTATCTAACAAAATACACAAACAATAAATAACATGAGACAGTGCTGCGTGCAAGCAACAAATAACATGAGACAGTGCTGCGTGCAAGCAACAAATAACATGAGACAGTGCTGCGTGCAAGCAACGAATAACATGAGACAGTGCTGCGTGCAAGCAACGAATAACATGAGACAGTGCTGCGTGCAAGCAACGAATAACATGAGACAGTGCTGCGTGCAAGCAACGAATAACATGAGACAGTGCTGCGTGCAAGCAACGAATAACATGAGACAGTGCTGCGTGCAAGCAACGAATAACATGAGACGGTGCTGCGTGCAAGCAACGAATAACATGAGACGGTGCTGCGTGGAAGCAACAAATAACATGAGACAGTGCTGCGTGCAAGCAACGAATAACATGAGACAGTGCTGCGTGCAAGCAACGAATAACATGAGACAGTGCTGCGTGCAAGCAACGAATAACATGAGACAGTGCTGCGTGCAAGCAACGAATAACATGAGACAGTGCTGCGTGCAAGCAACGAATAACATGAGACAGTGCTGCGTGCAAGCAACAAATAACATGAGACAGTGCTGGTATGGCCTGCACGCCGCTGGCTACAGCCACACACGGTTCTTACCTCTTACATGATTCTGGCAATGTGGACCTCGTTCAACGTGGTGACAGGGATTTATGTGCTCTGGTGAGGTGGGTGAATACACTTGTTCGCGTGCACTGTACATGCATCTGCGCTACCGTCACATTGGAGTCTGAACTTGCAAGTATGCAGTTTTTATTCACGCATGCAACTCGCTCCTTTGCGCTCGCCATGAGCTACTTCACTGAATAAACTACTAAAATTCCTATTTCAATCCTCAATTCACAGGCTGCCCATTACATAATTTTTTACCCCTACAATATTTAGATCGACGTATATACATGTATCGTTATTTATCTCTCTCAATGCTTTGAGCTTTATGGATTTCACGAGGTCGTTTCAGTGACATACGAAAGATATCGGGACGTCAAGATATAATGTATTAAAAGGACATCCATTTCGTCTATCACCCGGTAAACAATGACATGTTAGAACTTGTATTGGTTTGGTGTTTTTTTTTTTTTTTTTTTTTTTTTTTGCTGTCGTCAGTCTTTAGACTGGTTTGATGCAATCCTCCATCCCTTCCTATCCTGTGCTAACCTCTTCATTTCTACATACCCGTTACAACCCAAGTCCTCAATTATCTGCTTCATATATTCTAATCTCTGTCTACCTCTACAGTTCTTACCTTCAACTGTTCCCTCCACTAACAAATTAACCAATCCAGCATGTCTCAAAATATGACCTACCAGCCTGTCTCTTCAGCATTCTTCTGTAGCACCACATTTCAAATGCTTCAAGTTTCTTTCTTTCCGGTATTCCTAAAGTCCATGTTTCGCTACCGTAAAGTGCTGTGCTCATCACATAGAGTTTTAAGAACTTCTTTCTAATTCCTAGATCAATATTTGAAACTAAAAGGTTTCTCTTTTTCATGAAGGCTCTTTTTGCTAGTGCTATTCTGCTTTTAACATCATTCCTGCTTCGGCCATCGGTTGTAATTTTGCTTCCCAAGTAACAGAACTCACTCACTTCTCCTATTGCATCAGATCCTATTTTTATATTTAATCTGCTAGTATTGGTATCATTTCTGCTACATTTCATCACTTTTGTTTTACTTTGATTTATATTCAGTCCAAAGTCTTCCTTCAGTATTTTGTTCATGCCATTCAATAACTTCTCAATATCCTCAGCCCTCTCTGCTAATAAGACAATGTCGTCAGCAAATCGTAGCATACTGATTTTTTCTCCCTGAAAACTTATGCCACATGGAAATTTTTCTTTGACTTTCTTCATTGCTTCTTCTACAAGTTGAATATTAACGGGGATAGACTACAACCTTGTCTCACACCCTTTTTAACCGATGCATGTCTGTCGTGATTCTCTACTTTTATTATAGCCACTTGATTCATATGTAGTTTATAGAGTATTCTTCTATCTCGATACTTTAGACCTGACTTCTTTAAAATTTTGAACATCTTGTCCCACCTAACATTATCAAAAGCTTTTTCTAAATCAACAAATGCCATAAAAGTATCTTTGTTTTTCTTGACCGCCCTACAAGTATTAATCTTAAGGGGGTAGGTACACCTAACACATACAAATATTTGATAATGTTGAGATGTCATTTTCTCCAAATCTATTTAAATTTGAGGGTTCAAATTTCATAGCTCCATAGAACTGTTATAGCTAGATATAAAAATTGATTTTTGAAATAAAAATATTGTTTAACAATAGGATAATGTACCATCCAAATTGACAGTGAAAAATATAATGTTGTAAAGGGTTTTAAAGATAAAAGGCATAGTATTTGAAATTTTTCAGAAATGTTCTTTTAATATTGTAAACTAATATCAAGGCAACAAGTTGAACCTATAATATAACATATTTAACTCTATATTTTTTATTAATAAATTTTTTTGTCAAGAAATTAAAATTTTTTCTTTTTTTTTGCTTAAATATAAAGGCATATTTTCCGTTTGGGAAAAGCTGCATAAACAATAATGGTTCAGACTGTAGTACTTAGTATGTAGAACATGTCCTGCAAATTTGAAAAAGATCTATGCATATGGAAAAAAGTTATCTTTAAAACCATTTGATGAATTGCTGTTTTGAGATATTTAAGGTTAAAGATTTGGATCACCTTCAAGTACAGTAAGATTTAAATGGCTGTCAATCGTGCAGGGAATTGCTTAATCACACATAATTTCCACACTGTTGAAGATATTGAAATATTTTTTTCACTAAAATGAAGCCAAAACTATAAACTGTTTTTGTGAATAATAAAAAAAAAAGTCATTTTTTTTGAAACCTGATAAGTGTACCTACCCCCTTAAAGACAGAATTACTTCCCTTGTACCGCGATTTTTCCTAAACCCAAACTGATCTTCACCTACTATCTCTTCTACTACCCTTATATTATTCTGGTCAGTAATTTTGAAGCATGTGATGTTAGACTAATGGTGCGATAATTCTCACATTTGTCGGCTTGTGCTTTCTTTTGAAGTGTGAAGATGATATTTTTATTAAAATCAGTTGGAATTTCTCCTGTTTCATAACTTTTTGATATCAGCTTGAATAATCTTTCGATTCATTCCTCTCCTAGAGATTTAAGAAGTTCTGCAGGGATCTCATCAATTCCAACTGCCTTATTTGCTTTAAAGTCATTCAGAGCTTTATTAAATTCTGTCCTCAAAACAGGATCTCCTAAGTCATCAATGTCGATATCGCCTTCCTTTTCCAATACACTATTGTTCAAGTCGTCCCCATCATACAGTTTCTCAATGTATTCCTTCCATCGGTTAGGGAGCGTGCATAAACCACGTAGCTTCATTTTAGCCTCCTGTGAACCCCCCCTTAGCCCTACGTGACTTTTGCCTCTACCCCCCCCCCCCCCCCACGTAGCACGTAGCTTCTTCCCCTTTTGATTCCAGAAGACATTTTGTACTGTTTTCTCTTGTCAGACGATTGTAAATTACATAAGGAGATAATTAACTGATGGAAATAAATATTCACATGCTGTTGTGAGTTCTGTTTCTCATTTTAACCGTGAAAAATGTTATGAAAGGAAAGGTACGTGGCCTGGCTAGGAACCCCCTCCCCCCACGTAGCCCAGCGTCGCATCCCCGCCAACCCCCCCCCCCCCCCCGACCGAGCCACGTAGTTTGTGCACACTCCCTTACCTCTATCTTCTGAGCTTAATAGAGGTTTCCCATCGGCAGCTTTAATGTTCATACCTCTTTTCTTCATTTCTCCAAAATTATGTTTGTTCTTTCTGTAGGCAACATCTACTTTACCTACAAGCATTTCCTTTTCCACTTCTTCACATTTCGCTTGTAGCCATTTTTCTTTTGCTATTTTGCATTTCCTATTTATTTGATTTCTAAATTGCCTGTACCGCTCTCTTCCTGCTTCATCCTGAGAATTTTTGTACCTTCTCCTCTGATCCATCAGCTCCAAAATTTCTTCTGTGATCCAAGGTTTTCGGGCAGCTTGTTCCCTAAAGCCTAAGGTTTCTTTGCCAGCTTTCATTATTTCGGTCTTTAATGCATTCCATTCGTCCTCGGTTGAGCTCCTTTCACAGTTAATTCTTAGACCTAAGTCTACCATTTCTGCAAATTTTTCTCTTGTGCTAGATTGTTTCAGTTTATTCACTTCTAGTCTGTTCTGCTTATACTGCTTCCTTATTCGCTTGAATTTCAGCCTGCACTTCATTACTATCAAATTGTGGTCCGAGTCTATGTCTGCTCCTGGGTACGCTTTACAGTCTAGAACTTGATTCCTGAATCTCTGTTTGACCATAGCTGATATCTGCCTGTATCCCCAGGACGTTTCCAGGTGTATATTCTTCTTGCATGGTTCTTAAACAGTGTGTTCGCCACTACTAGCTTATATCTTTCACAAAGTTCTAGCAACCTGCTTCCTCGCTCATTTCTTTCTCCTAGACCAAAACTTCCTATAGTATTCCCCTCTTTTCCTTCTCCCACTATTGCATTCCAATCACCCATGATTATTAGATTTTCCTCCCCTTTCACATATTGGATTAATTATTCAATCTCAGCATATATTTTTTCTATTTCTTCGTCATCTTCCTGTGACGTTGGCATATATACTTGTACTAATGTGGTTGGGACGGGCTTAGTTTCTAACCTCATCAAAATAATCCTGTCACTAAATTGTTAATAATAACTCACCCGTTTCCCTACTTTCTTGTTCATTACAAATCCTACACCAGTGACTCCATTGACAGCTTGTGTGCTAATTATCCTGTGTTCCCCAGACCAGAAATCCTGTGCGTCCTTCCATTTAATCTCACTAATCCCAACAACATCTAACTTAAGTTGTTCCATCTCCCTTTTTAAGTTTTCTAACCTACCTGTCCTATTCAGACTTCTGACATTCCACGCTCCGACTCGTAGAATGTTTCCATCCATTCTGATGACTCCTCCCTGAGCATTCCCCACCCGGAGATCCGATTGGGGGACTATTTTACCTCCGGAATATTTTACCCAGGAAGAAGCCATCATGATATATGTAATTTGGTATGTGGTAATGTGGTTTGGTGTAGATGTATGATATGTATTACTTGTCTTCTTTCTTCCTGAACGTGTTTCTCTGCTTGCTGAAAGTACTATTGCAGTAATATTGTTGTGTATGGTACTCACGGTAATTTTTTGTTTTGTTTTAAGACGTATAGAACTATGACGGAACCACTCCATGAACTGGAACTTACTCTTTGGATAATTCTCACGTCTCCTGTGCAGTGAAAAAAGTCTTGATAAAATCCAGCCTATAGCGCCTCCACCAGCTGGTGACAAACCTCCATATACCTCCTGAGATTGTAACATGTCAGCCACATAACATTAATTATTGGATATCCCAACGAAAATAACATTTCAGGTTCAGCTCAAGATGCACTTTCTTTGGTGCAGTGGAAGTTCTGAATTGCGAACCATCTTACCGACTGAACTGGCAGCAAGTTCTCGGTACTCACTGAACAATGATTCTGATGTTCGGTCATTTTTCGGCTTATCTGTTATTTTGGTTTGCATTTATGTATTACTCTTTCACACAAATTACTATTCTCTAATACTGACCAATGAAAATTTTTTAATCTACCACCGATGACCCTAGATGAGCAATCTTCTTTCAACCAGTATTCAGTTGCATATAATTTAACTGCTCAATCTGAACAAAATAACTCATGGGTGAGTAGATTAGGGAAGATTTACAGTTTACAGTAAATGTGTAGGAAATAATAGAGTTAGCAGAATTAATATTTTATTATTCTCTAAGGAACATTGTAACTATCTTTTTGAGCTTAGTTCATGTCTACCTTACAATTCCCATTTAATCGAACATTCACGTATCTAAAGTGCAGGAGTTTTATTTAAAGAATCTAAAAGCGAATAATGACGTCTGCTGTAGAATGCCTGCTTAATGAGCACTTCGCGGAAAACAGTATTCACGAACACGTTTCTTTACTCGTCGAATGAAACCACATTTACAGCCAACAAGCGTTTGAATAAAACTCAAATTGCAACACGGAGGTAAAGAATTAAGTACGTACTTCTAATTAGGGAAGTAAAAGTAAACTGGAAAAGAAACTGCTTAATGAGACGTTGAGACAAAAAGTGTAGGAGCTCCGCGGCGAATAAGAATGTCTCTTTAACGAGTTAGACAATGGGCCCCACCTCGGTGCTGGTCTGACGGACTTCATCAAGAGCGAAGGTGCTTGAGATCGGTCTCTGGTCTGTAGTACGATCGTAATTGAGTGCAGCACTCGTGTAATGAGCTTTGTTAATCATACCTCTCCCTGTTAGTATGTTTTAAATTAAGAATCTATCAGCTAATTCCCGCGTCCTAGAAAAAGATTTCATTAGTGCTGAGGAAATCCCAGTATCAATAAGCTAATTTTTTGTTGATGTTTCTATTATTAATCCGTGTTTATAGCAACTCGTTTTATATTGTAAGATACTAGCTGTAACAGACGTTTCGCCTTAAAGAGATTTCTCTTTCATAAGTTAGATCATCTTAATGCAAATCGTCCTTGTCACAGATTTATTTTATTTTGTCCCACACTGAAGTAACAAATTGACAGTAACAGAGAGTCAACAGCATACACTAAAGTATATTATATATCCTTTTAGTTTAAACTAATGTGCACCAGCAATAAGAAGAAGCATTCCGGATAACTGCACAACGTTTAAGTACCGCCACGTCAGAATCAGTGGCGTCAAGTGATTCAGATGTTTTCAGCTTCAGAAACTTCCTGAAAATTTAATTTATCGGCTAATGCACTACTAAGCAGCTCTCAGTTTGCTTACGAATACAGCTATTACTTAAAGTTGCGGTATATATTGGAAAGAACATTAGATTTTACCTTATTTTTTAATTTATTGCCCAGTTCACATGGAAATAATGATCACATCATAGATCGGAAAGGCCTCTAAAGATTATAATTGGCAGTCTCAATGGAGAGAAATAAAAACTATTACATATTTTAATCGTGCTTAGTTTTGACAAATTTCAGTTTAGAATAACTATCAGAAGCCGAAATTAATGACATATAAGTGCTACGATTGAACTGAATATTGAATTTTTATCGTACTATTCTTTATAACATGGGTGAAGTAAATTATAAAACGAATGTGACTTGCATTTATTTTGATGATATGTCTATCAAGGAAATAATACCAAATGTACCCTCTTTGTGTCAACTGGCTAAAAGAAAATCGTGGTGAGAGGTGAGTCTTCGTGAAATCTGGTCCTTTTTTTTTTATTTTTTTTTGTGGGGGTGATGGGGGGGTCTCATTTACACTTTTCGACGAAATAACCCACCTAAAATCGACTTTCGCTTCAACAAAAATTTCAAACACCTGACGTGAGATTTCAGTTGACCCCCCTCCCCCTTCCCCTTGGTGAGATTTCGCCGGCCCAACTCCTATTTCCTATTTCACCTCACGTAATTTATGGGCGCCCTCAACTTACTCACCAAGAGCTAAGGCCAACACAGCTTAAAAATAATACGCGGTCGCGTATAACCAACTAGCAGTAGTAACGGAACTATAACCCTTCTTTAATTTACCTTTGGAAACTTATGTAAGGTATCACTTTATATGAATTGATTAATGAAACAGAATCGAATAATCAACATAGGTTTTTTTATTATCTATGTTATCATTTTTGTTTATATACCGGAGCAGAGACGTGACAATATTGATATTTGCTGATAATAAAAGAAGTTCAAGAGGAACTAGAGCTATTGAGGTACAAACTGAAGAAAGACAGTGATTGTTACAATACAGAAAGACATAGGAGTGTAGAACAAAAATTGGTGGACAAAAGTTGAAATTGGGAATTGTTTCAGATGTCTAAGAAAGGAATAAATTTAAAATGAAAGATTGGACAAGAAAATCAGCAACATGCTGCTACACGGAATTGAATTTCACAGTAATATAAGGAATCCGATATGGAAAAAGTTTTTCGTAACGATATGTAAGGAAATAGTTTGCTCATACCATCGTATACAGCAGGAACGTGAATTAAGTCAGTGATATAAAGTTCCTGGGAAGGATGGTAGAGGTAAAATGGAATAGAAAATTAGGTTGTTAGTAATTAAATTAGAATTAAGAAGGTGAACAAGATAATCCTGAAGAATAATTTAGAAAGTTTGGGTACAAATTAATGAATGAAGAAAGAGAGGATGCCAAAATATGCGGTTGAGGCTAGAAAAGAAGGAAAAGTAGGAGGATGGAAACGAAAAGCTAAAAGGTCTGATTAACTAAATAACAGTAAGCAAAAAAGAAATCTAGTTTAGAATATAATTATAGAAGAAGATTGTAAGAACTGAGACTTTCCCGGCTTGTGATTGCAATGAAGTCTTCGCGGGTGTTCCATCGGATTGTGTTGTAGAAACGCGATATTTCGGCAACCAGATCATCTGTCTTCCTCTATCGGTCAGGAGACCAGTACAGTTGATTTCACATCCTAGGAAGACGAAATATCGTATTTTTCACCAACACAATCCGGCGATGGATCCGCGGAAATTTTATTGCACGGAGGAAGGCTTGGGGGCAGAGAGGGATGGGACGTGGAAAAGTAACATATAGGCGCAGATACGGCTGGAGCTGAATACGTATGACTATAATGATTCACTAAAATATTTAACAATACAATATTGTTTGGTTAATTTTTATTATTCTAAATTAGCTATCCATTGATGTTGTATCGCCATAACAGTAACAGTAAGTTCAATGCACTTTTCAGTTTAACAAGAAGTGTATTGATTTCAGAGTATAACTTAAGGATTTTAAATAATTTCCTTCGTTGTTCTAATTCCCGTTTATCCAGTTTTGATCAATACTTGTGATTTTTGGTTCGTTTTTAAACCTATTTTCAATGTGAAATTGTTGATTAGGTATTCAGTGATTGACAGTGTCGTCGTTGGTTCGGTACAAGACGATAACTGCATTAAGAACTCTCTGTGTTTCCGAAAAACTTGGTCTCACAAGAATTCTCATGTATCTAGATTTATGTATGTGTTTTGAGGCAAGAAACGATGATAAATGAGGCTATGGATTTTGAAAGAGCACCATCGGGAGCAATTACGGGACGGTACGCTAAACCGAAAGCTGGATGGTTGCAACAGGAATCCAATCAGTATCTTTACGAATACCAAGCCGAAACGTTAACATCTCAGTGTTCGGCGATATGTAAGGATGAAAATTCAATTAGTCTGTGTCGTTAATTGTAACGATGTAACTGTTTTGAAAAAGTATTTAACTTGTTTTCAAGCATTATGCGCTTTGTCCACGTAAATATTTGGTGATGAATGAGATCATTTGTATAAATCAACAACTATTAAAATTTAAGAAAAAATCATGTCACATATGTAATCAAGTTTCATTTAAATTAAAAATAACTTCACGTAATCTACCAAGTAAAATTTGATAACGGTGGGATCAGCTGTCGACTGCAAAATCTGTAAATATTAGCAAAGATCGTTGTAAAAAATTCTCTGTCATGACACATCATCAACGATGAAAACTAACATCCAAACGGCGACTTGCCACCATTAAAAGTTTTCAAGACAAGATGTAAACAGAGGAGTTTGAGCTTTTACAGGTGAGTCTGAAACACAACACACGATCGTAGGAAGAATGCTGCCGCTAGTAATAGTACCTTGGTCATGCTTAATCATATCTTGAATATCACAGACGTGTAAATCAATGAATTCAGCATGGTCAACACGACTTGAGATCAGGAAAGAATTTATTCTGGGAGGAAATGGACACGAAAACCGATCGATTTCTTCATACATCGAATGCTAGTCAGTTTCGCTGAAACCTTCTAAACTATATTTCACTATGTTTTAACCATGACATCAAGGAAACAAATGACTTGTGAACGTTCCATTTCTGCTCCTTCTATTTTCGGCGGAAATAGGTGCTCAGTTTCACTGAAACGTTCACGTAGTGTTTAGACCTAGACGTTTGAATGACATCAATAAGTTGTGAAGCATGTACTTACACGTGTTGTTACTAGATGCATTAATTAAACAGGTTTAGCTAAATCCAGAGAGAATTTTACGTTAAAAATGTAAAAAAACTTTAAAAAATATCATTTTTAATAAGTTACGTTAAAATCTCGACGCTGACTTTAAAATGTTAAATTGTTAATTATTGCTTTAATTAATCATTTACCTCCAATGAAGTAATGAAATTTAAAGTTGTAGGTTACTATTCACCACAATTAATGAATAATTCGTAAAAATTCTCAGTCCGTGAATCCGCTTCCAAATGTGTAGTAAAATTGTTACAAACGCTCTCTCCTAGCAAGCAGAAAAAATAGTGAATCTGCCTTTAGCTCTGTATGTATATTGAGCATGTAATAAAACAGTGAGACGAGAGCATGAAAACTAATGATCAACCAATCTTTAATGCTTTAAGACTAACAAAAAATATCAAAAGTAATTATACTAATATTTTCTGTTAATTTTCTAGTCTACAAATATATGTCGTTGTTGATTTTTTTTAAATGGATCTTAAATAGTTTTTTAACAATAAAACTTCGAGTAATGCCATAAAAATTACTCACAAAATAATGTTTTCCATAACTTTTTCCTAAAATAAGCATTTTATGTAGAATATAAGAGTGATGTGCTATATGCATATCATGAGGACACAAAGCTTGTGTAACTGCATATTTCCAATTCGCTATGACGAGAAATAAATGTCTGAAGAGACCAGAGAAAGTAATTTCTAAAATCTAAAAAATTAAATGTTATCAGATTTGTTTCTCGATATAAGAGCTTTATAGCGTTTTTAATATATAACCTAGAACATATATCGGTATTTAGAAAAGTAGGCTTATACGAATGTGAGCAATCATTTTCTGGTAGATAACGGGTTCATAGCGATACGATGTTATTAGAAAATTAGATAGACATAATAGCGAGATTCGAGACTAGTGGTTTCCAATACGTATCAAACTTTCTGTTTGGAGAGGTTAATAGGCGTAGTAGTGGCTTCATACGAGATATGAGCTACTAAAAATTTCTAATATCTGAGGATTACTTTATTGCTTACTTGGGGAAAATGTAATAAAGGTCTGAGATGAGAGATGCATCACAGTGATTCAAATTTTATGGAACACCGTTCTCAAGTTCGAAGGCTAGTTGTAACTCTTGAAGAGTATTACCAACTTACGCACAAAAAACATATAGAAGAGATTTAAGTATTGAAAACAGTGATGAAAATCTCCGCTACTGCAACTCATTCAGAGCTAAAACTTTAATGTAGCTGTGTTACTTATTTCAAAAATGATATTTTAATTTTATCTTTCTTTTTTGGTGTTTTAAACCTTATTAATTAATTTAAGATTCCTCAGAAACAGAAATTAGTTGCGGATTTAATAATAATGCTGGCTACATTTTATTTCATAACTCCATAGTCATACAAAACTTTACAAGACGAAAAAAGAAAACATTTAGTGGTTCTGTATTTATCTGTTTTGTGGGTATATAGAGTCTGTAATAATACAGCGAGGCATGAACATGAAAAATAGTAGGAGCAAACGAATTATGAAGCAGTATTTTACGAGTATATTTGATGTGGTAGTTTAAAAAAAAGAGAGGAGATTAAAAAAAAACAACTGACAACTCGTGTGGAAAATACATAGTGTGAACAATAGTGATTGTGTAAGAACGAAAACTTTCCCGGCGTATGACTGCATTATATTGATTGTACTTCCTTTTCGCATTCGAGTTATAAGATAATAAGCGAGGTGTGGTGCCCAGACAATTTAAGAAGTAGTCACTTTGCGGAGGAATTCTTCTTCAGACGAAGCTGCAGTAAGGAAACCATCCAGGCAGCATTTTTAATAACCAACCGCCAGACGGTGTTTCCAATGAATATGAACAAAGCTTTTTATGTTTGAAATTTAGAAGATGAAATAAATGACATGGTCAGAAGAGGGTGGTACTAGCTTATTTGATGTACCACTGTCATTACACAAACGTAATTGTTTTCGTTAAGTTACTGGAGATCCCATAAGCAATAACTGCTCCAAAACTTATTTTTTTTCACTTAAATACCTGAAAAAGTTTATTTTTGCGAGGTAAGTGGTGTCACAGCAGTATAAAATGTAATTTATTGACTACTAATTTCCAGAAAAATATAAGACTTTACTCTTCCCTTCGACTAAAATGTTTTTGTTACTGAAAGTAACGAGTAAAGGAGACAGCTGAGAACAAACTAATAAACATTCATTCGAACAGTGTAGTGTTGCAAAAATCAAAGAGGATACAAGTATTTATAGATTCAAAAATTTGTTCCAACAAAATAATAAGTTAAAAGATATAACCAAACTGATAATTTGACTGATGTAACGGTTGAGATAATGTATTTTGGATTGAAAATCTACATAAGATTGAAGAATTGATAAAATTTTTAATTCAAATCCTAACAAGCAATAGTAAGACAACCTAACTGTGGTAAAATAACTTGGTAAAGATGGTTTTTGTAAAGCACAGGACTATTAATAAAACCTTCAGTCCAAGCAGAAGTGTTTCCAACGCACATCAACCGAACACCGATATAAACTTTCTTAGAGAGCTTTTCTAGGGACAGAAAGATGCAATTATTTCTTTTACTTGTATTTGACACTTCTATCCCTTTCACTTCAGTCATCAATCTTTACTTGGAAACCGTTATTTGCAGTTGAAAACATGAAACTGAATGTATTGGTAGTAAAAATTCATGAGGAGGTGAACATACACAAAGACTGGATATACGGGTTTTCCTACCGTAGTAAAGGATAAAGACGGGCGGTTAGTAATAATAATAATAAAAATCCCCAAACACTGCATTTGCATAATTACATTACTTAACTTGATTTGAAATGGATAAATATGATACTATAATCTTATAAACAATACCCTTCTTCCATATAATTACAGCCCAAGGTATTCGTTCTTGTCACTAATATACTAAACAAAATCAGTGACACAGTTAGGTTGTTTCTATGATCGTTGCAATTTCAAGAATGAAAATTATCGGCAGCTCTACTGCATGAACCTACGGAACAAATGATCTCATATTCTGATTAGTACTAACATGCTAACTGTATTGGTTCAGAACGTACGAAAATCTTCCTTCAACTTGATTTTTCAATGACAGCTTTTGCTGTTTTTAAGCGTTAACTCATGCATGTGCGGAGGCAGAAATGAGGTTCGTAGTATAAACTACTTGCATAGTTATTTGATCCACCCTGAGTCCCATTATTTGTTTTTTATTTCTTTACTGTAACTACTTGTTTTTATTTTTTTCTGAGTGTCTAAAAGATATTTACTATGTAATTATTTTATTTTTTCTGTAATTTTACTGTACTTTTTTTTCAGCCATTTCTGTTTCTCACTGTAATTATTTAATCCAAAATAGTGATAATTATATTCACTTTATAGTTAACTTATAATATTTTAGTATATTTTTTTCTGTTGGAATAAATAAATCAATAAATATAAGGCCTGCGATGCCATTGTTTGAATTAAGTTGTTGACCGCAAACTCAAAATTAATTTAGCAGCATTTGAAGAATCCAACATAATTATCCTATTTAAAATTGCTGTATACCGAATACTTTGCAAGTGAAATTACTTTGATGGTCTTACGGTATATCACGTATTGTGGGTACAGCGCATCAAGTGCAGATGCGAAGACAATCATCCGTAAACCAATCAGAGAAGAAGCAGCGAACAGAAAGTAGGAAAATTATATTATCAGTCTTCTCAAATAAAAAGTGAGCAGGCAGAGATAATGTGACTCAGGAAAGATCTTTCACGATTGATACATTGAATTTATATTCCGGCATTAGGAATTTAAGTACGAGAATCTCTTTACACGTATGGTTCAGTCAGTTTCGTGGAGAGCTGTATGTGAAACCAATTGGCGTTTCTCTATATCGCTGGAAAATCGACCCATAAACCTTCAGACAATATTGCAGAAAGGAACACGATCGGCTTGCAGTCGACTCGAAGTCTCATACTGAAAGTCGTATCGGACAGGTGGGCCCAGCTGGAACAGGCGCGTGTGCTCCAGTCCCCGTCCTGTAATACAGCCCTCCTTCACTCAAGTCAGATCCTCCTCAGCTCTGAGGCTCGGCAAGTTTACGGTGGCTGTAACCTACTATCCTGACTTCAATACGAGATACAAAACCAGCTTTCCAAAAGGAAACGATTAGTATATCTTTACTTTTATATGAAACCATCAAGCTTTTGCTTTCGATGACCATGTCTTAAACTAACTATTATTAATTTACTTACAGCTTAGTATGTTTTGAAGCGTATCACTTCGTTTGATGAAGCTTTTGATATTTTTCAAAATTATTTTTAAGGACTAAATGTTTTTTGCTGGGTGCCAGTGAATATTTCACAAAGTCCAATTTGAATTTAATTTGAAAATAAATAAGTAAATTATCATGTATAAATACCAACCTGCAGGAATGATCATCGTCAAGGATTACTATTAAATGAAACCCACAATTGAAACATACAAAGAACAAACAGATTTATTCACTTCCTCCCTGAAGTAACTAATTACTAATTTAATTATTTGGACAAAAATGATTGAAATAAATACACTGAAAAGTAACAAAATCGTCACATCAAAATTAAAGTGGTTTGGAAGTAATTTATGGCCTCTGCGTCTCTCTCTCGAGCTGTTACTGGGCGGTGACTTGATCAACTGTGGTACTGATGATACTGTTGCAGTTGTTCATTTTACTGTGGGAGATGTGTCGTGGTTGTGGATTTAGACGTTGTGGCCTCAGGCCGTTGTAGCTAGGTCCTGCTGGGATCGTCGCATACAGCACTGTTTAACATGATTAGTTATACCGTTTCAAATAACTGGCTGGGTGGCACGCACTTCACCACATGCGCGCTATCTTCCTGCACCTAAGGTCCGCTCTCGCTCTCTCTGTCCTGCCTATTGTGTCCCTGCGGTGAAAGCGCCCGCTCCCGTTATGCCAATGGAATGCAGAGGGCTGCACCTCGGTTCTTCCTGCAGACACTACAGCGCACAGAATATAGACACAGTATTATTATTTTCAGTCTCCTCACGGATATTATTATTAAAATAACAGATAAATTGTCACTGTAACATCTGTTACGTTACAGTCTGTACGGTATTTTCCAGCCAGGACAAGAACAGTTAACGTTTCCTTATAAACTTAACTGAATTATGGTGTTAGAACTCTGGTTAAAATTTCCAAAAACTCCTCTTTTCTTTCTTTTACAATATCTGAAAGAAAATAAATAACTTAGCGACGTAAGCCAAACACCACTTTTATTTCAAAACTGTTCTTATTTAATCACCAATTAATTACAGTACAATTTTTTGCGTGACTTATTCACCGGTCGACATAATAAAATGTATACAGTTAAATTGCGTTTCCATTTATTGTCCAACTAATCGCTTTATGATTTCTGCAGCTTCTTCCGGTCTGCCGCCGTATTTTTATGCATCCTAGGCTTTCTTCTTTGTTGTCTCTATTCTTGGCTTCATAAATATTCCTTTTCCTCGAGTATAAATAGACTAGTTACTTACTACTTTCCTACTAAAGTACTCATAAAATAGGATTAGAATTATACATTTAGGAGGCGTCCATAAATTACGTGAAGTGAAATTGTGTAGGGAGGGGGGTCCGGGGAAATCTCACCAAAGGGGGGGGGGGGGTTTCAACGGAAATCTCACATGAGGTTTTGGAAATTTTTGTTGGACTATAGAGCTATAAAAAAAGGTCTACAAATGACGCGAAAGTCGAGTTTGCGGGAGTGCGTGTAACCGGCGTTGGGAGGGTGAGACCTATAAAAAAAAAGTCTCAAAAAGTTGCATGGGCGATTTTTAGTGGGGGAGGTCTCACGGACCAGATTTCTCCAGAAGGGAAAGGGGGGGGGGGGTCAGACCAGATCTCTCGAAGTCTCGCCAGAGGAGGGGGGGGTCCTGAAATCCGGAGAAACACCTCACGTAATTTATGGATGCCCCTTATATTTCTTAATACAAATATAAAATTACATAACTTCATATTTATAGTTATTAATAAATGAGGGTGATGTGTAACTGGTGAGCCTATAAGTCGATATTGTTATAGGTACCTCCTTAATCAGTCTATTATGTACTCCATTATGTATTATGTTTTTAAAGTAATTAAACACGTGACTACGACTTTAATATCAAGGTGAATGAATATCCCGTTCACAGAACAGCGTCTAATCCTATCCCTAAAGTATGTGGTCTCTACTACTTGCTAAATTTGATGTCAATCTTGTCTATCCAACTCACAGAGATTCTTCTGAATATCATAATATCTCGAATACGACCCGACAGCAACTACTGTGCATTTTACGACCCATTTTTCTTTTATGGTCGTTGATCATTGGATACCGTTGCATGATATTTGTGTTTGGATACTTCACTTTCACCGCAAGAGGATATAGTTTAGTACATAGGAAAATGACACTGTTCTAGACGCTATGTGCTATATTTCGATCATTTAGGTGTTTGTAATCTTAGATTTTCTATTTGATAAACGTTTTCTTGCCAGCCTTATTATAATCAGTTATTGAATATGAATCTGGTGACAAGCATCAGTCTTAATTCACACAATATTTTGCGAATAGTTAAAAAGCAAAGCTTTTTTTCAATACTATAATTTTTTAGAAATGATTTTAATTTATTTCTTACCTGACAACGATATTAAAAGAGAGGCAAAATACACTTTTAGTATGGCGGCAAATTGTAACTGGCAGTGAACGGTTGAAAAACTGAATCAGATAATCAGCTGTGAAACAGAATTTTAATGAAAATTATTATGCAACAAGAATTTTTCTTGTTTTTGCATGATCCACATTTCTTTTCTGATGTGATAATACTGATTACCAAACAACTTAATAGGAAACCTGTTCCTGGTTTTCATACTATGAGTTTATAAACCCATACGTATTGTGGTATGTATGGTTTATGGGTTTGGAATCAGAATCCCCAACCCATGATCAGGGCAACTGGTTGGTAAGTTGCGAGATTTCAAGTCAAAATAGCCGATCCTCCTATTATACAGCATAGCCGGAAAATACCGTCGTATAAGCTTCTGCTTTTATTGAAGAGTGTGAATTGTTGTTTTCAGATTTGTGTGCCTTTGCAGTTCAATGAAGTCAAGTTTTATAAATGCAAAATCACATGTTCGTTTCCACCTTTTTGTTCATATCGCTCGGAAATTTCTTGGAGATTCTTACATAGTAGATTAGATTTAAGATCCCTAATACTGCCTACTTGCATTTAAATTCCGTCATCAGCTTTGTCGGCTGCATTAGTTAAACATATGGGCATCTGGAAATAATTTCACCAGAAAAATAAGCTTTGCGTCTAACCCTTACGATTAACACGTATTTTATAACTAGTGATATTAAAGTTTTTTATGTTACTTTCGTCTAGAACCGTATGCAGATAACCATTTGAAGTTATAACCCATGAGCGACGGCAATATTGTCAGCGCCTGCATCACTTTATTAGATTTAAAAATTTCTAACGAACTGATAACGTAATCCTTGTAATCCAGACTGTGACAGAAACAAATTTTTTAAAAAATACAGTAAAAATAATAATCCCACTGCTTTAAATTTTTAAAACATTGCCTCCGACAGCCACTGATACGTATTTGTAAGCCGTCCCGTTTATCCTACCATCAAATCGATTTAACATAGCTTTTAGATTTACTGTATGTCTATATGTATATATCAGTCAAAAACGTTCTTCCAACTTCTCTCACTTCGAGAACCAATCGGAAGCACAGTATTTTACATTTGCAATCGTTTTATTTTTCTTAAGCTCGAAGATACAAAACTTTGTAACTGAGCTCTCTGTTCGATTATTGGCAAATTTTCACTGGATCAAGTATACTTAAAATGATTTTCATGGGACAGCAACAGAAAAAACCATACGAACACATAAAACCAGAAAATAAAAGTTAAGTGAAGGTTCAAGGTGCTTTAGCGCATAGGTCCCTTTCAACAGCATCATACATTACCAATATGCTTGCTACCCTGTACGAGTAGCTTGCAATGGCATCACCTACGTTTGTGTTCTGTTTCTCCTACTTAAAATCGCTGAAAAAGTTAGAGCAAGTAATTGTTTTGATAGATTTCTAATGACAGTGGAATGTGAGTGAATGCCAAACACTCGAAATATCGCCTCCTTTAACTACAGTGGTGCAGCGCTAATGATGCATCTATGCCGATACTGATTGACGAAGTAGTATTCTACTGTCTATTTAAATTTTATAATTCCAACTATCTAAGCACTGAAACTCGAAGAGCACACATTTTTCATGGTGTTAAAACAGCACAAAATAACTTCGCCTTATGGTCTTCAAATTTACTGTAGTATCCCTTTCACAGCCCTGTAAGTCAGAATGTGTTGTCACGTTGGCCATCGCCGTGACAGTTAACAGTTTTGACAGACTTTCTCCAATTTCACCCCATTGCACTTCGATAAAGCATAATATCAAATAAACTGCCCGCATATGTGCAAACAAAACTCATCTAAAGAATAAATAATGAATTCGGAGCAAAATGTGTTAACGTATGCATCGATTCATTCTGTCTGATGCAACTGAAATTGTATTTAAAAAACGAACAATAAAGTAAATAAACAGAGAGGCTGAAAATATTCCAGTTATGAAGCCTGGGCAAAACAATATTAACAACACCGACCACTGAATCAAGTCTGTTGTATTCTACGAGTCACTAGGTTCATATGATTAAATTTAGGACGGTCAGTTGTTGCAAATTATTATAACTAAGCGTAAAGTAATGCAGTATCACAAAGCCAATGAATAAATCTCAATGATGGTTAATTTAAAGGTAATATCAACCTAAATCTCGATGAAAACATTGTTTTTCACATGACTTTCTGGTCTATGGAAATCCTTTAAGACAAGGAAATGACAGAAGTGGTTGGGTTTAGTTAATATGATAAATAACTAGTCCACGATACAGTTCAGTTTAAACTTACTTTTATTTTCGTAAACAGGACGTCAAAGATACTGTATACATACAATCCAGCGATTGTATACAACACTTCTTCCTCAGATAACACAGTTCTTGGCCGTAATAAATTGAGTCGGTGAAAACTATTTCTCTGTCTCGGATGTTTGCTTTATACAAGCTACATCGAAATTTCTAGAACACTTCAAAAGATTCCGACAGATATTTCTTGAACAATAACAATACTCAAACAATTGAAACATATTAAAAACAATCAGAATTAATACATTATCATTTAAAGTTATTACAAAATGGTCATAAATGGAAATTAAAGATACGTAAACACAAAATTATTCACAGAAATCATTTTAAACTGTAGAAATTGTCCTTTAGACATCGTAACTTGCATTAATACTTGGAATTACGAACATTTAAGCAATTCTCTTGCAGAATTCTGTTCTTAAACATATTAAATGGCCTTAATTAATTTCTTTTTTTAATACAAAGTATATATACATTGATTTACAGTTAATTGAAAAACAAACATGCAAGATCATATTCAACCAAACTCTAGCTTACTATAAGTGCTTCATAAAATACCATTCCATTTAAGTTTAGGTTTGAGGGCTGTTACAGTACGTTTGTTGTTGGTTCGTTGATTTTCGTGTCAACCGTTTGTATGGTGAATGTTGTCCCTTACCGGGTCTTCCCTATGCTGCCTCAAGTTGTGGCGACAAAGTCGTGTGGAACTAGTTCTGCGAAGTCTGCTTAGCGTCGGGAGTAGACTGTCTCGGATGATTTAAAGGTGACCTCTACGTCGGCTACAAACTATTTCTTAGGGGTCAATGTGTCAGTATCGAGCTAGATAAAAACAGGTTTTACATACGGTAGACTGTTCGGAATGTCTATGGACCCTTGACATGATAAATTATTGCCTTTTCCCCACAGCGTCTATAATGTGATGCTCGTTGCCTCGGTGACTTTAACTTTTTCTGCTATTAACGGATGACATGGTTCCCCTAGATTTTCTAATAGAAAAATAACCTCTTGTGGAGACACTTCTACAAGAATTGGGATACTTACGAAAACTTACAAAGTTGTTGTTATTATGCTGTAAATGTATGAAATCATCTATATTATGTCTTAAAGGTGTTTTTTGTAAGAAGCGATTATCTCCCTTCACACCTAACCGGAATCGATAAATGAGGTATCATTTTGAAGATTAAGAGCTCCTTTACATCATATTTTAGGAACGTAATTTTTTTGAATTCAACCCTAAAATGGTAAAAGTATCATTATTTCTAAAATTTATTTTTCATCGGGATACATTTATATCCCTTCATAGCTACCTGAAATCGATAAATGAGGAATCATTTTAAATTTTATGGTCTTCTATTTGTAATAAATATAAAATGAGAATAAAAATCGGAATTCGATCCTTAGACAGCAAGAGTATCATTATTTCTAAAACTTTTTTCACAAGCTTTTTATCTCCCTTCATACATAACCAAAATAGATAAACGAAATATCCTTTTATTTAGTAATCTCTTCGCTTTGGTAACATTATAAGTTCAGAATAAAAATTTCAGAATTTTCTGAATTTGACCCTTAAATGGCAACTATCAAGGTCAAGCGTATAATACAGTTCAGAACCATGCCGTCAGGCTTTGCTGGCGTCGCTAAGGATTGATTACATTAGCTGTAGAGATCAGAACCACAAATCGCAGAGATATCAATAAAGGATTGGTCGATGTACCATATATATATATATTATATCAGAGATATGTCACAGATATGTCAAGGAACTGTTTCACTGGCGTCGACAACGGTTGATAGTGTTATTTCTGGATAGCAGCACATATCGCAGAGATATCGATATACTGTGTTTTGTACATCTTAGTTGCATTCTGGTATGGTATGTGACAGTTCGGCTTCCGGGAAGGGAGAGCTTCAGGTTTTTACGTCAAAGTATAGTACTGCAAGATTACACATCAGTAAATATCAGAAAGATATTGCAAGAAATTAGTCGGTTCTTCTTTCAACCCACTAAAAATTACCAACCTCGTTATTCACTGTATTTTATTTGCTATATTTTCGCACGGATCATCTGGTTTTAACATTACAACGCGGAGCGATCTGTCACAATGATTCTACAAAGAGGGAACTCACTAATAATCTTAATAGTTGTATTGTTATTGTTTTAACTTAAATCTCATCAACTAACGAAAGCCAAACATCGCCATCTTGAACATAGGAAATATAAAAATTTCATCCAGAAGTTATTCACATCTGATTTACGGAGAGATGAATTATGGACAAAGCCACGTGTTTGAAGTGAGACGATTGTAACATGCGCAAAATTTAGCTGAAGGAATCACATGATACTAAATTAATGTAAGGAAGATAAATTTAGGCAGCGTAATTCATGAGAAGGATAATGGAGAGACGGAACGCAATCGAATTCCTCCATATCTTACTTCATCAACTAGTATGTGATACGTAGCAGAGACCGAAATATAGATTTGAAAACTGTGCTACAATATTCAATGAACAGGTGATCGACACGATCATCATTCACAATTGTGTAGGTAAGGTTGATTTTATAATGGAAACTTCTAAAGTTTTGTAGAAAGAGAGTGTTCGCATAAGGATGACATATTTACATCATCCAGAGCTTATATAGCAAAACAGTAATTCTTCCATAGAAAATTTATATTTCACCTTCATGTGGACACCTACAATTGCGCTAACACAATTAGATATAATGTGCATACTTCTAAGCAAACATAAGACACAAGAATATTTTTTCTACGGTAACACTTCTTACAGTTGCTTTAACGCATTAGAATTAAACAATTACATTTGATAATTTTCCAAATGGCATCTCCGGGGGAAAATGAGCTTATATTGTTGACACATTTAGAAATTTATTTTTGATGACATTGGTGAGGTTTTTTTAATAATCTGCAAATTTAACTTTTTACAGAATGTGGAACAAACAGCTATACTACTTAAGTTTCTGTATTGGAAGCCGGTCAATAAACATGGCAAACAAACGACCTGACAAACGATAAATTCTTTTGTAGACAGAGGAAGAGCTATTAGGCGGTGACCAATAAATACAAATTTGCCAAATGTCGTAAGACAGTAATTGTAAATTAGTTTGGTGCTCGGTTGGTAGGCAAGAACGTGAAACATTTCAACAGTGCATCATTTTACGTGTATGAAATTAGAAATGTGAATAAAACCACGTTTCTCGGGAAACGCATTTTTATTTACCGACTCTAATGAACACCAGCAAAATGGACAGGTGAGTTCACCTGGTCACTGATGTCATTCCTGTGCGCGACAAAAAATAAATATTCTCTGTTACATTTGGGCCAATTGGTGAGGCTAGTCTCCTCTCGCAATCATGGATTTGGCCAATTTCGACCTCACCGCTGAACTTTAGACAGAACCAGTCAAACAGTTGCAATGACGGAGGAAATTCAAGAACATTACGTCTCTGTATTCGGTGGAGAAGCATCTAGATAGATAGCTGGCCGAGATGCGTTCTCAATGGAAGAACAACATTCGCCCTTCGCATGCGGCCGTTTACAGTAAACTTCTGCAATCTGTAATTAGCCTCAATAATCAACAAACCCATAAGCGACCCTGTACGATGAAGTTGACATACAATTGGCACGTTAAAACTGATGATGATTTTTAAAATTTAAATTCAAGAATCAAAACAATTAGCTTCAATTAGATTCTAGTTAAAATAAAATCCCTGAAATGAGTGTACTGATATAATTACATTCCCAGTACAAGTCCAGTAATTATAATTTATATAGTCTATACTGAAAATAATGGCTACTTTTGATATCAACACAATGCGAATTAATTTATTCTGCTCCCGTTGTTTTACATTTCATTACCTCCCAACGGTTGGCGCGATTATAAATGTAACATAAATTATTACGAACGCAACTCTGTTCTTTCACAGAAACATCTTCAACGGTTTCTCCTGTTAAATGTGGGTATATGGTTATGGTCTTAGATACGTTTGCAACGAAATTATTATATAAATTATGATTTGCTTAGATCTTCAACTTACATTTATTTTGTATTTACATTTACTCCATCCATCAGAGATTTCAGCTTGGTTATTGTGCAGCGGGTCATGTTCAGTTATCACACTGACTTTTACTTCACTGCTCTGTATAGCTTTCCAGTAGGAACACGTTTGTTTATCTTTATACCATATAAAACTGAGTGATGTTACTTTGTATGTCTGCCTCTCTTCTGTTTATTTACTGTGCGGCGCGTTTCTGGAAATGCATATGTTTTATTTTGTGATTTGGTGTGCCTTTTTTTTAACACATTGACTGCCATGATGAAACTTGGACTATGTATTGCTATGCCACATTGAAATCACAAATATTACTTGTCAGGCCAAATTGATTTTTTGCATCAGATGTCTTCTTTTGATCATGTAGAACTAAGTTACTTCATAAAATATAAAGTTATGACTGATCTGGATTGATAACAGGTGTGAGCCATATATGGCTCACGTGGCCCAACAACTACATTTTAAAACAATTACGATCTGTCGCCACGTGGCTCACATCATTTAAAACACAATAGGTATTAAAAAAAAAATCAATTATTTGCTTATATTAGCTACATATAAAATTGATAACTTGATAAGTTATCTTGCATAGCCTCATTCACTAGCTGTTCAAGTTCTTCAAAAGTTTGTCTTCTTTTGGCCATAACAATAAACTAGGAAACTAACCAAATACACAAACGTAACCTCAAATAGCATACCCGAGCAATCAGCAAAACAAAACAGTACTACAGCTGAGTCGTCGAAAGTTGATCTCTGACGGTTGCAGTTTGGAATCAACAGGGCTACCAAATGCAAAAATATTGATTGCTAAGAACATTAGAGTGTTCAGTGGAGCCACCACTTTTAAACCCATAGTAGAAACGCATTATCTGTGAGCCCCTTGATACTCACGAGGCCTCTAAACACAACTCTGCATGTGAGCCAGTTAAGGCTCACGCGGCTCACTGCACAATGTATACGTGAACCAAATATGGCTCACGTGGCGTCATAACCCATGCAACTGTGAGCCAACATTGGCTCACGTGGCAGTCAATGTGTTAAATTGTCTTGATTGTATTGTTTGACGTAGTTCGTATTTTCTTTTGAACAATGTGTAACGTGTCTGATATGTTAAATTTGTGTATTTCACGCTGAGCCCTACTATTACTTCAAACTCACTAAGAGTTTTCTTGTATCATCGTTTCCTATCCTTCTTCCTTTAATTAATGGATCAATTGTTGTTATTACTCCTACAGGAACAATTTTTCTTCACGCTTATTTAATCTATCAGTATTGTCGACTGTTTCATATTTACAGTTTTTTGTTCTGTTTTTCATTTTTGTTTTAATGTTTCTCATTCCACATACCACGATGCTATAATAATACATTCAGGTAAAATGAAATCTGAATTATAAATTACTTCGGCAGCCTAGTGAAAGTCTCTTTGCTGTGTATTAGGCTTGAGTCGTGGCTATACCGTGGGATCCAAATAACTGATCGTCCTTGACTACTGACAGGAACAAAGTAAATTCAGTAAAAATTCATTTACACCAAATGATTTGAACCCATGATACTGCCATTTCTTTCAATCTGCCTTAACCATTAAGCACCTAGACTGCTGCCCATAACTGTTAGAACAAAGGAATTATTATATCTCATTACATTTGATAAATAAAGAAGACATACTTCTGGAAGGTAGTACTGAAACCGACACTGATGGCAATATACAAAAGCATGCATTACAATAATGACCAAGAGTCCATTCATTTAGTAAACTGGAAGGAAAGATCGAAAGCAAGGCGAGTGCTTACCAAAATTTCCGCCTTCTTATGCGGAAACAGGAAATTATGAACGTCCTTCTTCCATAAATAACCTGTGTTTCGCTTTCCTGATACTCTGCTATCAAGCATTAAGAGACACTTTATTTCACTCCAATATTCAACTATATTCTTAAATGAGAAACAAGTGCTGTAATGCTCTCACTCGTAGATTTTTTAAGACTGTCGTCTAGATTATTTATAAAATTCCTCCATTCATTCTATACGAACATTCATTGTGTTTGAGAAAATAAAAATTTACCCAAATTTCTTTTAATCTAGACGCGTCAATTCTCCTGTGAATCCGAGCGAACGATGGACTGATAAAAGCTATAGCAGTTTAGCCGAATCGTCAGAATTTAATTATTCGAAGCGTTAAAGATCCTTGTAATTATTAGTGGGCCGCGATCTCCAGCCAATGAATTTCAAACAAATCGGAGGATCTACCAAATAACGAGTCTTCTGAAGTGGTGAGGTTGAAAATACAGAGTTTCAGAAAAACAATTGATGTCCAAGTTGATGGTGCAACATCATTTTACGCCCATATTTTAGCGAAATACAATAAAAAAAATTAGAATATTTCACAAATACAAATATACATATATACGTCTGTAAAAGATTATAACAGCAAACTGACTTAGTTTCTTGTTATATTTATGCTGACGCTTAATAACTAAAGCAATCGCTTCTTTTCCGTTATTAACTTTCACTTCTCCGAAGTAAGCTACTACGGATTTTATTCGAGCTCTGGGTGTTGTAATTTTGATGTTACTGTCAACAGTAATATAATAACAAAACGTACGAGTATTGATAGAAGTTTAATCAATATAAATTCTTAAAGCAGTCGGAATATCTTGCGAATGGATATTCCGTACAATCCGGCAAGGGAATGCTGCGCGTTTAACGCTGTGTGTAAACAGCCCGTTTTCCTCGTGATATTCTACTACACATCACTTGCAGAGTGTAACAGAGATAAAGTATAAATCCTTATAATTAATAACAGTGTGGCTCTAGATAGTGCTAATTTCATCTATCAGCTGACACGTAATTTTTACTTAACAACATAGTAGTTTATCTGTTACCAAAACGTTACGCAAAATAAGTGTCACTATTTCTATCTGCTATTTTATGATTTTTAACTTGGGAAAAAATCTTTCAGAAATTTAGAAACTGATAGCTTAGAATAACTGAAACGTAGGATATTTATAAAACCACTCCTCTTCCTCGTGGATGTTACGACGTCCATATCCTGACTATCGTTCTCCACAACTATGAGGAAACAAACTACTTGCTTGAAACTTTGGCTAAATGAATTTACATCCAGTATCCTGATTTGTACTGTAAGACTGGATTCTTACTCATTTCAATATTCTGAAACATATTGTGTTTGACTTTAGCATCACTTTAGCGTACAACAGGTTAATATGTCAATACATAAAGATACCAGTAGTTCTAAATTAAATCTTGAGAATAGGAAATTAATCCAATAATATTTTGGTTGAATGATGGATCAGAAACTGTATTGTTTCATTGATGGAATTGTACGGATGCTTGACTGATCTATTAATAGCAAAAAATTTTGAACCTCACTTTTAAAAATGATTGTCAGTAATGTTTAGATGCAATTACAAATCATATATTTACATTAATTCATAGCCGAACGAATTGGATGAAGGGTAAAGTTCATCAGTGACATTAGACAGTACTCAATTCATATTCACGATCCAGCCATCAAATTGTGGGTATAAATAAATAATTAAAAAAAATCCGAAATTGCTCAAAGGAATGTGGAATTGTCCCTAATCAAGGACCGTGCCCGTTTTTTTTTTTTTTTTTTTTTTTTTTTTTTCTCGTTGCTTAAAAACTAATATTTTCCGAGCCATTGCAATAATAATGACTTTACTAAAGAATAACAACGAAAATGAATTTGGATTGCTTTGCATAATAGATGCATGCAGACATGTGTAGCTTTTGCTTCTCATTAAGTGTATAATATGTTTTCACTGTCCCAGTTTACAGGCAACACAAGAAAAACGCTCATAAAACCACTTTTGCCCGCGGCCTGACTCGAACGGTGGAACCGCGAGACACCGCACTAGCTTCCGGGATCAGCATGGCACCCGCGAATCTGAGCCATTTACAGTACCATTCTCTCTGGATTACCAGAGACAGAAGCTAAGGTAACAACAACATATAACCAGACTGGCATTATCTTTCCTCCTACCTCAAATTTCCTGTTTCTTTCTTGCTATTTCAGATTTCGGAAATAAGGTTATCATGTCATTATATTCAGGATATACATCAATTATATCATTGCTGATCACTATTAGGAGCAGCATTTTGTTAAATACGGAATCTCCTATTAGCATGTTATTCATCAATGATGATTTTTTGTTTTCGTAAGAATAACTACTCACATTTTCAATTCTGATTTGCTTGCTAATACCACTGAGTCCAATAGGAACGTTAGCTACAAAAACCGCACATTAGTTTGACTTAGGTCCTTGTTTGTTTTTAAATAGCCATCATTACCCTAATCATCAATCTCCCGCCTTTGCCATAAGCACTAGAAAAAAATTGGTAACGTTGAGTGGCCCAAATCGTAATGGTTAAATTAATTTATCGGAAAACTGGCTTTCAGTTCCTACTCACCCTTTCTCGTTTCAGCCAAACATTAATTTTATGATTCTTTTCCACTGTTCCAATTGCCCACGAAATATATATAAACTTACTTATATGATAAGTATTTTGCAACAAGTGAAAAGGAGATAAAGAATGAAAAAAAAATGATAGCACCTGGGCTTGAACCGAGAACCAGCACGTTACCACTCAAACACCTGGACTCACTAAATCTAGTGCCTCATAAATTATATGACCAAAGAAAAAGTATACATGTAGATACAACATTCCGTGTTTGAATAGTAATCTGTATACAGAATCGAACTGTTGCAATAGAAGTAATCAGTTAAATGAAAATATTCTAGATGAGACTGGAACATAAATAATTTTTCATTTCGCCTATGTGTGTGTCCAGCTATGAGACACTATTTCTGGTATAGGGAAATTGCTACAGCGCTACTACTAGGCAGAACATCGTGGCAACATCGCAGAAAGGAAATATGGCAACACTTACCAGTAAAAAGTCTTAACTTTCCTACTTCCTTCGGCAAGGAAGAATACCTTTATAACGCGTAAATAATACATGTAATAATTTAACACGAGCAGCACATTTGGCAAAAGTTTTTGTTGGTTTCAGAATTATCCAACTTACTGCTGGCAATTGAAAATACGGTGGGAATCCATGTTAATTGCATGAGGGCAATACAAAAAGTAACGTCGCCCAAGCATTCATAGATAAAGAATCAAATTATTTTATTTAATTTATTTACAGTTTTAGAGGTTGAACAAATATCTATTTTTCTTCATCATTACCATTTCGGAACACACGTTGGTCGTTGCTGTGAATGACAATGGTTCGAATCCAAGTTCGGCCTAGCAGATTTGTGGTTTCCAAGGTTTCCCCAAATCACACCATATGAATACCGGAATGGGTTCTTTACAAGGGCATAGCCGAAATCCTTGCCACTACTCCTATCCAGCCAATAATCACCTCTATTTCGACGAGGCGTAAAATCATAAGAAGAAGAGCTGGCTAATTTTATTGAGGAGGTCGCAGCTGGCTGGAAATCGATTAACAATACCTTTCCCTATTTTTTTTTTTTTTTTTTTTTTTTTTTTTTTGCTTTACGTTTCATCGTTGATGAAGTTATTAAAGTAGGGAACGGCCATGGCCTTCTATAAGAATCGTCCCAGCATTTGCCTGGAGCCAGAACGTTACCGCTCACACGCCACGCTCGGTCTTCCGGTCTTTAGACATTATCAACCTTACTTTACCGGTAGACTGTGTTTTTTTGAATCCTTGAGACCTAGGCGATTACGGAGTCGATTATGACGGGTGACAAAACTTGAGCGTTCCACTTTATACCGGAGACTGAAGAACAATAACGCGAACAGTGACATCCTCATTCGCCAAATGCTTGTATTTATTTATGTTATTACAAACAAAGAATAACGCAGGTAATTTCACGCCTTGTTAAGTAACGAGCATTTAGCCCCAGTATTTAATAAATCCCAAAGCTGTAAAGATCATGAAGTAATAGTGTCAACAACTAACAGAATTGTAGAAAACGGGAAAAACGGTAATTTAAGAACTCCCTGTCTTTAGGCCCGATTCTCAATTAACTTTAATTACTTATACCAGTTATAAAAGAATATATTTTTGTCCTACGATAATAATCTGGTTGTAAATTTTTTAGTGACAATGGTCGTTTGATTTGTTGCGGTGCTAATATTTAGTTTTGCGCGATTAACTCTCATTTATTTATATAGTGCATAATCATTATCGTCCACCTACAAAGAGGGCAATAATTCCTCTTGTAAATTATTTCTTTCTGAAACGCGATGATCGTTCTACTGTGAAATAATTATTTTGGAAACATGTGTGTCGCTTGAAAAGGGACAGATGATATGATTTCGGCGCGGCTTGAAACCCGTCAGTTCTGTCGCCGCAATTTTTTCATGCTTACGTCGGCTAATAGTTACGAAACATTGGGTAGTTTCTCAGATGTTTATCTTATTTCCTGACGCAGTTAGGAAAGAATCATGGATACCTTATACTCATAAGCAATGTGCAGTTTCGGTACGCTTAAAAAGAAAATACAAGTAAAGATAAATTTCTAAATTAAAAAAAAGAGAACTACTTGGATTTGAACTCGGAACCGCTCGCTCAGCAAGCCAGAACGCTAACTGTAGGACCACTGGACGCTCGGTGTTTCTTTCCTCGTATAGGTGTATACAACGCAGCGAAGGAAAACTGTTTCATTCAATCCATCTTGGAGAGAGACACTTCAGAATAATTTCTTGTTTCTGTAGTTTCGTAGTACTATAATTCTAGCTCATGGAACATGATTATCCCTTGGTTTGTGGACTGACCAGATATATGAGTGAAATATTATCCGAAGGAATTATCAAAATGAGTATAACAATCTTATCGTTATAGTTTTATGCTAATCAACCGTAGTAATATATAGCATTGAGCCTGTTTCCTGCCTCACTTTAATGCAATCCCGTTAATTAGAACTTTTGGGAAACGTTTCAAGATCTGAATTTTGGTAAAGTATTATAGAAATGTAATGGTAGGATGATGAACTGTTCAGCCAATAAGAATCGTCAGTGGGAGGAGCTTAATTCCTACCTGTTGGCCAATTGTTTCCTGCATTGACTTAAGGAAATGAAAAATCTGCAGTATAGATGACTCTGAATAAAATATCCACCAATGAAATTGCGAGGAGGCGGAGCCAGTATTGCGTTACTGTTGCCTGGGATGACATTGATGCCAGATTGTGCAAAATAAGAGTGATAGAATTTTTCACCGGCGGCCAGATTTAAAGTCAAAGTGTGTACATTTATTTATGTTAGCAACTACCACCCAATGTCGGTTAACTCACTTCCGGTCCGGAAGCCGGAAGCGCAGTAATGGAAGCCTTCTGTTAATCATAACGTCTTGCAATTCGGCTATCCATCCGCTTAGTGGTGGAAACCATTACGGTATAATGCACATTATCTATCTGCCAATTTACTGCATTCGTTGCTGTGAGCGACAACCAGCCACTTAGTTGGTTGGGTACTAGTTTCGCTAGTTTTGCGTCTACACCGAATATGTGGACATCAGCGTCTATATTAACACTAACAGTCAACTGAAGTTTAGTCCTGCGAGTTTAACCTTGCTGTTAATTGTAATTTGTGTCCCTTTTCCTAATTATTATTATTACTCCGCGATCCACTATATGTGTTGGGTGGAGGGAGTATTGCACCTATCGAAAAGGGTGATGGTTTGGAAGGGATATGTGGGATATGGCAGGAGGCACCGATGGGCTATTGTGAGGAACCATCCCAGCATTCGCCTGGAGTGATCCGGGAAAACCATGGAAAACCCAGATCAGGATGGTTATACGTTATATGACTAGTCTGAAATTTTTTATAAGTATCATTCAACAATATTATGATGATTTTCTTAAATATCTCCTTCTTTTAAGATAAGCTGTTGATTAAATCTGAAATGAAATATTAGTACGCCCCTTTCAATCACTATACACGAAAATTAAAACTGATTTAAGAAACACTGTTCATTACCGGGATGAAATTATTAGCAGTCAGCCTTCATAAATTTTAATGCACTGTCAACACCAATTTGTCTTGTTATCTACACATTTACCATACACTAGATATATAACTTTCCATTTACCGCGGAAAAAAGTTATCTACTTGATATCTTCTCGTTATTATTATTAATAATGGAATGGAATTAGGAGTAGTACTAATCATAATTCAGCACACAATACAGAACAGTTTTAAAAAATCAAACAATAGTGAATATCAAAAGCATATGTCTAGATTAAAAACATAATAAATTACAGTGTAATCCCAATTAGGAAATCTCTAAATTGATAAGCGAACGCTCATAAGGGACTCTGTTGCATTATGTCGTGATCGTTTGGTGTTCTGCTCCAAAGTCACTTTACGGGGATGAAGCCATAATCCGCTTGGTTAATGAATCCACACATCTGCCAGGAGTCTAATTATATTTAAACCAGACCACATTCTTCTGGGTAGGTAAAAAAGTCGGTTTCTTAAAACTAACTAAATAAATATTTTGCATTTAGCAACAGTTCAGGAAATATGAATACTGGATTCAATCAAAGAACAATAATCTTTAATCATATATTCGAGTAGCAGCAGCGGCAAAGGAAGATCAAGAATCTTGTCTAACGCTTGTTACGTTTCGTAAAGAAAACTTTCCTTTCCGTCTAACCAAACGTATTACACTAAGATACCACTATCTTATAACTTCTTTAAACCAAGTTAAGCCGTTCTCCAGGCAGTATCTCTTGAAGGACTGGGTTTGTATGAAACCAAAGTCCATTAAACCTATCCCAATAACACCCAGGTTAAACCAACCACGAATGATTCAAGAATTATAGAAAATCTGTCATTATAGATGATTACTGATCTCGTTGATGAAAAATATCCATTTGTCTTATTTCGCAGTAATGGTTATCCATCGTCATGTTATCGAATACATTATCTATCCACATATACGGTTCCTCCCAGAATAAAACAAATATTCTGAAATGAACAGTGCAGCAGATAGTTTTGATGGCTATAAAAGAGGGTAAACTATTTTACTGATCATTTGAATGTATATAGGAAAATATTTCCCACCCTTCCTTCTGCTACAATGCTTATGTGTTAGATGAAAGTACACATTTGTTCCTAAATTAGAATAGCTCTGGAGAATTATTAATTTCCGTTTATTCGTTTCTGAGTAAACATTATGAACCAAAGTTTTCATTACTGGCTATAATCTCTTTTGTCACATTTAATTCTTTTATATATATATATATATATATATTGATTGAGAAAGGAGGATTTAATACTACTGGAGTGTAATCACGTGGTAAAAGTTGTTAACAAATTCATGATTAATATTCTTCTTCAGACAGTCATAAACAAGCAGCGGAATGTTATTAAGCATTATGGAAGTTTCAATGCGTTCGGAAGCTTTATTTTAAGCTGTAATTGAACTTAAAAAATTCAATGTTTTTTAAGGTTCAAAGATATTTGATCGCATATATTAATTATCGCTCATAAACCGATTTAGTTGAAAATTATCCTATACCTTCATACTAAGCTGCTTAATTGCGTAATATCCCACCTTTAAGTCATGATCGAATATTGCTGATTGCAGGATTGCAGTTATTTATCCATATCATCTGATTTTATAAATTTCTCTCTTCACTACAGCTAATTTTTTTTTTTTTTCCAGCACGTGATTTTGCTTTAAATAAAAGTAAAAGCGTTTTTCGAGCATTAAAGTAAATTGCATACTTTGGAGTTTTCAACGTACATGTAAGCTATAAAACATAGAAATAATTGTCAATTGTTGTTATATGTTTTCAATAATAGAACCTTTAAATAAAACGATTTCTGGTTCTTTATTTATTCCAAAAGTGTGTGTACCATGAGTCTATTCAGTTTCGATGGAGTAAACGGTAATTTATTATGCAAAAATGCTCTTCGGAATGACGCATGGATTGTTCTGAGAAACAATTTTACCATAAAAATTTGATTTATTCATGAACATATTCTAATAGTAACTCTTTGTGTGTCCGAAGGTCTAAGCTGTTTGTTTTCGAGATAATTTGCGCATTGTATAAAGCAGTAGAAACACTAACGGACACCCACTTCCAACGCCTCCGCCACGTCTGCCGTCGTTCCCTCTACTCGTCGCAATCTAGTCCGCACTAGAGTGTGGATAATGCTGGGCTCTGACGTAATTACCATCCTTTATGGCAGACGCGCTGCAAGCTTCTTTTTTAATTAACGGTCGTATAATTAACGGAGCTCTCTGTAATCATTCCTCGGGCTATCATAAGAGTTAAAAAACTGTGAATTTTTTGATAACACGGTTCGCCAATTTCCACACCATTCCAGACCTGACTCAACTAGCTACCAGAACGTGAAAAATAGGAGCATAATTTTCTCTTCGTCCTTACAAAATTGAGAAAAAGAACTCGATTTTCTCATGGAGATTGTTTCTTTAGTGCGATTTCTCACCTTTCACCTGGCACTTCATTTTTGCAGGAACTTGGTATATACTCCATGTCAGATAAGTGGAAAAACCGTAGATTCTTCAGATGAATGCTTTACGATCTTCGAAAAATAGATGAGAAAGTTACTTGACACTCGGTATTCTGTCCAAAGACATCAATATAAAAGTTAACAATACTTACAATAACAACTTGCAACCGCAACACTTCGTTTGTAAGGGTTTAGTATATCGAAACCATTGCGGAAACCTTGGTACTTAGAATAAGAGGAATTATTATGTGTTTGCACCTATTCACTTAAGATCATTGCGTAAAATATTATTAGTTCCTTAATAATACCACAATATCAGTGAAGTTCAACGGAAAAACATTCTTTTCTTTCAAGAACTGTTATCACCTAAAATCGAGAAAATGTGAAAAAAATTACTTTCTATTGTTCATTGAACAGTGGGCACTCAGTTGAAGAAAATATTTTCAACTAATGTTGCAAATAAGACTTGTTCTTCAAAATGCCTTCTGGGAGTACGGTCTTCGGGAATATCTGCATTATACTCTCTTTCTCTTGACTAAATATTTAATACTGTAAACATGGTATTAAAAAAAACAGTTTACGAGATATTGCGAATAGTTTATGGGATGTGAATCACTCAAGACTGAGGTGATGCGTTGTGAAAAAATCCGTGGTTGTAGACCATATCACCCAGTAGGAATGAGGCAGCGCTTGTGTTGGATTAATTTTATATGCAGAATTATCTGTTCTTGGTGGAAATTTCTAGAAAAGTTTCTAACAAGAAATTACAAATGAAGCATATTTTTTTTGTAATATCGAATTGAAATTCATCAGCTCAACAAAGTTATATGGGGTAGTAATGAAGTTTGTCGTGCCATACTCCGCTTGCACTATTCTAAGTATCAAGCGGATTTCATCGGCCACTCTAAGCGAATACTGGCGACTATATTCATCATAATTCGTAAACATATTCTTGCTATATCGTTTTACAACCTGTAATTGTTTTGGCGACTAGAATTAACTTGATGTGAACTGCGTTTCATTAGCTGTAACATACTTGTAGGTATAAAGTTCACAGTTATTCTTAATTTGTCTGCAGACAGAAATTTTACATGGAGTAAATTATTGTAATTGGTATACAGAATTATCTTATATATTTTTCTTAAGTGATTACCATTATGAATATTTTAATATTGAAGATAATATTGCTTCACTACACATGTTGACGCTTATCGCTAGATAAAGAAAGACTAGACAACAGTTATACAAACCCGCTAGCAGATCTTTGGTTTTATGTCCCTCTTAAGACTGCGAAAGAGATTTTTAAAATGGAGTAGCAAACAATATGTCTTTCATGTAAACGAAATAAATCAGACATTCAACAAGACTATAAATTTATTGTTGTGGCAGAATATTAAACGAAGCAAAATGATTATCAGCTAAAATAATTCTCTAGTTACTGCACATTTTTTTTTAAAAATCGTAACCGTTGATTTATTGGATAAAAATATTGATCGACTGAAATAGTAAATTAGGTCTATTTTTATGCCTGAAGTGTGAAAAATAATTATATTTATTAAATAGTAATAAAAGAAAAAGATAAATTTCCCTACAGTTTGAAGGTTTTAAGTTTTAAATATTTTTGACATTTTGTGTTGAACACGGGAAACTAAATATTGATGCTTTTTATAAAATCCCCTGTTTTCAGTGCACTTGATTGTAGGCTCTCAGCTGACGGAATCACAAAGTCATCTTTGAGAGACATGATAATACCTGACTACACTGACATTTTTTGTTTCTTTGTTTTTTTGTTTTTTGTTGGTTAAATAAATCTCCCGAAGTTAACCTTGGAGACTGGAACTTGATGGGATATATATTTTTTTTCCCTTTTTTACCAGATGTTTTTGACATATCATTTTTGCTCATCACAGTAATTGTTCAAGGTTGTAATAGCCATGAAGGTTAATTTGGTTACTTCACGCTGCGTGCTTTGTGATCGCGGAGATAAATCTTTGATGTGTAAAGATGTTAAATTCCTCATCCACTGGTGATTGCAGGGCCTAATGAGATATCTTGTCTGTTCAAGTAAGAGAATTCGCGCGTGGCTTTATTGACCCTTCAGGTCCTCAGTGTTGGTAATTGGAATCGCTTCCCCTGCAGCAAGTGCGTAAGTCTGGTTGTCCGCACCGCAGGCGCTGCGAGTTTTAACAGCGGAGTATAAAGCGTCCGCTCACAAATTTACGACAACATATTTCACATTAATATGAAGCGGTAGTTCGGTATCCGTGCTCTCTGCAGCAGCTGAACAAAAAAGAGAGGTGTGCTGTACGAAATTTAATATCATAATTCTTCGTTAATTAGTTTTCCAAGATAAAATTTCTCGTCCTTAATTTTCAGACTGAAGTAATAAGCAACTGTGGTGTTCTTTCACGCTCCACTGATTGATACCTTCTTACGGAAGATATTCTATCTTTATCACCGGTCCATCTTTATGAAGAAATGCTTGGAAAATTGCAAATGGTACTCGAGCTGTGTAATTAATTTTATAATGAGAGACCGTAATACGTGGATGCATTAAAAGATTTGGATCTAAATTCTGTTAGCCATGACGGTTAATTTATACTCCTTTCACAGAAAACACATTCCCTATCTGCTTAATGTTTAATATCACCTCGGTTAGCGTAAAACATGATAACTTATTGCTGCTTCTGCTTAATTTTAACGTGTGCCATTCGAGCCTATTTTTTTTTTCTAAAGTCTTTGGCCAATTTAAAATTATTGCAATATACCTAATAAAGAATGAAAACGACTTTAGGTATCTGAAGGGATCTGATTTTACTTATTAAAATATTTCAGAAGAATTACAGATGCATTTTTATGTGGTTACAATCTACATTCCCAGAAAATCTGGAAGTAACTAAGCACATTCTTCCGTACATAAAGTACTCTTCCAGACTGGCGTGTGAGGATTATATGTGTATGTATGTATATATAAAATAGTGTAGATATCATAATTCTAATTTATATGAATATCACCACTGGAGTAACAATGAAATTAATTCGTGGTAACTTTTGCCTTTGTTGATTTTGCTAACCCCATAGAAAACCTAAACAAAAATTACTATGTGGGATTTCTCATATACTACTCCTCTGTTGATAAATGGAAGAAGAGTAACCTAGTGGCTTAGTGGTTAAGGAACATGACTGAAGGTCGCAGTCGAATACCTGTCTCGGCATGGATTTTCATAAGACCTTAACCCTACCTTAATTAATCTCTGGCACATCTTGTTGTTTAATGTGAAGTATTTCAAAAATATTCCGTGGTTCGGACTCCACCTTAAACTTTAGGCCCCTCTTTTTGGTAGGATTACCGGGTTGACGTAGGTAAGGAGGAATGGAACTGTCTCCCAATACCAGACTGAGTATACCACCTTTCGGAGCATCCAACTAACCTTCGGGTTGAATACCAATCTTTTTTTAATTGATAGAAATTTAGTCTATGGACGTTCCGTGAGTTGAAACAATTCTTTCTAAGTACATTGATCTTTAGGCTAGTTATTAATTTAAAAAAATAAAAAACCTTGTGATAGAACGTTCGGATTACTCTTTTTTAATAGTGACTACGCCCTTTCAACCAAGCCAAGGCCATCGTAATACTGCACAATTTTTATTACTAGTATTAATTACGAGCGGTGATATTGTTTGAAAGTGGATTGTAGGTGAGTTTACTCTACAATGGTCACAATATCATCATATAATTCTAATTAAAGATTACTGAATTATTGAATGTTTGATCCACAGAAGATTCAGAAGTTGGTAGCCTACACAATTCCACTTCTGTAAGTTGAGTACTAAAACGCTCATAATGCTCATTTCACGGTTTTTAAAATATTAGATGAAACAGGTGAAACAAAATTTGGAATTAAACAGGGCTAGTGACCAGGGATCGGTTACACCACCTCGGTCACTGCGACTTGATGGGGTGGCCAATCAGAGCAGTCGGACACGGAGTTAGGCAGCATTTTTATGAAACCTAGTTTACTTGCTTAAATTTGACCTGAAACGTGAAAGAGCCGTTTAGGGCGTTAGAGCACTAATGACCTCGCTGTTGACGCGCCCTAAAGCCTTAACAACAACAACAACTACTACAGGGAGTAGTTCCTCCACTTGATGTCTCAAGCTCGAAACATCCTCTGTCCCACACTACGTTTTTAAGGTGAATTGGTTGCTTAGCCTGAGGGGTGTGCAGGTGAATGACTACTTATGCAACTATAAAAATTAAACAATTGCCACTAAATAAACCTCCACCCTTTAGTGTGAGGTATGAATAACACAATATATGAAATTATATTTTTTACTAGATCTTCAAATATTCCACAGATTCCTTTGATAATTTACGCAAAGATGGTGTATGACTTGAACAGAAAAAGTTGGATTTCAAATCACCGTAGGAAACCAAAGAATAATCGTAAGTTATTAAACTCGCTATTCCTCAACTTTTATATACTCAAGTTTTACACTCAGTGACCTCTGACGGGGCAGAAGGGCAAAAAAATAGGAAATTTTGACCTCCTTTTTATGTTAATGTTTTTGGAGACACTGAGGCGGAACATCTAGAGATTTCCAATACAAAATAGTACATAGTAAAAATTGTTTGGGATGGTTCTTCTTTGCTGAACTGGTCATCAATCAGAACAGACACGCAGGCGCGTAGTCTCAGATCATTATAATTTACCAATAATGGTAAAAGCAAAATGGAGTAAAAAAATACAACTTTAGCTTTTTAGTTTACTCGATAAGATTTAAAATGAACAAATTTTGCAAGAAGTCTTCCGAAAATTGACGGAGCAAGTCTTGACTGCAGCAGCAAAGCAAAATAATTTCCAAGGAAATAATTTCGTGAGATTTTTTATTTTTATTTTACGCAACAGGCCCAAGAGGACAATCAGTAAAATTTGAGACCAATGGTATTACCAAAAGGTAGGCCACACAGGGAATTCTGTAAACACTTTTGAAATGTCCTTGATAATATAATCTCTGCACAGAGAAGGGCTTGCCGAAAGGAGCACTTGGAATAATGAAAGGAATGCTGAATCGGCTGAGCTAATCTACATAACACCCAAATTCGTAATAATGATTGAGAATAACAACAACAGTGGTCCGGCGATAAACGGTTTATTTCCAATTTTGCAGGTGATAACTACATTTTTGGATGGATCCAAGTCATGCACCAGGATGCTGCTTCAGATTCCAGTTGCATTTCCAGCCAGCAAACACAACCGCAAGGATTTACTTTGCAGATACTTCTGATTGATTTCGGTGAGTACGAATCCGATTTAAGAATCTTCACTTATGTGGGTATTTCAAGATCTAAAACATAGAAACCATTCGTTTCTGCACAAGGATTTCACTGCCACAGATCAGAAAATATTAATCTGCGTGCCGGTTTTGAGCACAAGATAAAGGTTTAATACAAGAAAGATACGAACCTGAAATTCATACTGAGTGCTCTTTTTTAATTTTGTAACAATAACACTAAATATTTTCCGCTAATTTCAATTAGAATTAATATTTAAATAATATTTTCAACAATAAACAATATGGCGTGAAACATCGAAGAAATCTGTGCAATATCAAACAAATTCACATTTCAGTAAATTTGCTGATGTAACAAAAATTTCTAAACATCGTTTTCAGCTACTCATTTTTGTGTTAGTGTTAGAGACTGTGTACTACGTGACAGATATATCCTAAATCATTATGGTGAAAACATGACGTAAAGATTTTTCCGACTGAAATTATATAAAACATACGCCACTAGGTTACTGGGCGATAAAATTCTTACGTCAGAGATTGAAACTTTACAACTACCTCCTAGATGGAAAAAAACAGAGTAGCTATAGATATCACAGATGGTGCAGTGTCTGTACCATCTCTGAATAAAGTAACTGACACCGTAATAGTCACGTGAAAGCAGTAGGGAAAAAATTGAAGCATTATTGTCTTACTAATTTCGTCGAAGTTCCTGGTCTATTGCAATAATCTTTCTACATGCAACATGAGAGTGTAAAAATCTCGTAATTTGCACAGTATTAGAAGAGGTAACGACTGTAGCTAAGGATGAACTCTACCAAGAAATATTAGTACCATTTTCAGACCATTTAATCTTTAAATTACTCTCTACTACATTAGCTAAGCCAGGTATAAACAAAGCATCCGTGTTTTTTGTGTAGTCTCCCTCCCATCAGAGGGGGAGGTAGATTTTGTACGCAGATAATATACACAGTAAAAAACAAAAAGCAGAAGTAAGATTAACATCGTCACTAACAACAGAAAATTACATTGAAATATGTTTGTAGAATACACCTCGGAACAAAATGGTTTGTCTATACATCTTCAGCTCCTGGCGGCAGACAGCAGCAACACATTCATCAGGCGCTATCCCACGAGACTCATAACACGCAGATAGCGACCAGCACTACGATCCACGCCCCCTCCTCCCAGAGCCCAAAATTGACTTCGTTATGGCGGCGCTACGGGCTGCCAACTCTGAAAAATTGTCAGCTAATTAGCGAGCTGCCTGCGAGGCTCCGTGAGAGCAATTAGCCGCAGTACCCCGCCCAATATCGGCTCCGCGTGGCTGGAAATTGGCAGCCGTGAGCCGACCTGCAGGCGAGCGAGATGCCGCATCGACTCGGTCGCTCCGTCACCTGGACCTGTAACACACCGCGCACCAACCTACTGACAGGGAAACCTGTCGCTTTCCAGAACAAACAAACAAAGGGTAAGGCAGTTTAAGAATAATTACATGTTTCTTAGTATTATATTGTTAAAACCTGGTTTTCCATAGAGCGGGTTGGAAAATTTGTTATTAATAAACAAAATTGGTGCAAATGTAAGCATGGCAGAAAAAGAATAAAGATGAAAAGGAGAATGATCCAGAGCCCAAATTAAGACGGTAAGAACATCCAAAAAGACATTTGTATTATTATATTGGAAGGAAAAAAGTCTAGAAGAGATAATGAAGAAAGTTAAATTAAAAAAAAAAAAGTAACACGAAAAATCATTGGACTCCTTATGAGATGAAAATCTAAGTATTGGGTGTAGGATTCTCAGGCATGCAGAAATACGTTTGTTGACGTACTGCAATGCCGAAAGGATAAAGACTATACAGCTTCTATTTTGTTGCCACTTAGGGCGATGAAAAAACTATAAACTTCAGAAGAAAAAGAGATGAAGATTACTGCCAGAAAAATTATGGGGATAAGATCTGATGGAAACCATTAGATATAGAACAACTGACGAAGAATTTTGCAGAAGCTTTGAGCTCTTTAATTGTTTAACTACACCGTATTGTTAAGGGTAAGCTAACTCTAAACAATTAATTGTGTTTTCGTTTTCAGTTATATAATTAATTAGCCCTCCTGCCATGAAAATAAAGGGCAGCAATACAGCACACAGAAAATGTTGCTGGACAGAAAAAATTTAACCAATCTGCCGTGGACGATTGCTGGAGGATTACTTACATTACATAAATAGGAAAAATACTGTAAACTGTTATCCTCACCACGCTCTATTTCGATGAAACATGTCCTTCACTGTATATATTTATTGATAGAAAAACGTTCAGAATCACTATACACAATCAGTATGAAATTTGACAAATACATGTATTTTTCCATGGAGAAGGTTCTCACCAAAAAGAACCGAAAACCACCCCTCAACCCATTTACATACCTTCATTTTTATACAAACACACTATTTTCATCCGATTTCGATATAATTTGGCACATGTATACTTAAAAACAAGCAGAAAAATACTCTCTATATTTAGTTTACAGAAACCTAACCCTTCTCCCTCTTTCCATTTCATTAATTTTGGTCAATGTTCTGTATACAAAGCTATTGTTTCTATTCGATTTTGAAGGAACTTTTCAAACATATACTTTAAAACAAACAGCAAAATAGTGCCTATATTTTATTTGCAAAAGCCCAACCCCTCTCCCCCTTTTCCCCTCCACTCTTAATTTCCAATATTGTTTTTATCAGATCTCGATGGAACATTGCACAAATATACTTTAAAATAAAGCATAAATAATGTATACATTAATTTTTTTTTTAGAAAAATAACCCCTCTACTCCTTTACCCCGTTTATTTTTTGCAAATATTCTTAATACAGAGCTACACATTTTATCCGATTTAGATAGAACTTAGCACATGTACACTAAAATAAAAAAAGAGAGAATAATACTGTCTATATAGGTTTAAAAATTCCACCCACTCTCCCCCATCACCCTATTCAAACAAAATTTAACTTTAAACCATTCAGTTTTTTTACAAATATCTCGAAAACGGTATGGGAATCGGTCAAACTGGTTAGCGATATTCTGAGAGTCTATAACACTTGCTGCCAAACTGCGTTCGACCGATTCTGATCGGACAATTTCTGACCAACAAATTGGAATTTTAAATTTAAAAATTATTTTAACGTTCTTGTAGCGTAGTAAAAATCTAGTTTTTATTCGATGTCGAAGACACTTTGCGCACATACGCTTCAAAATAAGTTAAAAATGATGTTTAAATTTATTTCACAAAACCTGCTCTCCCAGTTCACCCCTATAAAAAATTACACGTGTGACTTTAATGCTTTTTTTTCATTTATCTCTAAAACTGTTGGTAAATTGGCCAAAGTGGACGCAGGTGCATATTGTTTACTACATTCCGATCGAAAGGGATAAAACGTCACAACATTCATATCCAGCCTCCGAGCAGAAGACGGAAAGACTAAAAACACTGCATATCCCAAAGCACTAGAATTAACTTTTTCAAATTTGTTTTATACACAAAAATTCACTGTCTTTCACTTATTTTGTACATGTAAACGTGTCTACTTTACGTTTGCTTACCCACTCAAAAAGAAAAATCGGCAATGCAAAGCATGCCGGGCAAAGCTAGTATCGTAATTAAATCCTTGCAGTACTAGATGATTTTACAAACTCCAACGTTTTCTATAAATACAATAATTATTGTTATCTATAAATACATACTGTAATTAAATTAAGAAAGAAGTGAAAAAAAACTATGCGCAGCAGTAGGTTCCCAGTGAGAGTAAGCTACTGACAGGAGCACGATTGGCGCCATAAGTATTGTTGCACTTCAAAAAGATGAGATAAGTGTGTATAGACCATGATACTCTGGAAAAACTTACGATCACACGTTGTGAGATCATTCGACAGGTTAATACAAATATTTTAGAAAATAAACCAATATTTAACGATCAGGTGTATTAATATGAATTGTCATGTTAATGACAAAGTGAATTGTATCCAAAAAAATTATCCGATTCATTCGCAATTGCTTAACTTACTATTAGAGTGAAGAAAGCACTAAAATGCAGCCAGACAACAAGAATAAAAGCAGTATCGACTAATAAGTAATCAATAGCTGTTGTTTCTGGTGTATGTTTGTCATATACGATCAACTATCACGATATTCCATCATTTGTTGTTGTTATCAATCTACTGGTTCTATAAGGCATGAGCAGGATTTGTTTGACCAGCTATTCGGTATTTATTTTCCTCTTGGATTTTTATTACATTACCCCTTTTTATGTTATTTGTTGTTCCATTAGTTTAAGTTGATAACCACAGCATTCTATCTATAATCTTGTAACCACAAGATGGTTTGTTCATTGTTCTCTGCGGATGTATTAATGTTTCAATATGTTCACACTGGTGCATCCTTCAACGCCATTTATGTTACATGTATTTGACTGTCGTGTGATTTCCCCTTCGGAGATTCACCGTCAAAATACAAGGGGTGATCAAATGAAAAGGTACGAAACGACACGGTGGGTACAAATGTAGACTTCATTCAAAATATACACCATAGGCCTGAGCACAACGATCCCACTGATGAACAAGCCGCAGGATTCCTTGTTCCCAGAATTCCTGTGGCCGTGACGAGACCCAGTCCTTCACAGCGTCCTCGAGTACGTCGTCCGAGTTGAAGCGCTTCCCTTTCACGTGTTTCTTCAGTGGACCAAACACATGGAAATCACAGGGCGACATGTCCGGACTGTAGGGCGGTTGGTCCAACGTCTCCCACTTGAACTTGGCCAGTTCCATGTTTGTGACTCTGGAGACGTGTGGACGCGGGTTATCAGGGAGCATAACCACACCCTCCGTGAGCAGCCCCGGTCTTTTGTTCTTGATGGACCTGCGTAGGCGTCGGAGTGTCTCACAGTACACATCCCCCACCTGTATGCCATCCTGTCCTCATACGGACTGCCGCATCATTTGGACGCCGCTTTTGATAAGTTCAAACTCATAACTAAGTAGGACAATAAATAACAGTGTGAAAAATGCTGATTTTAATTGGAAACTTTACGTAAAAATAGTTAAAGTTTAAAGACTTAACGTTGTGATCATATTTAACCCGCTATTCTTTGTATGCTTAGCGAGGATAGTTCTTTCAGTGACTACAATACGTCACATTTTAGATTTTTTGACACTTTTTAGAAAGCGCAATTATTGTATCTGCTCCTTAAATATAACGTTTATTTTTTCATCCATTTAAAGTACGTTTAAAGCCGACATAACCAACGATTTTGTCAGCCAACTATATTAAAGATAGCTGATAAGGGTTTAAAAAGTCTGTAACTTCACCATATTAAACTGTAGTGTCTATCCCACTCCTGAACATCCAGCTGCTGTAAATGCCGAGTACTTACTACTTTCTCTCTCTTGAGTGTTCAGCTGAGCGTAGGTTGCTCTTTACAGCCGACAGCCTCTAAATCTCTCTCAAGAATCTCTTTCAATCAGGAGCTCAGGAAAAATATTACTTTGAAAGTGTTCATCCTTTTTGTCGTTACGAGAGCCCTTCAGGCCTGAGGGCTTATTGATGAACGGTGCTAATGAGATAAATTTATCCAATTATTTTGCATTAATTATAATACAACAGCTTGTTTTCTCTTCTGCCTAGGTTGCTGCTGTTAGTATGTCGGTGTTTTTCTGTTATTGCCTGCAGTCACGTGATGTTTTTGCTACCTCACCACTGCACTCGATGCATTTATGAATTAAATGTGTCTAACTATATTACCGCTGCTGTTGCAAACGTAGTATTGACGTCACGTCTGTTTAATAATATAATGCTATCGAACAATTATTTTACTTGAAAAATCGTTAACATTGACCATCCATCAATAAAATTACTTTTAAGAAACCTTTCACACATTAATTAACACAAATATGAAAATACTTTTTAAAGATAGCAAACTAAAATCGTTTCTGGGAAGCATAAGTATAATGAGATCAAATTATTAATCGAATTTCATTAACAAAGAAATCAAGCATTTCTGCGGTCAAATTTATCTAATATTTCTGCTGAAAGTATGCGTATAAACCGCACTTAGCTGATTGGGAAAAAAATGCCTAGCACGCGGTCTTCACGTTCTCTGGTTTGTTGTTGATTATCTTGCTTTATCCCACGTTGATAATCACAAATACACTAAATTGAAGGGAAATATACTTAGCGATTGTACGAATTTAAAATACTGGAGCTGGTTGTATGTCTTTAACGGTCAATGTAGTTCAGTAATTCCTTACTAAATGTGTAATATTTTAACTAAAATACTTCAGTTTTCAATAACTTCATAAATTGAACAGGTGTTCGTTACTGATACCCAAAAACCTCGTTACTCCTGCTTGACGTATGCCTCCAAATAAGCAGGTTTTGAGTCGATAGTGATAAGGGAACTTTACTGGAAATGGCCCCGAAAGGCGAACAAACTTGAATGTTCACTGATTTTGCAGACAAAAAACTGATGTTCTGTAGAGTTGATGGGCATCCGTAGGAAATTTTTAAACCATAAAAGGATGTTGTGAAATATACTTTTTTGTTAACATGTAATGAAAGAAGAGTGATTCTCATTCAGGTGTTCTAGCAACAAGTGATCAGGAAATAACACTAATTAACGAAGTTTAACGAGGGAGCTAGGCTCCACTAATTTAAACTGTAAAATGCAATGTCCTTACTCAGACACTGCGGCGATTATGTTGGTGTTGTGTAGGTCAAACACGATTACTGGTCTGGAACACGCAAACAGGCGAATCATTTATTGCATACTTACAAAAATGAGAAAGCGGTTTAGGTGCTAGTTATTAGGAAGAGTTTAGTAATAAAACTGTGTCGATAAGAACGAAACTATCCCAAGCCAACAGCGACGACACAGCAAAGTAAGTGATTCAGAAAATGTATGATGATGCTTAAGAAGAAATTACGTTCCTAACAGGAGGAATATGGATAACTGCAGTGCTTTAAAAGTAGAGATTGAAGAAGTAAATACTTGTAAACAGTTTGGTGCTACAATAAAACTCGACAGACGAATCAGCTGCTATAAATGTGTGACACAAAGGAACAGCACAAAACAATTTAAAAATCGAGCAAGAGGAGCATACGCATACAAATGACCAGGACGTAGAAGAAAATAAAAGCCAGGCGTTATATGTTTTTTAGAATAAATTACAGAAAATCTATTTCACCTGCAGAGCATCCTAGTGAGAGTGTATTTACTGTAAATAATTACGTAATCGTGAACTGCAGACTGCAGTTCAATGCCAAGGCAACACGAACAAAGAGGCTATAAGTTGATAAAGAATAACCTAAGAGAAAATATTCGACAAAAGTTTTAATAAACTGTAAATACAGTACCAAAGAAAAATGGTTACGGTAGTTAAAATAAAGGAAAATTAAATACACTATAGGGTTAAAACAAACAGAAAAGACTGCCAATGACTAAATTAACCGTCTATAAACCTATTTTCATAGAGGATTTGTGGAAATGTTCATGAATTGAAAAAGAAAAATTTTCACAAGATGAATAAGACAGATTATAGCCATAATAATATGAAAGCTAAATAGAGTAGAAGTTCATGAAAAGTCGAGAAATTACATTGCATGAGATACGTTAAAAAGTTGAGAAAGAAATTGTTATGGAAAACGTAAATCCATCACATAGCAAGACGGTGGGAAAAACTGAAACGTGATGTCTTAGCTTCGAGTTCTGACGGTAAGAGATAGAAAACAATCGGAGGGAAAACTGGTTTTAGTACACTAGACATTTACATTCAGTATGGGACGTTGAATTCAACGACAATTTTTTGATATTGGCAAAATGTTGTACTGCACATTAATAGGCAATTAATTCGTAGACGTACTATTTGAATTTTTCCACTGCGTCTAATGCACTTTCAATCATTTATCAACTCTGTAAACTACTTCTACTTACGTTGCATGTTTGCTAGTAGAGTAATCTGACTGTCTCACAGAAATAAAAACGAGTCGATTGTCCTATCAGTCTAATTTCTTTTAAAGATATGGAGAATCTGTAACTTCTCAATAGACTAGAAATATCTCCAACACCTTGTTGCAGTCAGGCATTTGCAATGAACAATTAATAGGTTAATTTTGACTAATGGTAGTCCGAACGTGGATACCACCACACGAACAGTAAATTTCAAAACGTAGAATCAGGTAACATCTTCAAAAGGATCCCTTTAATAAACTACGTAGTGTCAACCGTAATCAACAGTAAATGACTGTGTTTTATATTGTCAACTGTAAACAATACTAAATGGCTTTCCGTGTAGCGATAGTGCTACTTCAAACTGCGCCTCGCAGAAGTTATTATAAAAAACTTCGTTTCTAGAGATCGTGAATTAAATATCAGTTACTCCGTGGGAGCCGCGAATACATAATTCAGAGCTCGGCGCACGCTAGACGGAAATTGCTTTTATGCGCTGGCGGTTGGTATTCGACCATTTCACCAACTAACTCGAGTTCGGTCTCGACCATTCAGTTCCAGCCAAGCGCTCTGCCTGAGAAAGAGCAGCCACATCTCTGACATCACAGATTAGACTTCGGCAATGAAGCGTCACAGAATTTGCCAAGGACTTTATGAAGTTAAATAAATTAAATGCGTATCACTGGAGAGCTCTCCAATAATTTTTATGAAGAATTTCTTCTGATCCACTCAGGAGATTACAATTTTGAGATAAAAACATTAATAATGTATCCAAGTTTTTGAAAAATATACTAAAACGTCTAATTTCTGTCAGAGAATGTAACATCTAACTGGATACATTAATGATTTCGTGAAGACTTAATTACTCTCATCTGTAGGTTTGTTCAGGCATCACTCAAAAATTACCTAAACAATCTGGAGTTTTCACAATTTGAAAACTTACGGACTAGCTTAAAATCTACGGTATATCATATGAGTCTGCGTGATTGGAAAAAGGAGCAAGTAAAGATAATTCGTTCACACCGAGATAGGCGCCACAAATCACACTGCATCTCAAATGAAAATTCCTTTATGGGAGACCCACCAAAGATAACGCAACAACACAGATAAACAAGCCACCTTTAGGATTCTCTTGGTATTGTTTCTTGATTACATAACTTTTGCAATTTATTTCTCCAGTTTTATGAAATATAATAAGTTACAAATCATGGAAAACGTTAGTCAGATCACCAGATCAGACATTAATATTCCAATAAAAGTGTAATTTAATTTAAGGAAAAGGTTACAAAGTTGTCGACTATATTACCTTGACTATTAGAACAAAAAAGAAAGTTACTCGCATTCAGTGCACACTTACGTCCGATACACACACACACACACACACACACACACACACACACACACACATATATATATATATATATATATTTGGCAGAGAAAACTTTGTGTCATACATTACGTATATCAGTGCCTAAACCAAAATGAAAGTTTTAATAAGTTTTGCTCCTACACTACTTCATTTTATCACGATGTCACCAGAAGTAGAATCGTTTCTATTCCATTGATCAGTGCTTCATAGTACACTAATTGTAATATAATTTAAGCTATATGGTTGTGTTTTTACAATATTTGAAGTAAGCAATCTTCGATTTCGTTATGAAGGAGGCGAAACATAAAGCAGTTAATCAGTATGTGGATGAAGGCTAAGAGTAATGAGCAACTTCAACTTATGCGCTAACTATCAATTATTGTGGATTAATTAGCGGCTGAAAATTACCAAACTGAATCCGACAAAATACGTAACTTATCAACATTTCTACACCAATCGGAGCAACAGCGTGTTATTGAACGAAAGAGCCCAATTTCGTTCGAATACATGACAGCTGAACGCTCATTTATTACAATTAAAGCTTGTAGTCGCCAAACAATTGAAAAATATTATTGTCAATTGAGGCAATGGTAGACGTGGCTCGGAATGAAATATCACTAAAATTTATTTAACACAATTACATCAATAGATATTCACACGCCCGTGATACGTAGATCGTAACAGGCTCATTAACACATCATGTCAACATATAAGTTTCACATATTAACGATCCTTAAATTCGCGCCTAGACAATGCTTACCGTATGGTGCTCAATATCAAGTTCTGCCAGCAAGCGCCAAAGATTGTTACAATACTCACCAAAGATAATAATATTACGTTATTCAGATGATATAAAAATACAGTTCGCGGAAATCCGGTAAAATACAGATTGATTAACAAATGTTAATAAAATTATTAATGACACAATTAATCAAAACAAATAATTACAAAATGAATACTAATAATAAAATTAATAGTAAAATTTGTTTGGTGGGACGTGATATTATTACATGTTATTTAATAACTCTATCACTAATATCATGGAAAACACATTTCTTGCAATTGCAAGGGAGCTTATAGCAAGTTTCACTAAAGTTTGACGTAGCTGGTGGTAATCAGACTTGAAAAGATTTACTAAAATTTAATTGAAGATAATTTTCCATTTTGTGTTGCTAAGAAAGAAAAATGAGAAAAAAAAACTGACTGGTACTACAATAATCAATCCTATCAGATAAGTTGGAAGACGACTCAAGGAAATTCTTAAATGCCTGTTAAAACGTAACAACGAATAAAGCAGCTGATTGAGAATTATACAGAGATTGGTTATTCAAGATACGTCGAATGGACGGTGTTTTAAGGAATTCACAAGAAACAGATACAAGAAAACAAAACTGTATATACACAGACGGAAAAAAAAATCCCAACACCAAGAAAAAATTATTGTAGAGTAATGAAATTTGGACAATGCATTTGTCAAGTTAACATGTTTAATTGATTAAATTTTCAAGATCACAGGTTAATTTAAGCTCAAGAAAATGCATTTCAAATGTGAAATACTGTTAAATTAATAGCCGGTGTAACCTCCAGAATTTTGAATGCAAGCCTGCAAACGTGAATGCATTGTGTCATACAGGTTTCGAATGTCACTTTGTGGTATGGAGTTCCATGCTTGTTGTACTTGTGCTGTCAATACTGGGACGGTCAGTGCTGGCTGTGGATGATGCTGGAGTTGTCGTCCAATGATATCCCATACGTGTTCAATTGGAGACAGATCTGGTGATCTCGCAGGCCAAGGTAACATGTCGACACTCTGTAGAGCACGTTGCGAGACAACAGCGGTATGAGGGCGAGCGTTATCCTGTTGAAAAACTCCCCCTTGAATGCTGTTCATGAATGGCAGCACTACAGAAATTCGAGCTGCAGTTGGTACCACAGTGACACAACGAACTGTTAGAAATCGGTTACTTCAAGGACAGCTCCGAGCCAGGCGCCCTGTAGCGTGCATTCCACTGACTACAAGCCATCGCCGTTTGCGACTCCAGTGGTGTCAAGCCAGAGCTCATTGGAGGACGGAGTGGAGATCTGTTGTGTTTTCTGATGAAAGCAGGTTCTGCCTTGGTGCCAGTGATGGCCGAGTGTTGGTCAGAAGGAGGCCAGGGGAACGCCTGCAACCAAACTGTCTGCGGCCTAGACACACTGGACCTACACCTGGAGTCATGGTCTGGGGAGCAATTTCCTATGACAGCAGGAGCACTCTTGTGGTTATACCAAACACACTGACTGCAAATTTGTACGTCAGTCTGGTAATTCAACCTGTAGTGCTGCCATTCATGAACAGCATTCAAGGGGGAGTTTTTCAACAGGATAACGCTCGCCCTCATACCGCTGTTGTCTCGCAACGTGCTCTACAGAGTGTCGACGTGTTACCTTGGCCTGCGAGATCACCAGATCTGTCTCCAATTGAACACGTATGGGATATCATTGGACGACAACTCCAGCATCATCCACAGCCAGCACTGACCGTCCCAGTATTGACAGCACAAGTACAACAAGCATGGAACTCCATACCACAAAGTGACATTCGAAACCTGTATGACACAATGCATTCACGTTTGCAGGCTTGCATTCAAAATTCTGGAGGTTACACCGGCTATTAATTTAACAGTATTTCACATTTGAAATGCATTTTCTTGAGCTTAAATTAACCTGTGATCTTGAAAATTTAATCAATTAAACATGTTAACTTGACAAATGCATTGTCCAAATTTCATTACTCTACAATAATTTTTTCTTGGTGTTGGGATTTTTTTTTCCGTCTGTGTAGAAAAACTACTGTTATATCATATTCTCTGTTCATAAAGAAATTTAAAAGCCGAGGAAGGAAAATAAATCATAAAAATGCCATGTTTAACAGATTTCGTGGAGATATATAAAACTGTATGAAAAATTAATACTTAAATATTATATAAAATTGAATTGAATGAAACTACTCGTCAACACAATTTAAAAGTATTCTGTACAATGCTGCATTAATGGAATTATTTAAATCGAGGAAACAATTCGACAGGAATAAAAAACTTGAGGGTACGCATGTAAGAACTGTAAGGCCATTCACGTGTACGACCGCAAGGTATAAATTCGCCACTGATTGGTTGAGATTCAGATTTAACGAAGTTTCATAAATATTCTTCCGCACAGAAGACTTCGACAAATATGCAGCGGCACCTCTCGCAGGTGTTTTGTGAGTGTTACAAATGGCTTAACAGTATTCACGCTCCGCGCTCCCCTTTGAGAATAAACTGGTGGAGTTGGCGGCAGCAATTGTGAGGCGGGGGAACGGGCCCGGTATACGATCTGCACAGGGTCCTCCAGGGAGGGAGTGAGCGTTGGCTGTGAATGTCTCTGGGGACTGCTGTGTGCGGGCAGGTAGTCCACGCCAACTTGCGCCCCCAACTTGCAGCCAACTGCAGCGCAACTAACTGCGAGAGCCCCGAGCACGTCTTTGGTGGCGTAACACCCAGCGCTCAGTGGCCGTCACTGCGTGCCGTGAAAGTGGCAAATCCTACCATCCCTCTAACTACTCGAAATGATTACTTCATTTTATGCAAGTGTTTGTATGCAACTCAGAAGAATGAACTAAATTTCTTTGCTTCTTAATATATAAAAGCTATATACTTAAATATGTAATTTCAATGGCGATAGTACGCGAAGAGTACTTTTTTTTTTCGTAAAATATATTGGACCGCGTGTACCTGACATTTAAATTTTAAATGCACGTTATCATTAAGGCATAAATTAGGTGGACCATGCCGAAAATTATCGAAGATATAGGATTAATAGCGAGGTTGGTAGTTTGTAGTAGGATGAAAGAAGAAACGATTCATTTGTAGAACTAACAGATTGGTTCTAAACTATCTAGTTTAGTAGAGATTTAGTATTGCCAATTGAAACAGATACGTACAAAACACATACAACGTCTTGCGAAACAATAGGAAATATCCAAATAGCTCCAGACTCTAGAAAACACACACGTCATCAATATCTCTGTGATATGAGGTGCTGCTATCTGGCGGTATGCGATCACGTCTTATCGGTGCCAGCGGAGCAAAGCAGCTTGAGTCCGAATTACCGCATACACGTGGCCTTAATCATTTATAACTTTGCTATTTACGGGTTGAATTTCGATAAATTCCGTTCTTAACTGACGATATCACTCAAGCGGAGATAGAAATCTTTAAAACTGTACCTCGTTTATGAATTTTGGTTAAGTACTGTAATGACACACAATAAAGCCGTGTGCAATTACATTAAGTTGCAGCGACGTAATGTTGCGAACTGTTTGAGGGTCGACAGGGAGGTAGCAGGTACTCGAGGACACGCAAAGAAATGTGGCCACCTCTCAAATCCGCTGGACCGTTATGAGGGCGGAGTGGGGGACTCACTCAAGTGCAGGACACAAGTGTTTTAGCCTGCTTACAGCGGAATGTCCCGCACAGAGCAGACGTTCAGGTATTTTCGCGGATGTCTTAACCGCGAGTTCACGTTCGCGAAACTGTTTATTTTGTCACGTGCGTGGCACCAACGACCAGTGTGTGGAAGATCGACGCTAGTTCGATCCGGTCTTCGCAGCTAGTGTGTGGCAGAAGAGCGTGGGTTCGCATCCTCTGACCACCGTCTCTAGTTCGAGTTTTGGAGGAGCGTTCGTCGACAGATCTTCGATCCCAGGATCTCATCGCACGTGAAAGAAAGGCTGATTCCAGCACGGGGTCATCAGCCTTCACCATTGAAAAGGACAAAGTGGCAAGTACCACTATAAACTATTTCGTTTGTTCTCACCACGGCGCCCATATAATTAGCCCGTCACGACCTTGGGAAAGAGACTCATAATTCAGCCTTGACACAAATCAATTCAATCATCATCATTTTTCTGTAATTGCGTAACTAAATGTGTCAATTTCACTTGATCTTATAAACGTAAATTTAAAAGTTGCCTTGAACATTGATTTACTCCCATCTTCTCATTAAATATTAATTAATAAAATTAATTATCTTTCCTGGTGCTGCATCAGCGTGACACCTCATTACGGAGGGAGAAAGATGGCTCGTTAGAAATTTTTTTTTAGAAATAATATATATGATATGGGTGGATTCATAACCAGAAGCAACTAAATCAATTTGATGCACACCAATGACTTCATACTAAAAGCTGGAGCAAAGAAGGAGAATTTCTAAAGTGCTACTGTCAACACGAAGACATCTTGCCGTCGGAAAGACGGTGCAAACTAATCACCACGCCATTGTTGGGTAACAACGAGACGCTATCTGATGAACGTTAAAATAGTTTATAGCCATTTGGCGTAGACATAAAGTAGTATTTTCCTGCTACTTCGTGCGCACGGACCTTTGTGTGTGCAGGAAGAAATGCTTTGCCTTTTTTTAGTTACTACAAAATATCAGCGCGCGTAGAAGTAAACAATCCAAATGTCATCTAAAATGTTTCTGTTCTTTTAGTTTTTACCTTCAATTCATTTTCCATACTGATGTCCGAAAGATTGTCACATTAATACGTAAAGATTACTATTGCATATTAATATCGTCCTAACCCACAAAAAGTATAGAATCATATCACTAAGCATATAATTTGGTTAGGATTACATCTGTGGTCGATTGAAAATACCATTTCCGTAACAGATAACTAAGTATCATCATATATATTATTTCTATAAGGTATTTTTTTGTCACAAGCCTGTATCTTCCTTCATACTTAACAGAAATCAATGAATGAGGTGTCATTTTAAAGCTTATGGTCTTCCCTTTGGTCACATCATATTTTAACAAATGAAGTTTTCGGAATTCGGCCCTTAAAGGGTGAAAATGTCAATATTCCTACAATGCTGTTTTCTGTGTTACGAGTCATTTATCTCCCTGGATACCTATCTGAAATCGTTTAATGAAGTATCATTTTAAAGATTAAGATCTCCGCTTTAGTGATCTCATATATCAAGACAGAAATTTTTCGGAATTCGACCCTTAAAGGGCAAAAGTAAAAATATTTTTGCAATTCGTTTTTGTGTCACGAGTGATTTATCTCCCTTAATATCTAACCGACAGAGATAAATGAGGTATCGTATTAAAGATTGAGGTCTCCGCCGTGGTAACATTGTATTTTAAGATAGGACTTTTTCTTAATTCGACCCTTAAAGGGCAAAAATGTTAATTTTTCTAAAATGCTTTTTTTGTGTCTCAGCCATTTATCTCCCAGGATATCTAACTAAAATCGAGAAGTGAAGTAGGATTATCAGGAGTAATGTCTCAGCTTTGCGAAATCATATTTTAAGAAAGAATTTTTTTGGAATTCAACCCTTAAAGGGAAAAAATATAAATTTTTCTATAACGCATTATTGTGTCACGAGCGATTTATCTCCCTTGATATCTAGCCGATATAAATAATTGAGGTATCATATTAAAGAATAAGGTCTCCGCCATGGTAACATTATATATTAAGAAAGGAATTTTTCGTAGTTCGACCCTTAAAGGGCAAAAATGTCAATTTTTCTAAAATGCGTTTTTTGTATCTCGAGCCATTTATCTCCCTGGATATTTAACCAAAATCGATAAATGAAGTTGGAATATAAGGAGTAATGTCTCAGCTTGGTGAAATCATAAGTTGAGAAAGAATGTTTTTGGAATTCAACCCTTAAACGGAAAAAGTATAATTTTTCCTATAACGCATTTGTATGTCACGAGTGATTTATCTCCCTTGATATCTAACCGTTATAGATAAATGAGATATTATATTAAAGACTAAGGTCTCCGCCGTGGTAACATTATATATTAAGAAAGGAATTTTTCGTAATTCGACCCTTAAAGGGCAAAAATGTCAATTTTTTTTAAAAAATCCGTTTTTTGTGTCTCGAGCCACTTATCTCCTTCGATATTTATCCAAAATCTATAAATCAAGGAAGATTATGAGGAATAATGTCTCAGCTTTGGTGACATAATGTTTTAAGAAAGAAGTTTCTGGAATTCAACCCTTAAAGGGAAAAAGTATAAATGGTACTACAACGCATTTTTGTGTCACGAGCTATTTATCTCCCTTGATATCTAGCCGATATAGATAAATGAGATATCATATTAAAGACTAAGGTTTCCGCCGTGGTAACATTATATTCTAAGAAAGGAATTTTTCGTAATTTGGCCCTTAAAGCGCAAAAATGTCAATATTTCTAAAATATATTTTATGTCTTTCGAGCCTTTTATCTCCCTGGATTTCTAACCAAAATCGATAAATGAAGTAGGAGTATGAAGAGTAATGATTCAGCTTTGGTGACATCATATTCAACCACACTATTCATCGCATTTTTTTCGCGAAATTTTCGCACTGGTCGTCTAGTATTTTAAAATGTTGATATGGAATAAAACAGAAAAATGCTGTCAGACTTTTGGAACAGTCAATAAGTTCAAAGACATTTACAGTAAATTAAAAATCACAATTTAGTTACGCTTTTGGAAGTTTTAATGTATGAAGTAATGGTTTACGACAATATGTTATCAGTTTTAATATCGACATTAGGAAAAAAGATCTTTACCGTGACTAAATATCAAAACTGCTTTACACTTATTAAAACATTGATTATAGTGTGATTTTATCCACATACTTCGATTATCTTAATTGACTGAATTTCGGAAAACTTAAGAAATAAATGACAGAAGTCAAAACATTAAACAGTACTCAAAGATTAGTACAGTCATTTTAGGTCAGAATCTCTCAAAACACAAAGATTAAATATTACTTATGATTATTGTTTGATTCCAGTATTTCTTTTATTTTTTACTTTAATAAAGTATATTTCATAAAACAATAATAAATAACAGAAGCCAAAAAATAAAACGCGAATCCAAAGAGTAGTAGTGTGATCTTTTGGAAGTATTTCTTGAAATGAGTTTTCCACTCAAACACAGAGTGATCTTTGACGTATACTTTTCCCATGATTATAATTTCTTGCTCTGTTTCTCAGTCACATAGAACAATAAAATATTTTCGCAGGCTTGAAGCTAGACCATAAAATCTCAAAATTTGATAACACCATCATAATCTCTGCGGTAGTTTCTGCGTGACGTTATTTAAAACCCTCAGACACACGTATCTCACTTACCGATTTAGGATACTATAAGTAGTATCTCTATGTCTTCCACTGTGTTTCAAGCTATTCCGGAGCTATTCCGGAGCCTCCACGTTTACTATATGGTTGTGACTGCATTGTTTACCAGTCGGCTTGCCGCGGCAGTTGCTGTAACTGAGGGGGAAGATGGGAACCCCCGTGTCTTCATCTGCATATGAGCGGTGTTACTTATGATCGATATGATTAATTAATTTTGGTTGTGAATTTTATAGTTATTGAGATAGAAATTATGAGCGGTTCTAGCATTTCCCTAGTTTATTTTGGAAAACCACCTTAAACTATAATCATTACGGATAATAGGTCAGGGTCTTGGTTTCAGTCTTGATCCGTGGTACCTCCCCCGTAGAGTGTAGGCATGTTTTAACGAGTGCGGCCAGAAGGGAGGGTTCAGATTGTGGTAAAAATGAAGCCTTATTTAGCGTTAAAAATGTAAAATAAAAAAAAAAATGCTAAGCAACTTTATTTATGAGCATACAGGCCCAAGTTCTCGTATAAAATAATAATATATTAAGTTACCAAGCTTCTATGGATGTTAGATAACAATTTTTTGTTTTTGTTTCTTTTGTTTTTTTGTTTTTTAGAGTATGTTTTCAGCAGCTTTTTATATTGTTAATATTAAATTTCAGTTCCTGGCCGGGCATGAAACGGAATTTTCTGTGCACTAAAATCATTTTTCATATAGGTACCTGGTTGCTAGAAATAAGCCTTTCTGAGTTAACTTAAGAAGAATCTAACTCCTCATCCGTATGGAGTAATAATTTTTTTGTAGACTAATGAAATTAGAATTGTTCAAATGTAAAATATTCATTCTCCAGTTACTGTATGTTCCCAACAATTCGGAGATGTAAATTCAATTTTAAGAACTGATTTTACGACAGGTACACAGAAAAACAGAAAAAATATCAGCATACTTGTTTTATAATCAGTTAACTTTCAAGTGCTTACATTCTTTTGACTTTACTATTTTTTTGTTCATACAAGCATTACATCTGAATTATTTTAAAAAAACTAGTCTAATAGGTTTTGGTTTGTGTCCTTGTGAATGTTTGAAATTTTTCAGTTTGAGCTAAGCTTCTGGTTCTTACAATATGATTCAAACCTGTCCGTCAAGCACTGACACTTCCAGTAGGAAGCGTCAGCTGATGAAATGCATGAACAGTGTTGTCTGTTCCGTTCTTAATTAGCAGTTACTTTGTAGTCAGAACCACGTATCCGGAAATACTCCCTCCGTCAGGGTATTTCCTCGCCTGCTGAGCAGGCAGCCGTGCACACAGCTGCGGACTGGCACCCTCGCGGCCCCACAAAGCCGCCGCCCCTCCCGCCCTTCCTCCTGTATAAATAAATCTGGATAAGGCGGACTGCGGAGCCGAGTGGAGGGGCGACAGCTTCTCAGTGTCTCTCCGTCTCCATAAAGCGGCTCGGCTCACGAGCAGCGCTGAATAAATTGCCCTGTTTTATGCCGGGCCGCGCGGCGCCCTGGTCTCTCACTGTGCGCTGCAGTGGCATCTGTATTGCGGGCAGCCGCGTCTCCAGGCGGTTCTCCTCCGCGTACGAGATACAGAATAAAAGGAATAAGCAACAGATAAAAACAGTAAAATAATACATTCTCTCCAGGGGAACGAAATCCTGGTTGATATTTTTCAGTTTTTCTTTTTATTGTGTGACGATGAATAAGTTTAAAATAATTCTTAATATGAGACTGATTTTTTTTTGCTGCATTACCAAAAAACAAATGCAGCTCTATGCCCTGCCTGTCCAATTATATGTCCGCTAGACGGTCGGTCTTTTATATGCCTCGCCTCTAGTTAGTGAACGAAATATTTTTCCGATTTTACGTTGGCATAGAGTCTATGTTTCACATACTAAAAACCGGTTTGTTTCTACGACAGCGTGAGGGCTATAGATGTTGAGAGCTCTTGAAGTTAAGATTTTTGGGCTTTAAGTCTCCTTAGAGGCGGGAAGGGAGTGGGAGCTAGGAACAGGAAGGAATCCGGCTATTGCTTTTTGATGGAACCATTACGGCATTCACCTGGAGGGATTTGGGCAAACCATGGAAATCTCTAATCTGGATGGATGGACGAGGATTCGAACCCGCGTCTTCTCGCATGCGAAACTAAAGCGTTACAGCTCACGCACAACTTTTGGTGAAGTAGAGAACTACCTTTCTTTTTTAATTTTGGTCACTGGAGAACAAAGGCTTGAGTGGACATCATAGTCGTCAGTTTTACAACAATATTCTCAACGCATCTATTTAAAAACCTCTATTACGTAAGATGTTATTTCAGCATGGTGCGAAGAATGGAAACTTTAACTAAATTCCAAAGAGTGCAAGGGAATGTGCATTACGAACAAAAAGAATTCGTTTGTTCAGAAGTATAAAGAAAATAGATCAGTTATTGATATGGTCGATTCCGTGAAGTATTTTGGCCTAACTGTGCAAAGAAATATCAAATAGGACCAGCACATTAATTCGATTGGGGTACAGCTAATTGTTGGCTGCGCTTCAAAGATCAAGTTTTGAAAAATTGTAATGCACACACAAATGGCGATATCGTACAAATTCCTCATGCGTCCACATTTGTATTAGTTTCACACCAATATTGATTATCCCACTTACATAAACGACAAATACTAATGCACTTTGTAAGTTGTGGAAAAAAACAAGAAACAATTTTATTTCGAAGTTGCTTTGCCTTGCATTAAAAGGGTGGAACAATTCTGGGCCGTACTTGAGGAAGTCTAATTTTGCTTATGGATTAGAGACGGGAAAGGACTGGGTGGAAGGAACTGGAGGAATTCGGTCATGGCCTTTTGAAGGAAGCATCCCGGCATTCGCCTGCAATGATTTGGGGAAACCATGGAAAACCCAAATACGGCTGCCCGGACGGGGATTCGCACGTGCGTCCTCCCGAATGGAAAGCCAAAACATTAACCGTTCACCCATCACGCTCTGAGAGGAAGTCATGGCTACAGTACCTCGAGAAGACACAAAGATTCTATTAGGAGACTTCAACGCACAACTTCACAGGGAAAAAGAATACAGAAGAACTATATGCGAATTCCCGTCACATTGATTCACCAACAAGAATGTAACGAGATCGATCGAGATGTGCCAACAGAAATCCCTGAAAATCATGTCCACCTGCCTGAAGAATCACCCTTGGAAGCAAAAGACCTGGAGGTTTCGTATACAATCTTTCGTTGAATATCAGATCAACTACGTAGATATCACTTACCTTTCACAGAAAGAAGTCCATAGTGTCCAAGTCCGCAGAGGTGTGAATGTTGACTCAGATCACTATCTTGTATGCATCAAAGTGAAATTTACTCCAAGAAAAAACACATTCAGAATTTCTACACAAAAAGGATCTACGAAACCAACATAAAAGAAGAAGGGAAACAGTTCTGCGCCAAGAACATACAGTAAGCTATAAAGCTAATCCCGCGGACGAAAAACACGAAACATTCGTAATGTGAAGAGACTAGAGAAGTACGGAAAAGAGCCTTCAGAAATACACCATTAAAAAAAAAAAAAAAGAACCGAATGAAAGTCAACATTTTCTTGGAAAATAGGTCACAAAATTAATCAGACAGACAAAGAGGAGACACACGAAGTAACACAGGAAAGATCCGAGAATTTATGCAGGACGGCAAACTCACTCTGTCTAATAAAGACTTTTCGAACTGTTGTACTACTGAGAACCGCTCTCAAAAATTCCACATATACAGATCCTTATTGTCAACCATCCACCAAAAATGAAATCCATAGGCATATCCAGAGGACATCTGGAGATGATGCCAACATGGTTGATATTTTTTTTTTTTTTTTTGTAACTTCTTTACGTCTCTTTTTAACATCGAGGTCTTTAGAGACGGGAAAGTATGGGGGGCAAGGATGGGGGCAAGTAATGGGAAGGAATTCGGCCATGGCCTTTTGAAGGAAGCATCCCGGCATTTGCCTGGAGTGATTTGGGGAACCCATGGAAAACCCAAATCTGGATGCCCGGACGGGGATTCGAACCGCCGTCCTCCCGAATGCGAGGCGAGAACGCTAACCGTTACACCGCCCCGCTCGGTAAAACATGGCGGAATTATTGAGGAACATAGGACCAAACACACTCGAGGATCTCACACAAATAATCAAATAAATCTGGCAAACAGAAAAATTAACAGGAGTCTGGAAGTGCGCATTCATCCACCTACTGTACAAGAAAGGTGACAGGATGGATGTGAATAATTACAGAGGGATTTCCCTCATTCAACTAACCTCCAAGATCCTCTCAGCGTGTCTACTTCAAAGAAGAAAAGAACAACTCGAACGTATGATCGGTGACTACCAAGCAGGCTTTAGACCAGGGTGTTCCTGTGGATCTTCAACTTGAAAACGACACTGAAATATGAGACAATCCGAAACTGCTCGATCACCTGAGCATTCGTAGATTTCAGAAAAACATATGCCCCCATTGACAGACAGTCTCTTTTTTACTCGACCCCAAGACTTTCAGCCTTATCAAGCAAATATTCACAGATACAAAATCCAAAATGAAGTTTATGTGTGAAATATCAGAGTCCTGCGAAATTAAAAGCGGCAATCGACAAGGAGATAAACTGTTGCCTCTCCTCTTCAATCTCATCTTGGATAAAGTAATTAGAGAGTGGAAGAAACAACTGAGTCGCTTGAAACCTACTCGACTCGGACGGAGAAAGGATGACATCAAGATCACTTGCTTAGATTTCGCAAACAACCTAATGATACTAACGGAAAGTGAAATCACTGTGGTCAAACAGATAGACGTCCTCAAGAAAGGTGCTGCAAAAGTTATTTTGCAAATCTACGTTAGATTCAACACTCAGAAATTAAACAGGAAATTTGGAAAAGTGAAATGGGTTCCTCACTTAAGGTACCTAGATGAGATTCTAGAGCCAACAGGGCTAGATAAAGAAGCACAGATACACTAGACAAACTAAAGAGAGCATACGGAAAAACACTCGCCGTCTATCACAATACTTTCAAAAATCAGAGAATTCAACACAGTGATCAAACCTGTAGCTCAAGTGAAACTCTGATACTCAATAGAAAAGGCGACATAGATAACATCCTGAAAGAAGAATGAAAGATCAGGGGGGAAATTCTTGGCCCAAAGAAAACAGAAGACGGGTAGAAACGGCTATCGCAAAAAGCAACAAAGAAACTTTCTAATCTTGCAACAGACATCAGAAAACGAAAATCAAATTTTTATGGCCACTTTCAAAGACTCCCGACAACAAGACTTACATACAAGAACATTACATACGCCGGAAAACGGAAGAATATACCGTAGATTCAAAAATTTAAAAAAAGAACTGGAGAAAGCCGAAATAGACACTTCGGAAGTTTTAGACAGGAAACTATTGAATCAAATCTCAGCAGATGAGTAGTGCAGCCAGAGAAAAAAGCTCCAAAGAGATCAGGAACCAAGAGGACTGGAAAAGAAAGATAGCTCACGAAGAAGAAATGGAGTCATCTGGAAAATCGGAAAGGTGAATCATTAAAGCACGGCATGATCTAATTGGCTCCATAAGCACGTAATAATAATTATAAGATAATGTTTGAGTAAAATTGCTCTAAGACCATATTGCATACTATGCTGATGAACCTATAGTAAATTTGATTGGTACTGAACGATAGTATCCACGAGGCGCGACATTGGAGAGCAGTGATGAGTAAGCCTGAAAATTGTAAGGTATTGATTTTATGTTAAGCGACTACCCTCTGACCAACCACATACAAGAATTGTGTTTGAATCATTACCATACAGGATTCTAGTTGTGTAAGATTAAATTCATAGTTAAATGTTTTCCATTTTCGCCAGCTGTTTGATGAAATTATGTACAAGATTGTTTCGTTTGCTCATTTAGTATGAGTTGTTTCAGAAAATAGGGCAGTGATTTTTAAAAATTAAATTAATAGTCTATTAATTTTACTCTTTCTATTCAATCTTGTTTTCAGAAATCCCTTTATAGAATTTGGGTAGTCATCAAACTCGGAAGAAGAAATGTGATTTCCAAACTATTGTTTAATGTGCGTCTAGAAACAAAGCTCTCATGTATTCAACTTACACTAAATGATGTTTGCTGTTGAAATTGTTGAATTTGCACGGCAGCGCAACCGCTAAGTCGAGTCAACGGCGGCACTGCCTGCCTTTTTCTCGAAGCGGTTTGGGCCATTTTTGAACCTCAATTTATTCGGTCGAATTTATGCTACATGCCTCAAATTTCTGTTATGCATATATATCAGCAATCTTAGCAAATGCACTAAATTTTATTTCGTTAATGTTCTTAGTTAGGATGTTATTCGGATTCAAACTTCAGCGATTTTGTAACTCACTGACTGACTGACAGACTGATGATCATAAAAACTCTAAGGTACTTCCAGTACCAGTAGAAAGCTGAAGTTTGGTAAGCAGATAGTATTTTACCCACATATTATAATAAAAAAGTCTGAAACTCTTAAATTTCCATATACCTACCCTTACCTACCCCTAAATTGAAATCTCTTTCTACACTAATAACTAAATATACCTCAGATTTTCACTGTTGAGTGAACGTACTAAGTTTAACTAATGTGTTAAATTTTACTTCCTTTCTTTCATTACTTTGGAAGTTATTGAAATTCAAAATTTTATTTCGACCATGACACCTCAACATCAAACTTCTACTGTACTTCCTGTAATCCTAGAAACAAGTAATTTGGTTCACATGTATGGTTCCCCCCGTATTTATTTAATTAAAACCCCAAACATGAAAAATTCTAGCACATATTTTATACTAACATATGTTAAAGGAGAAATAAATGTTTGATTTCAAAAGTTTATAGTTCTACTCGTAATTCGTTAGTTTACAAAAGGAGACGTTATGCTATAGTACAGCGGTTCCCAATTTTTTTTGGTCACGGAACCCCAATTGATCATATATTTTTTGGCGGATCCCCATTTTTATAAGCGTAAGCTGAAAAACCAGTCTCTCATCGGTAAGTCGTCACAAACGGAGGGAGAACAATGACAGCCTTCTCATGGGGCTGTTATGACTCTTTTCAACGAACATTTTTTTAAATTCTCGGACGGAACACGGAACCCTTGTGACGTCTCCACGGAACCCCAGGGTTCCATGGACCACCATTTAGGAACCACTGCAATAGTAAAGCCTACTTTGCTTCCAATCACAAATTTTTAACGAATAAATTATTTTTGAACTTCTTTTAAGGTGGTAGTAAAAAATTGTAATGAATTTATTATTGTTTGAGGGAGTAACGAAACGTTTATATCAATATAACCACACCAATGAAAAAGGGTGATTTAAACGTGTTACTCGTTAATCAAAGTGTTTCATAATGGTTTCTGAGGAAATAATAGAAGCGAACATAGTGAACTAAGTGGATGTAAATGAACAGATTACGAGTTACGAAACCATATCTAACTTTTAAACTACAATGGCGTGAGATATAAAGAGTACCCGAACAGAATGAAGTTAACCTTACATTAATAGCCATTTTAAAACAGCTGTTTTAAATTCTAAAATGCAATCAGTATCAAAGTATTTAATCTGTCACTTTTGCACGTTCCTTCATGTGTCACGTATGTGATCATTACTTTTAACACACTTAGTGAGTGGAAACCAATTTGCATGTATTCAGTTTGTTACTAAGCTCTTGAAACAATATTTGAACCTGAAATTTTTAACGAACAATGCAATTACACATTTGAGGTTAAATTCAAATCAGTTACACGAACATTAAAAAATTCTGCTGCATGAGCATTTTAAAAATGTTTCCACGTTAACCACTCGTCAATTAGTTAATTTGTTTGTGGTTTTATCGCCTCTGACCACGAAAAAAAAGAGTAAAGAACAAATGAGGATACAGTATTATTAAACCTGTAACAGTTTGATTCTGGATGAGCCGTAGTATACTTACTGTACTTTTTATACGAAGCTTTATTATTTGATTATGTAAGCTAAGAATGTTACTATGTAAATCTACTTCCAGAACATTAAAATAAATTACGTTTATAGACTCTATTTTTAAATTTTTTTTCTCAACGTGCTTCAGTTATGCATATTCGAAGAAGTAAATGATCTGAGAAACATTGTTCTTTCAATTCCTAATACTGGTAAAAGGAACTTGATGTCAAGTGTCTAGTCGTTTACGACGGAGATTTGGTGTTACGTCAAATTATCGAAAATATCATCAACGAAGGTAAAGTGTTCGGAATTACACACGATCCAGCAGAATGATTTTGGTCAGTTCCGAGGCAATGGACTTCAAAGTTCACTCCAAACTTTTTTCAAACAATTTCCACATTCAGATTTGAACCATTGCTCAGAAACATTTCAAATACAGGATTATAATTGTATAGAGAACCGTTCAGTATAGTGACGTATGACATTCCGTGGACTTTAGAGATGAAAACTAATTGTGTTTTATGGAAAAATGTCTTAGGATGATATATTGGATGGGCCCATATAGTACTTTCCAACACCGATACGGTGCTCTGAGGTCCATTGCACTACAAACATTTACTGCAAAGAATGTGAGTAGGACATTTACTCATCCTCTACACAAGGAATTATCAAATTAGTAGTGATAATTCTACTTCTATGGTACATAGTTCCAGCAAGTCAGTGCCAGGAGTGACAACGGTGCCTCTTTTCGTGCTACTTTTAACAACAACTCCAGCGATGTTGAACCAAATCAGATTCAATATTATAGCATGCGGTTGTCGCTATAGAAGCAAGTGTTATTAGTTTCGTTCCTAAGAGGCAGCAGTTGCACTTGATAAACTTCGGAATTTCTGCTCGCTGAAGGATTACGTCACGGTAGGGCCATACTTTATATTTTACTTTTTATCCTCGCGTCAGAGCCTTTTTCCGATAAAACTCTGCACATCGACTAATACGGAATTTGCATAACAAACAGCGGAGGCATGTTCCCGTGGCGTAAAGTGCTTATGGTGAAGTTTTCTCGAAAACTCTGGCAAGATAGATCAATGTTTTGTGAATGCGTATTTTCGACGCAAGGCGAAGAAGGAGCGATCCATAGAGTTCGTTTAGAGATCATCCAGCTACAGGAAGGTCATAGCTTTGAATAACATGTCATCTAGAACATAGTACTAACCAAATACAACCAATTAGGTCCTTTTGTTCATGTTGCTAAAATAGGTGCCTGCTTCTCGGATACGGCTCAACTTGGAAGACAGATATAAGAGTAAACATGTGTAAACGTTTTGTTAGCTTATGGTGATGGAGACTGCAGTGATTTAAAATCACTGTAATTATTTTTAGTATGTTTAAACCACATCTTATTAGCCTTAATACATTATGCTATATTTGTTAAACCTTACAAAGTTTTTTTTTTTTGCTGTAATGGGAGCTTTACATTCTATAGGCTGTCAGAGTCATTAAAGACGATAACGTAAAAATTGTAGCAGCCCTTAAATTCAAGTCTTTTATGAATTATAAGCTTAGTAATCAAGCGTTACTTATTAATTTGTACACTTTTCATTTGAATAAATATTACGTTTATGGAAGGATACTCTGTAAATGATGTAATACGATACAAAGCAGTGAATGTGTGAAATATTAATTGAATTCTTGTAATTACAAATTTTGAGAAAGCCAAAGTGTTTTGAGGATGATTTTAAGGTATTTAGAGTGTTTGATGTTGTCAGTTTTATGTTTAAATGCATGTAAATTCCTTTAACTTAATTTTAAAGAGTTTCCTAATGATTGTGAGTGATTTTTTAGTAGTTCTGATTTTTTTCGTATGATTTTGATTGTGGGATTGTTAGCGTTCGAGAAACGTGTATCAGCACTCTTTATGGTGTTCTGGGTATTACTCTGACGCTTATTTAAGCTCGTGAAATGGGCGGCAGAAACAATCGTTTCAGAAGGTTTTGGTAATTATTTGTGAATCCTCAAGCAGGAGTTTAATCGCTCGCATTGTTCTGTAATGTGTTTTAGTATCTGTGGACGTAGTTGTTGCCTTATCGGCATGTGTTCATTAGGAAGATTTCGACGAAATAACAGTGAGACGAAACGTGATTCGATGGTTTTGTTATTTCAATTATTCCAAAACCAATTCTGATGCTGTGTTAATTATTATCCTTTGGTGAAAGGAGAAAAAAATCAACTCGCTGGCGGACAATAAAAAACCCGTTAATTAAAGAATCAGTTAATTAAATCGAAATCAACATTATCTGAAAGGACCATCCAACGACAACCTTGACAAGACAAGAAGGAGAGGAAATTTATTAGCAGTTGCATACTTTATGAATTTTTTTTTACTCTTTTTATGTAATGAAGCGTCTGATGGAGCAAAAAATTCAACATACGACGGGTACCGCGGACACACTGAGATCCCTGAGCCGATTGCATTCTTGTTCCGAAAGCGACAAGTGGCAGTCGCATACTGTCATCCACGCGACAACTTGAATAATTAATTCCACCCCACACAACGACTTCAGTATCATTGCGGTCAAAAATCAACAAGACATTCAATTGGTTCTTCTGGTAGCGATATAAGAAATCGATAAGTGGCAGAAAACACTATTTAAGAATTTCTGCCTTACCATTCACCGACGTTACTACTGGAATCCACATAAATCTGTATTCGGGGTTGCCTGTACCCAGGGATCGAGATTTGAACGAGGATCAATTCTACCACCCATGTCCAAAATCTGTATTCGGGGTTGCCTGTACCCAGGGATCGAGATTTGAACGAGGATCAATTCTACCACCCATGTCCAATAAGCAGGTGTTTTAACACTGGAAATACGCAGTTAGCACTCTGTAAAGTAAAATTATACTAGTAAGATATTGTGTACCATTCTATTATACATGGACACTGCAGTGCGCCATGCAGCAGTATCAGATACTGGGTGACCCAGCTACAAGTTGTTGGGCATTGCTCCTCCGTCGTTGATGTACTTATTGTCCAAGATCTAGCTGCTACGTCCATCTGTTATTTGATTGAAGCGCAATTTTTGTGTATAATTATTAATAGTATAATACAATTCTAACGGATTGAGTACCAAAATATGGCCGCAGTATTTTTAATTAAATTTAAAATAAAATCAAAAAAATTCATTCACTTGTTTTTAAATAAATTATGATTAATGTCAAAGAGAGACATATAGAGAACATAAAAAGTTGGGTCTGTCAAACACAATGCTGCGCTAACTTTAACAGCTGGTAATCCCTTCTTGCGGCCACTTTTACATAGTCAACCCAAACTTTGTACGTTCCTTATATGTCTCTCTTTATTTAAAAAGAAATGAACGAATTTTTTAAAATTTAATTAAAACTATTTGCGGCAATATTTTGGTAGGCAGCCTTGCATAATTGCATTCTGCTATTAATAATCATACATAAAAATTGCATTTCAATCAAGTAACAGATGGACGTAGTAATCATGCAGGTGGATGTTACGCTATTACTGTTTAATGTTTAAACTGAACCACAGAGTCTCCAGAACGTACTTCAAGTACATAAAGCAAGCATAAATGGTAGTGGAGGTCGTACTAAGTGATAGTAAAAATTACAGGTGGCACCGGGATAACTGAAGTTTTCAATACTGACAGTCTAGTAATGAAGTAGATCACTTGTTTCTATTAAATCTTCGATGATCTGATCATCCACAAGCGTTAAATGAAAAGATTAAGTATTGTAATGTTCAGCAACAAAACTCTTTACTGACTTATATTCTATCGAGTTTTGGAGAAAAACTGCTCCTCAATCTAAAACTCAGAAAATCATTAAGAAAAGTAGGAATATGAATTTTTAAACGACATAACTAACTGGTTAGACAAATATTTCCAAAAAAATTGATATTGCAATTAAATAAATCAGAAATTAATATACTTCGAGATAATAGAAGTGCGAAATAAAGAGCATACTGTTTGAAAGATTTCATAGTATCTGGATGTTGGAACTTGTACATAATAGGACGCAATTCGAAAAGACTTCTGTTTGGTTGTTCAGCCCGTAGATTGGTTTGTGACAGCATGTTACTATTCTAAGATACGTTTCCAGTTGGCATCAAAGAGAGAATTGTTGCTTTGAGGCCTGAGTAGTTGTTTTATGAGGTCCTTGTAAGCATAGCTGCAAAGAGACCGCGGTACCAAGCGCGATGGGAGAGCGGTAACACTCTGGACTCACGTGCGCTAGGGAGGACGTGGGTTCGAATCCCCGCCAGGGCATCTAGAGTTCGGTTTTCCATGGTTTCCAGGTGAATACCGGGATGGTTCCTTTAAACGACCATGACCAAAATCCTTCCCGTTCCTTGTTCACAGTCCTTTACCAACTCTAATGACCTTGACGTCTACGAGGCTCAAAAGCCATAAGTAAAAAACAGAGAAAATAGACCGCTGTAGGTGCAGATAATAATTGGTAGGGTTGATTAACGATGTGCACAGAGGTAAAAAAATACTGGGTCCATATAAGTTAGAGGTTCGCATAGTTATTTTTGATATTTTTTTAATCCTCAGATTGAAAACGATTGAGAGAGGTTGTTCTAGACACATTGTCTTATTCAGATATCCAGAAATCAATATAATAGTTTTGATTAGGATCCATGTTCCTTTACATATCAATTTAATTTGACAACCCCTTTGATTGAAATAAAAACTTATTATTTAAAAGATGTAAATAGAACTGTTGTTGAAGATGTTTACTCTTTTCTGACATGTTTCGCTTGCCGTTGAAAAATCTTCAGCGATCTGAACTTATATTTTTATGTTGGTCATAAGTTCGCCAATGGAACATCTATGAGGGAGGAAGTGAGTCGGGAGAGAAAATATGTTTGCAACAATAGTTTGATTGAGGTCATTTAAAACATAATTTGTTATTTTAACAATCACCAAAATGTACTATTTTGACTAATTGAATGGCTTAGAGAATAGCACGTAAGACTTCACAATGGCTGAACTATTAAGTTCTCTCTCACCATTTTCTGGTGCAACTACTCACGATAATGGAGAGTACTATATTGATTATTTATGATACTCCACTTCCATCTTCATCAAGCTGATTTCTGCAGTGGCTGCACTGTTAATACTTCTATTAATTTGCACCTATTAGAAATAATTGGTAATACATAGTCCATTGCACATACCAAAGTTGAAATCTCCATTAATATCTATCCCATGTTATTTTTATTTTACTATTTTTCAACTTTGATAGGATAAATGGCTTCTGCAGTGATTAATAATATTTGGAAGGGATATTCTGAACAATCAATGTTATCAGCGGAGAAAAATTTTTCCAAACCATTTATTCAATTTTGTAAGAAACAATTGTACTGTCTCAGTTACAGCTGAAAGCGAAGTGAACCTGGGCTTAAAACCTGCCAAACGTAATCCAGATCACTGGTGCTCAACAAATAAATAAGATAACTATTATCATTGGGTAATGATAATTTCAGAAAACAATGAAAAAATCAAGCTAAACATGGGAAGAACCACTCGTGGTTTTTGTCCCGATATGATTTGCTTTGTTTATATATATCCAAACGATTATCACCAATTATTAGTTTAAATTTATGATGTAAAAGATCACAATTTGTTACGAAAATGTAATAAAACTTCAAATGACTAAATAATAGAAGAATGTGATGAGAAATGAAGAGTGATCATTAATGTTTTGACGAAAACTGTCTTCACATTGTGCTAAAAGGAGAACTAACAATGTAATTCCATGGCGTCTTGGTAGTTTTCCGAAAGTGAGTGAAGTATTAGAAGAATTCTGTGCTGTAAGGAGCTTATGCTTGCCTAATGTAACAATAAAGAAATTAACACCCAAGCGATAACGAGTGCTCCAGCAAATAATATAGAATGAAATTCATTTCATAAGCACCACGAAGTGTTTGATTATTTTTGTTTTAAAGACAAATGCCGGAAAATATTAATCGTGATTGAAATAAATAATAAGGATATTACTTGCAATGCTACTAAATTGTAGTCGAAAATAACAGAATTTACAATACAATGACAGCAAAGGATTAAAAATGTCAAATGTCCATAATTTTGTTAATAACCGTTTCTACCTGTGTTGCTAAATTTAAATCCACTTTCTCTTATCGTGTTAATTTACTTACTCGATAATAACTGTGATTGAGTGTATTTCAGCAGCAACAACGAAATTTTAAGAAAACTTTTAAAAGTGTTATTTTTCTTTATGAAACAACCAACCTCCACTATGCATACGAATACAGTGCTGTTTTACATTATAACTTTGTCAGTGTAACATTTGCACGGATCGTGTGGCAAGTAATATAATTTGGAAATCTGACTCATTACAGAGAGTGATTCCAAATACAGAAATGCAAAGGACTGGCGTAATTTTCATTCAGATAATGAACCACTGGTTGATTTGGAAAGTGAAATACATACGGTGCTGAAAGAAAACATGAAAACACTGCTGTGTTACTGCTTAATACTAGTAATGAATTACTCTTCCAGCTAATCAATGAGTTCCTCCTCGGACATTTTCTAATTGAAATTGCTTCTCTTTCTAGCAAGCTAAAACATTCCGGCAGCAAAAATAAATATTTATTTTATATTTGCAGCAGCGTATCTCTTTACTTTCTGAGCGCATCCTCTGAATTTGCAGTACACCAAGTGGCATATTGTACAGTACTGAACATAAAACGATCGGCAGAGTGTATTTACTTTGTGATAACAAACAAATCAGAAGAGAGAATGTTCTGAAAAATAGAAATCGCTGAAGCTGTGGAGAGAAAGTGTACTGAAATAAATGTGCTGTCTGCAACCGTTAGATGGTATTAACTGTTAAAACTAGATGTCTTTAAAATGGGGTTATAATTCAGATTAATAACTGAATGAAGAAACGTTTGTAAGTATATAAACGAAAGGTTTCAATTTCAACCAACGGATGTAAAATATAAATAGTCATTCAGAGAAACGGAGTTATAGAAGCACGTTAAGCATTACGGGATTTTAGTAAGAAAGTCGACAATGAAATACCAAATTGAAAAGTATGAGTATCTGGAGAAGAAACACAAAAACTTAAGGAAACAGGTTTAAAAGACGTTTAATGAAATAAATTCATACCCTGGAATCTGTTTTTAATGTTCTGACGTAAGCAAAGATTTTAAGGGGAAGTTCAGATAATAAATATTTCATCCTAAAACTTAGCTGTCATGTCAGTAAGAAAAACAATAACAACAATAAACTTTTGTTAATAACGCTTTAGAGCTACTCTCACAAGGTTACTTCGTACGAGCGTTTTAAATAATTGTCACTGTAATGTGGCGGCAGTAAAAACAAAACAAATTTAAAAAAATATTTACGGCTAACCTTATGACACGTAATATCAGTTTCACTCCTGATCCAGGCTGCAAATTCGCGGTATCTGTGGATCAACATTCATTCGCAAGAAGTAGTAACTTCAGTAACATGGTGCTCATGAAAGCAACTTAAATTATTTTAAAAAATACTCTTTACCTCTGCTGTAATAATAAATTCGCTTTATCGCGATATACACTCGATCCCATATATCTCATCTTAAATCAACAGTGATATCTATGGAAACCGATCATAACGATAACACTGTTCGAACCAATATAAATAAATAGAAATCAACTGAAAATTATTCTTTCAGTGCTTTGGCAATTCATTTCATCGAAGTTGATTAACTAATAAGAATCAGTACTAGTAAAATAACTCTCATAACCTCGCATTGTAATAACATTTCTGTCCGTTGTTAATCGAGCTACAAAGGCCCGGCGTGATTACAGAGTTACTGACACGAGGAGACAGTTAAACGATTAAAAAGTAATGTTTTTTTCAGTATTTATGAGTATTATGACTCTTATATGAATAAGTGTTAACTACGAAGAGAATGTAAAAAAAAACAAAAAAAACACAAGTCCAAAAAACAATTGTCTGCGGCTGGAATTTCTCAGCGTAAGAAACAAATCTCATTAATCATCACATATTGAACAACGTACAAATTAATTAAAAATCTTTAGCATTTATCGGTAATTGAAAATTAGGTTATATTTGAAGTAACGCAACAATAATGATCTTCGGGCAGTAGTTTAGCGATTCTCACTTTAGCTGATTCCATATTAAAAACTATTATTTGGATATCTATTGTAATATAAAAATTTTAGCTACTTTAAAACTAAAAATGCTACAGCAAAGTACCAAATAATGTATAAACTAAGAAACTACCGCTTATTTCAGTATGTTAAAAGACGTCTATCATAAACATTTCCTTGGTGATGGAGAACTTAACTCTACCAATTCTCGTTCTCTTCAAAGTAGTGCTTGATTATCGACTGAAATCGACGCCCTACTTTGACTTAGAGAACCTATTTATTTTCAAATAAGTTTAGTGTAAAAACAAATTTACCGGAAATAACACCAGATATAAAAAAAGCATCCGACTTATATTTAACCCAAAATGCCTACTAAGTTGCTTGCTCAAAAAAATCAGATTTTGTCTGGATGTCGTCTTTGATATAGCTGCATTACTGACGTATGTTACTATTAAGTGTGTTATGGATATTACATACTTACATAGGCCCGGTAAATCAATCAGGGGCGTCCATGTGATGATACTTGGTGATACTTGGTGAGTTCTGGTAACCCCTCTTCCTTAGCGTGTGATCGCCCTCTTATTTTGGAAGGGCTGCGATCTGAAATAAAACTTGTCGTGATATTTCCGTCGACCACCCCCTCTTTGCCCCCCACCCCTATTTTAGCTCACGTAATTAATAAACGTCCCCTTATGGTATTACCTTCTTAGGGAGCATCTATAAATTACGTGAGGTGTTTTTCCGGATTTCCGGATCTCCCCTCCCCCTCTGGTGAGACTTCGTGAGATCTGGTCGAACCCCCTCCCCCTAGAAATCTAGAACCCGCAACTTTTGAAACCTTTTTTTTTAGGTCTCACCCTTCCAAAGCCGGTTACAACTCCACTTTTCGACGAAATACCCCCCTAAAATTCACTTTCGCGTAATTTATAGACCTTTTTTTTCTTTTTTATCTCTACAGTCAAACAAAAATTTCCAAAACCTCACGTGAGATTTCTGTTGACCCCCCCCCCTTCCATCCTATTTGGTGAGATTTCACGGGACCCCCCATTTCACCTCACGTAATTTATGGACGCCCCCTTATGCAGGTCTCGTGTACATCGAGATGTTAGTAGGGCTTGTTCATCAAGGAACGATATAGAATTCTGACTGGACACTTTGTGGTCCTGAAACGTGTTAGTCATTTCGTGGTATGCGTAGGACAGTAAACTTTAAGGTTAAACGAGGAATCATTTTTGCGTTCACCTAAATATCATATTGAGCTTTTGATAGAACGTAGAATATGTTCGGTGTGAAAAAAGCGATAAGTCGTACCGAAGTAATCCCAAATACTTACTTATTCAAAAGCTTAAAAAGAAGAAAAAGACGAATCAGTTAAGTGTAATGGTTTACAAAAACCAAGGGGTCGTTTATAGTCCGCAAACGGATATGGAGATATAAAGCTACTCCGGTAGTCCATCATTTGCCCACGTTTCACTGACTATTGCTGGGTGACAGCGCACAACTTTATCAGCACTGAGATATCTATGGCACAAATTCGCGCGGTTAGCTATACAGTACGACAACTTGTTCTTCGGAAACGCAGTATGGATGGGCTCTTGGCGGTCGTAGCAGGTGTCTTGTGAGGGGCGACGTCGGTGGCTGAGGGGAGAATACTCTGAGGCGCGCTAATTGAATTCTGCCGTCGTGGCGCCATCATCCGCCAGCCCTCGACCTAACGACCCCTGCACACCCTCCGCTTATCCTCACTGAGCAAGAGGGGCTCGCTTCCAAGGCTTCGTTTTGCGGTTTACAGTAACACGTACTGAAGAAACACAACTTATACGCCCAGCTCTCCATAAAAAGAAAGCAGGATTTTTCTTTTTTTTACATTTTTTACATGCTTTATATTAGCCTGACCTGTATGTATGTATGTATGTGTGTGTGTGTGTGTGTGTGTTTGTGTATGTATGTATGTATCTATGTATGTATGTATGGATGGATGGATGTAGTTATATATGCATGAATAAAATTGAATTTTAATTCACTTTTCACCCCCTTTCAGACTTCCGAAATGTTTGAAATTCTGCACACATATTATAACCAATGATAATACAATACTTTCATAGCTATATCCTGATATTCTCATTACTTCGACAGCAACAATAGAAAATTTTTTGAATGCAATAAAATTTTGTAATCTAATATTAAACCAGTTCCAAATATTTGCATTGTTTAAAATTTTGCAACGTATTAAAACCCGATGACAATACAATAATTTCATAGATATGACCTGGGATTGTGATTTAATCACTGATTACTTTTACAGTAGTAGCAGCAAAATGTTTGAATGAAATGTAATCTTTCATTTCAATTTTCACCCATTTCCAGACTTCCGAATTTTTTGAAATTTTGAACACGTGTTAACAACCTTTGGTTTTCGCTGGAATCTTTACGGACCTTAGAAGTGACTTTCACCACTGGCTAAGCTCCGCTTTGTTTATGTGAAGTACGCTCCATGGTTTGTATTCCACGCTAAACTGCAGGTCCCCTATACCTGAAGGGATTTGCCAATCAAGGTAAATACAGCCCCCGACGTGAGCGCGCATGCGTGGAAATTCGAAAAAACCTTTTTCACTAGGGGGCCGGACACTTTGGAGATTTTCTGGCCAACAATCCCATACGAATATAATTTAAATACCAACTTCCAAGCATCTGAATTTTTCGATATTTTGTACATTTAATAGTATCAGCCAACAACAGAATAATTTCACAGCTCTGTTCTGTTTTTCTCATTACTTTGACAGTAACAACAGCACTGTGGTTTCGCTGCGCAACCTTTTGCACATGCGCACTTAGCGATACTTCGATGAAAGCAGCTACGATAGTGGTCGCTGTCGGATAATGTGATGTTAAACAGTGAGATTAGCTATACCGTTTTCAGTTAGTTCGGCTAGTTATAGAAGAGTAGTCTTATATTTACTCTGCTATCGGACCTCTGTTAGGGTTGACTATTCAACTGTCTGTTACTCGTGGAAATAATAATTAAGGATGAAACAGCAACACAAAGAAGAAGAGAGATTGGCGAAGAAATAGCAAACGGTAAAAACATACTTTTGTAACAATCTGAACTAAAAAATTGAAAATAAAATTAAGTTTAATAAACTATAAACACGATGTCCATCAATGTTAAGTAAATGTTAAAAACAATCTTTAAATATAAAGATTAGGTTTAACAGCGACAGAACGTCCCATAATTCAGTATAATCTAATTTTTTAATAAGCTTAAAATAAGAATAGGGATCAAAAAATTAACTTCAAGGAAGAAAGAGCGTGGGACGCTGTACTTACTTCTCACAATGATTCTGACTTTACAAATAGCTAAAAAAATGTAGTACAATTAATATCTAGCATCCCACGCTTTTTTTACATTAACGTTAATTTTTTAATCAGTGACTTTTTAGCTTGTGCAAAAAATTAATTTATAATGAATTGTGGGACGTCCTATTGTTATTAAAGAAAATTATTGTATTTAAAGATTATTTTAACTCTTTAGTTGACATTGCTGCAAAAGCGTGTTTCTAGTTTTCTAAACAAACATTTTTTCGTTCCATTCTTCCTTCGCTAGTTCCATTCATAGGGCTTTCTAGAATTTTTTAGTTGACTTGATGACTTTTCACCTTTCCATTCTTCCAAAATCTCTTCATGAACATACTGTGCTGCTTCATCTATTGATCTGAACATTTTTTGCCAGACCTGCTTCTAGATTTTACCTCAGATGTCTACTGATTTACCTGGGCTCCGAAAATTTCAAGAATTTTCATGATATCCAGTCGTTTTCACCAATCTATCCTCTTCGTTTTGGAATATACCGAATCTTTTTTTGGAATCTATTGCTACCAAACTTAAAAATGTGTTCAAAAATGTATCAGACGCCTCCTGTTTTACAGTGTTCGTTAAACAGTCTGGGAGACTATAGAAGTATGCAGTTTGCCTCTTAATCAAATTCCATTTTCTTGTGTTGGACAAAATAGTTTACGAAGAATCTTTCACTCATGCTTTCACTTTTTAATTTAATAAATTTTAGAATGATATCCTAAAATAAGTTAATCAGATTTTTATTTCTGATTGCTTGTGTCATTTTGTGAGATGCATTTGACTCATCTAAATTTGAAACGTTTACTGGGAAACCTAACCAATTCTTCGTGCTAATTAGTGACAAGTGGCACCTTATTAAAAAAAGATCTGCAATTTCAATGTCCGTTCGACGAATATACGTCGTTCTGGTAACGTCATTTATTTAAGACAGCCTGCATCGTCCAGATTAAACAATTATCGTTGATATGCGTAAATACTTTCACAAAAACTAACCTTCAGTCAGGATTGTTTGAGGAGGTAAAGCAAATCTTACTCAATAGCATAATCAGAATACTCGAGGCAGACATCTACACCTTGTCACATACAACACAAGCTACTCGACAGCTGCAGTTTTCCTCGACATCGAATAATCTACAAACGATGTTCGAATATTCACGTTTAATAGTCAGATTACGAACGCATGCAACAATAGAATAGTGATACGTAAAACTAATTGGAAATTATGCAACAGTAACAGAATTTATGCTTTCGTCGACTGGCAGCATTCAGTAACATATCACACTGCCAGCGTTATCACAAGACGTCTTTAATCCTTGTTAAATTATTGTTTTACGCCTCGTCGATGTCGAATTCATTAGAAGTTGGAAAATGGAGGCATGTAAAGCTAAGGAATTCTGCAATGCCATTTTGAAAGTACCATCCCAGAATACGCCTGGAGGGATTTGTGAAAACCATATAGAATCGAAATCTGGATGATCGGACGGGGATTCGAACTTGCTTCCTCCTGAATGCAGAGCCAGAGCGTTACCGCTAACTCACCACGTTCGGTGAACTACATGCCGTCTAGTGATAAAGTTCATCAGGGCCGAACGTCGACGAATATCCTTTACACTACTAGGAACTGGAATGACGTGAACCTGGGACTGTAGAATACATTCAACGAAATTGCTAGGCGAAAGATTATATCCAGCTATGTACTTCACAAAAGAAGTCCGCTATTATCAAAAAATTTGTTTTAATCAACAAACCTTTAAAATATCTATTAGTATAATAGACAAGATGTAGCGGTGTCGCACCTACGTCATGTCACGCGGTGACGTCAAACTATGACGTTGCCTATGACGTCACGCTTTGCGATATTATTTGTGGGAGTGCGCGTCATTTAATATCATTTCCAAGCAACAGTTTTCTCACAGAATACTGAAATAAAAGTATGTATTGCGTTAAAATCGATATTTCAATCATTAGATGCTTATATTTACGTAATATTCTTTTGATATATTCAAGTATTCCTTAAATTCTTTGTCCATAGATATTGTAAGATAAAAGCTTTGTATTTCGAGCATCAATGTAGAAAAAAAATTGGTTAAAGTGTTACTTAAAATGGATCAGAATTACAACTGGCATTTGACGCTACGGCAGAGGGCATGAATAATTTAGCTTTTTTTCAAAATAATTTAAACTGTACCGTATTATTGAAATTATTAATTCGTTTGAACCGAAATAGTTGCCCACTCATCTCGAATTGTGCAGACTACACTACAATTAATAATGTAAGTTTATCAGATTTATTTTAATCTTCTTTGATTTCACTGAGGCTATTACGTATTTCCGCAATGTGTAACTATGACAGCTATTCGAACGTTGTAATATCGGTCTGAATCACGTTGCAGATTTTTGGTTTATTACCTTTCTTTTTTGTTGAATGTTTTTGATGAAATTTATGTTGTTACGTAATGTATCTCATCAATGAATTGTCGTTTTCGTCGGAAGCTTTAATTTTGTAGCGGCAGTATTACCCGAGATTGTGATTAGGTTGAAATCCAGCCTGGACAAAAATAAATAAAGAACCTTATCACAGCAATAGCATGTTGAATTTAGCTATTATAAGTTATTTAAGCAGGTTTCATAAGCTCTATGTCACGTTTTGATATCATGAATCACGATGTGATTAGTTTTAAAATGCAACCTGGACCAGGATAGCAACCGAAACCTTTTGTCATAGCGCCAGGCAATAGGAATTGCATTTATTTTATAAAAATTCAATTTATTTCAACAATTGCTAAGAAAGGAATTGCTACAATACTGAAAGAAAAGTATGAATTTTGTTTAAATTGTCATATTGATTATTAGTTGCTTTTTTTAGTGATATGATTACTTGGTTTGAATGAAAGAAGTTCCAAATTGTTCGCGATCTATGCAACCTAAACCACAATTGAAACTAATATTACATGACGTAAGAAGTTAAGATTTATTTTTAGCATCCTTCGTTTCCACTGGGGTCATTATTTCAGCCGAATGTTAGCTGTGCCAGGCGTTAAAACATCCATCATAGACAATAAGAAAGTTGTAAGAAACTGTGAAGATTTTGGATCAAGTTTGTATCGCATGATGCATGATTGGTATAGATGCATCATGACATTGACATGCGATTCAGGGAATGTATAAATTCGCGTGTGAATGAAGCTTTGATTTTCTACCAGCTATATTGGCGAAGATTGTAGTTATGCTGAAACGCAACCTGGACCAAATTGACAACTGAAACTTTTTGCTACATCACAAGGGACGAGAAATTACAGCATAGTGAGCTTTATTTTATAAAATTTCTATCTAGGTAAACAACCAAAATGAAATCAATTGCCAGCACAGTCCGTTAAACCCGTCATTTTTGACGTTTTTTTTTTGGCTAGTATATCAATAATTTGCAAATCATGATACTATAATCTTTTTTCGACAGAACATTTTTTCAGAAAAAGAGATAAAGCTTTGCCATATTTGCAAACTTATATATTATTACCAAAATTACTGATCCTACCATAAGCGGAAACACTTAGCATCAACAAAGACATCGTATTAATATCTTACCGTACGACTGTGAAGTGTAAGACGTGGTATAAAATACAAACATCACGATCATTCAACTGAACCAGTTTCAGTTGACTTATACTAAATGAACACTACATAATTATCTGGAAAGGTAGAGGGATATGGCGTCACATCTGTTATAATTGTAAACCAAACAAACTTGCAGTGGAAGTTAAGAAGTCACACTGAGGAACTTCCAGATCTGCTGTATTAATTTTCTGTCGCAAAAGGTACTTGGATACTCATTATCTGCTAGTTAATCTATTCTTAATTACTTGATTATATCACTATATCTATGTTCGAGTGAAGAGTTTGAATTCAATTAATTATTAATAAAATCAATGATTATCCCAACAATATTTACGAACTGGTGCAAAGAAACTGCAGTGGAAGATAGTTGAAGCAAGTCATTTAAATAAATTTCAGCAGTGAATGTGGAAATTTTATTGATAAAAATAATTGTTACTTTGCCGTATATGAGCAACGAGACTCTGCTTAATGTTAATTAGTCGTGATCGGTCTAGGGAGTAAAGATAAGCTGTATGGACAGTGGACGTAACTGTTACTGACGGGAGGCGTGGTGGCTGCGTTGACGTGACCCTTCTCGTAATGGATATCAGGTAACGGCAATGACGTCCGTTATATGAGAAGACGAACGTTTCGCTCCGATCGATCAGCTTTATTGCTCGGCCTCTCGAGGGAAAACCAAATGGTCTATAGTTACTTCACTACTCTCTCGGTGGACGCCTGGAGACCTAAGAATGCGGAAAGACCACATTTAAAACCGAACGATTGAATCTCTACCAGGTCGAATCTTCCCATTTTGCTCTAAGTTAACTATTGTAAATCTCAGAAATGTAATAAACTTCTAGACATTAAGCATTTCATCTGAAATATGGAATAAATAGGTATTTTGGGACATAAGATGCCAGAATAAAACACAAAGGCTGGGCAGAAAAGCGCCCTGTATGATTTGCTGAAAGTTTCTTAATCTGGGAATCGGAGGCATGGCCACGTTTCTGTATGGTCTCCCAAGCTCTGGCAAGGATACATCGTGGCTGGTTGAAAGACCTTGAAATTCAGAGGATTCGCTTCCTCCACATACACTCAGGTCAGTTTGACATGCCGTAAATGTTTCGTGTCAAAGTTCATAACTGTGATAACTATGTAAAAACATTTCAGGTCAATTTTGTTACATTACAACATGAATCGCTCTTTATTTTTGGCACATTAAAATACCTAAGTTTTCTCAAATTTGATCTATCACCGCGTACCGGAATAAAAACAAGGTAAAAAGAACATTACACTAGCCTGGTTTCTAATAACAATTCTTTTTTATCTGCTTCATATATTCTAATCTCTGGCTTCCACTTCAGTTCTTTCCTTCAACTGATACCAGCACTAACAAATTAACCAATTCCTCATGTCTCAAAATATGAATCACCATCCTGTCTCTTCTTTCTGTTAGACTCTTCCACAACCTTCTTTCCTCACCCATCATTTCCGGAACACGCTCATTTCGTACTTTTTTCTGGTATTCCTTTTAGAGCATGGTTCGCTATCATGAAGTGCTGTGTTCCACAAATAGAGTTTTACAAATTTCTTTCTGTGCCCTAGATCCATATTTAAAACTAAAAGAGTTCTCTTTTTCATTAAAGCTCTTTCTGCTAGTGCCATTCTGGTTTTAACATCATTTCTACTTCAGCCATCAGTTGCAATTTTACTTCCTAGATAACTGAATTCATTTACTTCTTCTATCCCATCCGATCCTACTTTTATATTTAATCTACTGCTATTGCTATCGTTTCTGCTATATTTCATCAGTTTTGTCATGCTTTAGTAAATGCCAAAGCCTTGTTTACCCCTTTCAGAGTCAAGACAGAAATATTGGAAAGTACAAGTGATCCATTATAAAGTTCCATTGTCTTATTGATATCTGTGCAACAATGGGCATTCCTGAAACGTCCGACGACAGGATCTGCTGAGAACGGTGGGAGTGGGGGGGAGGGGGGGGGAGGAGATGTTCTTTACTCAACCACCAAAGTTGACTTTGTGAAGCGCAGTTTTACGGTGCCAAAATTTATCGCATTCCATTCGCAGAGAGATTGAAAATGGAAGTCTGTCCACCACTGTATAAAAGCAGCAACTAACGCAGTAATTTATTTATTCAGTTATAAAGTTTGACATGCAGACCCTACTGATGTTGGATCGGCATGCACTCAATAAGACGAGGGTAGTAGACATTCAATGTTATCATGAATCTCATCCGCAGGTTACGAAAAAAAGTCGCAGTTATTTGAAACATCGATCGGTTCCTCACATCTCAACTGATGGTGTTGAGTATGACACACATTCAGGCTGACAATAGTCACCGTTAGAATAACATAGAGATATCACCATGGTAAATACAAAAGAATTTGTGATTGTGTGGCACCTCGGAACATCTGCCAGTAAGTTTTCAAAGGTAGTGTGACAGCGTTCCAACCATAGGTTTCAAAATTTTGACAGTACAGTTTTGGCGGCCAATCCAAGTTCTGTCGAATGATAAAAGTTGTTACACCACATTACTTAATATATGTGAACTAGGAGCACTTGAATACTATAGGAAAAAACTGTGAAAAGTGCGTGAAGGGTGGTTGTACCTGTTATAGGAAAGTTTACTAGGTATTAATTTCCTTCGGTGAAAAAGATACGAGACACACGGTGCTAAAACAGATATAATGATAATTGAAAAACAGTTTTGTTACAAAAACCAGAAAACATATAGCTGAAACTGGAAAGAACCAAGAGAGGTATAGTATTAGAGAATGTAACTATTTCTGCTCTGAAAGTGTAGCGGTATCTAAATCGTATAACATTCGTTGATGGCTCCAAGATTTAAAAAACCTGTCTATGACAAGTAACTTGGAAGAAGACAACAAATTCGGGTAAGCAAAATAAAGGTTGTTGACTAGATAGATGGTTAGAAAAATTCTGTTCATTTGATCTGCTATTCAGAAACTGTCTTTAACTCTATGATCCACTTACCATTGAAAGTGATTTTACGCGAATATCCTTTATGTTGAGTAGCTGATTTTCTCAAATTGATAGTAGAAGATTGATTCCTTATCTACTCGAATAATACTAACAACCATTACACCATGCACTATGATGCAGAGAAACCATCTGCGACAAAACTTTTGAATTATAAATTATACGTCAGATAATATAAATGGGATTCAGTAGTAAATCAAGTGAAAAAAAGTATGTATAACAGGTCATAAAAATAATTCCTCTACTTCTGTGGATCCTCCAGTCCACAGTTATCTTAGGTGTTGCTAAATAAATGACGCTAGGACACATATGCTGCCAGCTGCCGGTGCAACTTGTGTGGCAGTCACGGGAGAGCCGTTCTTAAGAATTCACCAGCTGTCACGTTTACATGTCGCGACATTTTGTGCGAGGTCACAGCTACAGCAACGCCGCAGAGAATACTTGTTACCCGCTCAACATTTTTAACACTGGAACACAAAAGCACTTGGCAGGAATCACACTTGTAGTGTCGAGTCACTAATCACATACTTTTAGCGTGTAAAACTGAACGGAAAAATTAAAATATTCACAGACGACGTTGGATTAAAAGAAAACAAAAAAGAAGAGACTGATCTTGCAATTAACTCGTTTGTATATTAAAACTTGTTATACTAATACAGGCAGAAAATGAAACCATAGAACATACATCATAACTGAACGACAGAACTACTCATGTTTCTTCAATTCGACTTGCGAAAAGTCAGCCTAGAAGCTGTTGCCGACAACCATGATTTGCACCCCTGAGAAACATTTCTATGTGCCAAATGTAGGTTATCAATTCGTCTTTATTTTTTTTTTATTTATGTTCAGGGATATAAACGACAATTGTTAATAGATTTAAATGATTTTTTTTTAGTGGATATGGTATAACTCCAAAGTGGTACCATTGTAATGGACGGTTTTGAGACATATTAGTTAAGGTTAAATATTAGCACTTTAGTTGAAACGCACGCGGAGAGTTCGCGTGAGGTTAGCCTCGTTTTGCAGACGCAAGCGTCAGCAGATGCCAGGGCAGGCAAGGCGATGACCGGGGTCACGACCGATCGAACATTTAGAACGTTCGACGATCGGGATAAATTACGAGCGACGGTACGCACTCGCTCTCTTCTGCAAGTATCAGTACTGTAGGGCAGACACTATGTCAGTTTAACGGTTAGGGTGCCTCTCTCCATAGCCGGGTCTCGCGTCATGGTCGATAGCAGGCAACATCGCTACCAAGACTAGCTGCTAGCCATTCTCCATTGTAAGTAATGGATCCACCATCTATACTTTGAGTAGATCATTAAAGTCAAGAAACTATGGCTTCAGTTATTAGTACCATCGGGGTTAGCCTAGCAGGCAGTATTCATTCGGATGTATTGGCTTCAGTCTAGAGTGTACAATAAACGCCTATCGTAGCAGTTAGACGCCTTGTCTATCGTACTAGAAGTAGAAGAACCTATAGCTAGCCATAGCCCAGTTCAATGATCATTACATGGTACTATTATAAAGCAAAGGGTCATGTCCATAACCATGTGGTGTCAGTTATCCTGATTAACAGTAATCCATCTAGCCGCCGTACTACGAGGAGACAGCAGAAGTTGCCGAGGCAAACTGTGGGAATACTTCGCACAGGTCAGTACCTAGGATCTGGTCGGTTTCTCCAATGCCACATTGCTCTCACAACTGCAACAACATCCAGCATTAAGCCCTAGGCCCATACGAGCGATCACACGCAGTGCCATGATAGGAAGGGCGGCCCACCACTCAACCATCCTGTCAACTAATCGACTAAGCCCAAAACGGTCGATTACACCATATGAATTTCATTGAGAAAAACTCCCTCTACCCCTTTACATCCATTAATTTTTATACAAACCCACATTTTTTTATCCGACATGTATAGTTAAAAATAGAGAGAAAAATTCTTACAACATTTGGTTTGCGGAAACCAAATCCCTCTCCCCATTTCCACCCCCTTAATTTTTGTCAATGTTATTTATACAAGGCTATAGTTGACACCATTTAATCGATCTTCATGAAAGTTGGCATATACATGTATTTTTTCATGGACCAAAAAAATAAAAAAAACCACATCCTCTCCCCCTTTATACCCCTTAAGTTTCATACATACAAAAAAAAAAAAAAAAAAAAAATTATCCGATTTCGATGGAACTTTACACACTTTTACTTTAAAACAAAAACAAAACAAAGAAGGCACAGTTTTTGTCCAATTAGGATGGTACCTTGCACACATATACTTCAAAAAAGAAAGAGAAAAATACTGTAAAAATTTGTTTTTAAAAACCCAACCCATCTTAACTTATCCCTATCCATTTTTAGTGTGTTTTTTCGACGGCGGTTTTTATTTTTTGTCAAATACTTATTTTATTATGAGTACCAATTGCTACAACGCTTGATTTTCTGGATGATAGTATAGGGGAATAGAAGGTGGTTACCTATTTTAATCGAAATGAATACGCTTCCTAAAGTACTGTACAAAGAAAATCGAGATGCTTAAAACAGTCTACAGTGTTAAAATTTTAGCAGTGACCACGTTATGCAGTCAGACTTACACACCACAGTATTTTTAAGGTTACAGCTTGGCTACATTCACACAAGTACCGAAACATAGTGATCAATACATCAGTCGTCTGCAACAACATTTTTGGTTTTGGAGATACTTATATGCTAAGCCTCAATTTGCGGAAGCAGGGTAGAGGGGCGGCAAAAGCTGCCCAAAGTGCCCAGTGACGACATGGGTTACCCATGGCGCCACGAACCTCAATTATTCATTCATTATTCATTTCCTCCCGCCATTTTCGCGTGAGCGACCTAACAAACGAACGTAACCTGAGGATGTTGGCTCGTTACGCTGTCGAAAATTCATTGAAGAACGATCAATTGATCCTGCCACATGGCCGAAAAATCGTCAAGCAAATATACAGTGTTTGCAGGGAAGTTACCCGCCAATGTAAAACCACCACCACTCTTGCTCCCGGAATGTACTATGGATCTAGGCTCGAATCTCGCACTTGGAGTATCGGCCGTGCTGATTGAGGTTTTTGTTCTGATTATGCAATACCTAGACGAATGCAGGGGCGATCCCCTAATTTCGCTTCATAAACTACACATTACTCACACAAAATTACACATATCCTACAGAACAGCTGATAGGCCTACACTTTTCTTAGGCAGATAGCAATGCCTAACTCCCCCCTCCCTCCTAGACTGGGATCTCCAGTCCGTCATTAAAGTAAACATGGAGTTTATATCTTCACACCGTTAACAGCTAATGATATTTTCATGAGTCTAAAGAGGCCAAAGTCGGTGTGTTATTGTAATTGAATGGGGAAAGTTATGGCATCACTGCATTTTAATAATTACCATCCCTTTGCTATACAAGAAAAAAATTATAAAATGTAGCCAAAAATATTACTTAATTTATTACACAATATTGAAGAGAACTAGATATTAGGTAAAAATTTATCTCAAAATCGTCATCCGTAGAAAGCAGTATCTCTTAAAGTGCAAAAAAAGGGTACTGAGTGTAAAAGAGTTCAGTAGATGAACTTTATGTTACGGAACACGGGCAATCGTCAGCCATTCGCTAAACAGAGCAAAAAATAAAAAAATTTAAAAAATCTGAAAATGAAAGCCATCTGCGGCTGTTTCCGCAGGTATGCGTCCCAGCACTGGCTGTGGCCGCGCGAGTCCTTTGTCGGTCGTTCCAGCGCCGCGCCGGGGCTTTGATCACCGCCTGTGGCTGGCTGCATTGCCTACAGTCGATTCGCTTCGCACAAAGGGTCCCCAGGTGGTCGCTGTAGTGCCTCATAGACTTCAAGCCACCTGCTTTCATCAAATATTCGGCAAAACGAGTTTTATTACGGTGCTTGTGCCTCAAATAAATGAGCGTTGCCAGTTATTATGGTGAAACTGAATACGAGAATTAATTCAAACGATTCGGGGATTATCAAAAATAATATATTTGAATATATACAGATGCAGGTTGCAGTCATATTCGTCAGAATTATCTCTGTTAGAGCTTTCTTGTAACTCAAACAGGTTTAAAATGTGTTGTAACCTTCACCTATTAAATATCTATACTTTTGTTTATTTTATATTTTCTGTACTACTTAGTAAGCATGCTTAATTAAATTTTGTGTAATTATTTGTCTTTCATCTCATTTTTTGTTCTTGTGCTTTGGATTTGATTTCTATAAATCTTTAATTTCGACGTATTTAGCTTGTCAACTAAAAATAACAATCAAAATCTCCTTACTTGGTTATATTAAAATGATCCGTATTCCTATAATCACAGGTTCATTTAATTTTTCCTTTCACAAATAAACTTTTAAATCACATTTACTATATTGCTACAAGGGATCAGGCACGTCATAAATCCCCCCCAAAAAAATAAAAAAATACGGCAGTTATTACAATCTTCATACGTTGGTTTTTCGTTATGAAAAATCTTCCTACAAATATTACTGTCGGCTTCGTTATGAATAAATCATTACAGTTAATGCTGCTTCTAAATATTACTTTTGATGGGTCTCATTTAACACTGTACAGTACCATCAAAAAATAAATTTTGTTTCATCTTTACACTTTCATCTTGGCACTTTTAGAAAGAAATGTTGATCACCTTTTATGAAACAGTAAGGAAATGAAGACACAAAAACTAAGAAGAAGATAGTTTCACATTTTAAAAGCTGCGCAGTCCATGATTTCTTAAATGCATTGTTATTAAATTCAGCCATGACAATAAATTTTGATATAGTTTTAACCTCAGGAACAGAAGAAACATTATATCAGAATTTAATAAATTATGGCACAGTTTAATTCAGTGTTTACCCTGTAACTAGGTGACCCGTGCGAAAATTACGCGAATGATATCCAATGAATAGCGAGGTTAGTGGTTTACAGAAAGATGAAAGAAAAACCGACTCATTAGTAGAAATTGTTTATTTGTAAACATAACTACGTACGTAGCCAATAACAATATCTTGCAAAACAGTTAGAAACGATTAAATGTTTCCTAGACACACAGAAAAATATTGAGAAAGCTATTTAGTCTACAAAACACACACAATTAATAATACCTCTGTGATATGAGGTGCTGCTATTTAGCGACGCCAGCGCAGCCTAGCAGTTTGATTCTGAACTATCGCATACCAGTAATCTTGATTTTCATAATTTTGACATTTACGATTGAATTGAAAAAAAAAATCCTTTAATAATTAATGTGGGTACCAAAGCGGATAATTAATATTTAAAATGATACATCATTTACCGACTTCGTTTATGTATGAAGGGAGAAAGATGGTTGGTCACAAAAAAACATCTTTTAGAAATAAGGTATATTATTCTTTTTATTTTCTGTTGGAGCTGCAAAAATACGCTTTAACCGCTCTGATGCGGTTATCAATTATCTTTATCACGATTTACAGTATATAATAATATTACGTAATAATAATATTACTTTTGTTTATATGTTAGTAAGGTTTCTTTAGAGACTGCTTCATCATAGTCGACGGAGCAATTAGTTTTACTGCTTTTGCTTTCAACGTAACTGTCATACATTTTTCCATCTTCTTGGTGATAGTGTTATTGGTTGTTTCTTGGCTGTCTCGACAAAAATCGAAAATTTATAACGGTATAATCAAATTTCTGGAACAAAAGTAGAAAATTCTGGACTAAAAACAAAAGTGAGATTCATATTTTCATTTTAAAGTTATTGTTTAGCTCACAGGTCTTTGTTGTTACTGACGATTAAGAATTAAACTGAAGCGGACAAATGTTTTCGAAAATTTATTAAAACATAAAATAATTTTTCACATCGTTGTTCGTGTTTAAAAATAATCTACATTCGCTAACATTGCGGCAGATGACTTCGTTGAGTATGGGCACCCTTCTTCGTGCATCAAAGCGACACACCTGATCAAGATATTCCGTACTATTAGTTTGAAAGAAGTCCATCACGACTAAGTGGCTTCGTCACTCTCGTGGTAATGCTTCGTCTTGATTACTTTACAGATCATTACTAGTGGTTATAGGCTGCCGACAAATGAAATTAATCACAAAAATCCAGTAAAGGTCTTTATTTCTTTAGTAATACGTTCGCACCCTAACGCCACCAAGCATTTAAAAACAGTTTACTTCCTTTATTTGATCTATATTTTATGGTCGCTGACAGATATCCGCTCTCCTCCCACTAACTTGTGCGCGTCTACGAGTATTTTGAATTGACTTCGCTAGTATTACATAACCACCCGACTGGCATCGGTTGCCGCCTGTCTCAAAATACCATCGCACCCCTCACTGTCGAGCCACATCAATGACGTCGGCCCCGTTTCTTCGAAGTATGTGTGATTTCCCGGAATGAGCTCCTCTTTAACGAAGCTCCTCCAAAGTCTCGAGCATTCACCCTTTCTGACTACTGAAATACATTTAATATATTCTTTATCCAAACTGAATTTTTATAAGGAAATAGACCCTTCGAAAGCTTGGCTGTGTTATATTAAATTTTTAAAAAAAATAATTTAATTGCAATGGAGCACACGCTCCGGTGGCAATTTTCCTGCACACCCATCTCTCCCTTATCCTGCACCCACCTACATTTGCCCTCTACAAATTTTAACTTTAAATACTTTTAACGCTTTCGGTAAGTTATTCATCATTTTCCTTGGTAACTCATTCCAATCCCTGACACCCTTACCTAAAAAAGAAAATCTTCCCACACCATTGTGCCTGAAATCGAGTGCCAGCTTGTGGTCATAGTCATCTTTTCCCTTCCATGCACTACTTTTCATACCTACTACAAAATCTTTCCATGCCTCATTGCCAGTATAAGCCCTGTACACTCCTATGCCCCTTTTCACCCTCCTCCTATCTTGCAATGAATCCGATTCCAGCTTGTTTATCATATCTGTCACTGATTGCATTCTGAGATAATTTCCAGAAACAAATCTAGCAGCCCTTTTTTGCACCCTTTCCAATTCCTGTATTTGATACGCAGAATGTGGGTCCCATACTACACTACCATATTCGAGCAATGGTCTGACCAAAGTTTTGTAACCCAGTTCCTTTACATCTCTCGTGCATACCCTCATCACTCTCACCAACAAGTGCAGAATTATGAAACTTTTTCCTACCACCTGTCCAATATGTCCTGCCCAATTAAGCTTGTTATCAAATGTAATGCCAAGATATTTACTTTTCAAGTCTTCAACGAGCAATTCTTTCCCCACCTTATATTCACGTTATTCTCAGTTACGTCAATGGAACAATTTCAAATGAAAATATACTTAAGCTGCCATAAACGGAACAATGTATGAAATAGATACAAATAGTAACATAGTGATTAATTTTTAGGTTGTAATTTGTTCTGTTGGATAACAAACCACTAAGAAACGTAAATATTTCAAATTTATCATCTGTTCTACGCCGAAGGATGTACGGTTGATCACCAAATGTTTTTCAGATTTCTTAACATGAGAAGTTTACAATTCAAATGCGAAGAACGACTAATATTTTGTTTTAATACGTTATAATAGTTACAAAACTCTTTACGGCATCTGGTTGAAACAATTAGGGTCCACTGATACCTTTATAAATTAACATGAGACAATAATTCTTACAGTATAAACAAATTGAAAAATAAGATGTAGCTGAATATTCGGCTTACTTTAATTACTACTAGCATTACTGACACGTCCATCACACAATCCCACTGACATAGAATTTATTTATCGAGGTCTGCACTCGGAGTATTCAGCAGCGGTCACCAGGACATGGAGAACAATTCTTCTTCCTTGTACCAGCTCTTCTCTAATTTCCAGTAATCAGCCTCCAGGTTTTTCCTGATTGGGTGGTCGTACCGTTGAGCCAAAATGCTGATTAGAGCCCTCCCTTCCCCTTGGCCCTCTCCCAGTAACTCACCCATGAAAAAGGATCAGAAAATATTACATTTCTGCTACGAAGGCGTGCTATCCCTGGTTTGACGTCATTCTCTTTCATTACTCTGAGAGAATTCACTGGCAGAATGTTTGTGAGTCAGAAAAGTGCGGAAGTGCGCTGTGCCAAACCAAGATAACAAGTGCACCACTAGCGGATCACAAACGGTTTGCTTGCTAATGTTCATTCGCTTGAACTTTACCTTCGAACGATATAAGAATTTACGTCAAATATTACGTCATTCTAGTACTGAGAAATACACATAAGGAGTAAAAGTTACTTACACAGATAGTTACGTTTTTATACCCAATTGCTGACCTGCAGACATTGTCCTGTCAAATTTCAATAAATTTGTTTATGATCGTTCTGTGAATTTGTGAAAAGCTATTGAAAATGTTCAAACAAAGTAAAAATGAGAAAAAACGATTTCGTCCATGGATATTAAATTTTGAGAAGGAGTACATTCAGAAGTATACCAATGAGAAATTTTGCATTCGAATCATGAGATATTGTATTGAGATCATTAAAAAAAATGCAATAGAAAATAAGCACTTTCGGTTTTTCTAGTATTTTTCATCAAGTTTTCCAATTTTTCGTTCTCTAAAAGCTATACTCGAAATATTAAGAATATTTTTTTAAAAAATTAGCCAAATTGGTAAATAGAAAAATAGCACATTAAGTTTACCCCGAATTTTCCAATTTTCCGGGCAACAATAAAAAAAAATATTTCTCTAAAAGCCTTATTTGGACATTTTAAAACATTAGGCTGATTGGTGCATAGAAGGAAAGCACATTCAATTTCCCAAAATTTTCAATTTTTCTTTCTCTAAAAACCTTATTCGGACTATTACGAACAGTTTAAACAAATTAGCCAAAGGATTGATAGAAAAAGTACATTCAGTTTTTCCCGAATTTTCCAAATTTCCGTGGATTTTTTTTTCTCAAAATAGTACTACGTACATAAAAAAGAGAGAAAAAAAAAGCCAAATCTGTCCAGCCGCTCTCAAGCGATGCGGTTACCAACGAAAAGCATTTAATTTTATTTATAAGGACTTAGTCCAGGAAAGTCAGCTTATGAGTAAACGTTTATCCACAGTTGCTATTTCACAAAATTAACGTCATCTAGAAGAGCCAGCACTCATGATTGAGACCTTTGTACCTTCCAGCTACGTTTTCAGCAACACATTTAACTGCAGCTGTCCAGAACCGTTGGATTAAACCTGTTACCAGTAGCAGGTAACGATTCCTATTAACCCTTCACATTTGGTATTTGCACAACATTTGCGTTAGTTCGACTCATTAAAAGTAAATTTCTCTTATTATCACTTTATACAGAATATACCCAGCCGTTATGTAGCATGAATAGCACCAAATACTCTGTTAATCACAGCAGATCTTAGCACAAAATATTTGAACAAATTGATTGTACTCTGGGCAGTAAATAACTTGTGTGTGAAATCTTAATTTACATGTAGTAGATCATCAGATACAAAGAGAGTGATCGAACGTTTTTCAAACCTTCCCCCGTCACTAAACGAATGAATATAGGATGTAGCGGTATATCATGGCGTACTAGTCAGGGCGAACGCTAAAGCGTTAACTTCTCCCGGGCGAGGCGGGGGCCCGTTCGACATCTATTATCCACACCTTAGCTATTTATTACCCCGCGGATAGCTAATGACAGCATTAACAGCTCTTTATGAAAGCTTTAATGGGTGCCGCGTAATTCCAGTTGAATTAGACAAAAGGTGGACCGCCGCAGAGAGAGGGAGATGTGCAAGCGTACGCAGGTGTGCGGTCTATCCGTGCTTTCCAAAACGAGGATTAGCCATGCACCACTGCCCTAATTACAGCTTAATGTGGCCTTTTGCTCAAAACCGTGGCCCCATGCAAAAATAATTGAAAGCGTCGCTCGTCACCTGAGCGTTGCAAATCAGCACATGACGAGACTGCGAATACATATCTTGTTTAAAGAGCACATAGAAAACATGTCAATTAACGTTTGTAACTCGTATATTGTATAGTTTTGTGTTCTAAGGGATATTACTATTATTTTAATGTGTTTCGATTGATTTTTATTGGTTTGCCTTTCTCATGGATTTTTCTGCCCATCATTAACCAGTATTTGTTATTCTAGTGTTTATCGGATGATGGAAATAAATTGTAATTAGTTAAAATTAAACTACAAGTTTATTCCAGATCAGTGGATAAAGTTGTTCCCGCAGCAGAAAATTTGGGATTCTGGTTCACTAAACAGATGTCCTCACCATAAATATAATTTCTCGAAGATATTTCAGACAAATCGTACGTGAAGAGTAAGGGAACCAAAATAGACCCCTGAGGTAAGCCTTCATTTGGTTTAAACATTCTGATTCTGTCATTGTTAGAAAAGATCTGAAAGTATCACTTGCTCGACATGTTAAGTAGGTACGTAAATTTTCGAAATAGGATAATACTCACGTATTTCAGAAGTCCTTCTCGCCAAAGTGTCGTGGCAGCTGATTAATTCAAAAAGGCAGCCACGCTTTCTGATTTATTCTCATATACATTTTCAATATGAGAGGTGAGAGCGAATACTTAGCCATTACAACTTCTCCCTAGTCTAAATCATGCTTGTTCTATACGAATATGATATTCATTACTTCTGAAATTGTGTTGTGGATCAGGCGCTCAAGGAATTTGTACGTGACACTTCGAAGTGATATTGGTCAATAGTTTTCCACTTTTGTAGACCACTTTTAAACAGTAATCGCCCGACTGTCGAAGTTGGCAGTATTCAACAAGACTTATTAGATTTACAACCTGTAGGTAACAAACTACTCATATATTAAATTATGTGAACTTTACATTAGTGATTTAGTATGATTATTCTTGATAGCGAAGTGTTTACTCTTTCTTGTCGATGTTAACATTATTTATTTTCGTAATTTCATAATCAGTACATTCGTCTGTATCACAATAAAAACAGATCTCTTTTTCCTGTTTCGTCAGCGATAGATCATAGTTAACAGAAATGTAACATAATCTGATAAGACTCCTAAAAAGAAGCAACACAGATAATACTCATTACATTAACAGTTCGGTAATAATCATCACAACATTCGTATATGGGACGCACTCCTGTAACCTTACAATTTACGATTACACCGTAAATATTGTACGCTACTCACGTTCGTTACAGAAGACTGCGATATATTCTGGGCGTTTTACGTTGATATAACAGATATAGGATTAATCAGTTATAACATTTTTCCCTGTCTCTAACCGCACTATCCTAATCGTTATCTGTGTCTTCACCCAAATTTCATTACACAGCTGAAAGTAAATGAAATGTTGTAAATCATTACATTTTTTTTTACTTATTGCTTTACCCCTCGTCAATGGCTAAGGTCATTAGAAGCGGGATGGGACTGTGGACAAGGAACGGGAAGGAATTTGGCCAAGGTCTTTTTGAAGGAAGCATCCCGTCATTCGCCTGGAGTGATTTGGGGAAACCATGGAAAACCCAAATCTGGATGCCCGGTCGGGGATTCGAACCCGTGTCCTCCTGAATGCGAGGCCAGAATGTTTACCGTTCATCAACCACGCTCGGTGTGTTATAAATCGCTTTGACGAACTTTAAATGGAAGCAATGAATTCTTAGTTGGTCTAAAGTTGGAGCGAAGAGTTTAATGACAATTGTTTTGCTTCCTAGTTGATACTTTTCACTGATTTGTAAAGCGAGAGTAACTTTAATAGATGCAATAATGAAAGTTTTTTCCCTAAGAGTGATTTAAAACAGTTTAATTATTGTTAAGGCGGTAAGTTGTTAGAAATATATTCCCCAGTTATACAATTTTCCTTACTTCTTAGTCACTATTAAGCATAAAATGATTTTTAACGTATCACATCTCATTTTTCGTATCTGGCTGATTATACACTTTTTATGTTTCTTAAAAACACAAATAAAGTCTGAAAGCTCAAGAGAGAACAAGAGCGTGATCAAAGACTAAATGTATACGGTCTGCTCACTGCCCTCAAGTCTGCCATTATTTCTAACCTTAATTATCATTGAAGTAAATATGATTCCTCGGTAAATTCCGCAAGACTATTACGCTAAATATTTCATACTTTTCTACCATCTCGGCTCTGATCCGAAGCCACACGAAATGTCATTTATCAGGAAATTCTTCAGAAGCAATTACGTCAGCTCGTCGTGATGCAGTATTTCTTAAAGTCGCTTGACCCAGAATACATAGTAATCCCGAAAATTAGTTGAAATAATGTTAGTTCCAGTATTTACATGCGTTATTGAAAACATCCCCCAACACTATATATATATATATAGGGTGTCCCAGAATTATCTTTACAACTTTGACATTGAATAAATTAGGTTCGGAACGAGATATCACAATGCAGTTTTTTGCATTTTGAAGAGTATCTCTAAAAGTTTTGTTTCTGTCTCTAGAACACTTCTTTGGAGCATCCCTTGATCAATTGTCGTAATAGCTGCACAAATCCTCTGCCTGAGATCTGCCAAATTTCTAACCGGGGTTTGATACACGATGACTTTTACATATCCCCAAAGAAAGAAATCCAAGGGGGTTATGTCAGGTGAACGAGGCGGCCAGTCAATTGAACCCCGACCAGGAATTTGTTTATCTAGAAAATTACGGACATCATGAGCCCAATGCGGAGGTGTTGGAAGATGACTGTTGGTTGAAGGACTTCCATTTGGAGAACAACAAATTTTGTTAGCTTATCCAAGTAAACTGGGCCTTTGATTGTCTTCTCAGCAAAGAAGAAGGGCCAATGATTTGGTTGTGCATAACACCGCACAGCACATTAACCATTGGGCTGTCGCGATCTCTCTCTCTCTCTCTCTCTCTCTAAATGCAGGCGGAGGTTCAGAACCCCAAATTTGAATGTCGTGCCTGTTAGGTAACCCTTGTCTCTATAAACCAGAAAACACACTGAGCTTTTTCCTGTGGGGTGTACATTTTCAATAAATGTGATGTAACTACCTACTTGTCACCAAACTGCACCTGAAATGAAACAGAAAAAACTTTGAGAGATACCTGTAACATGCAAAAAACTGCATTGTGATATCTCGTTCCAAACATAATTTATTCAATGTTAAAGTTGTAAAGATAATTCTGGGACACCCTGTATATGCATTCAGGTAGCTGTGCGGGTGTTGGGTGACATAGTGGTTGACCTAGGGCATTTTATGTTTCGACCAAAGTGTTCTGAAAACATCTGGAATCTTCCGGAATGTACTAGAATGTTCTTCTAGAATGTTCTAAAATACGACAAAGTTTTCAGATATTAACAAATATAAATTAATTTATATGCAACATACAGGGTGGTTATAATTAAACTTTTACTATTTAACACGTTATAACATGGAAACTAATTACCATACGAGTACCAAACTTGGTAGCATTAATGGCTAGAGTATGGGGTGCACGATTTCCATGCGTCGCAGCGCCACCGTCCAGTACCGACTATGGCCACCAGGTGCCGTGATCAGTCATCGTGATTCATAGTGGAGTTCAACTGTTTCTCCGAAACACATTTGGAAACGATCGAATCATCAGCCGATCGTTTCCAAATGCTTGATCGGCATGATCACCTGACCTCACTCCCTACGATTTCTGGTTGTGGGGCTACCTGAAGGATAGGGTTTACCAGGGGAACATTCACACATGTGCTGATCTGAAGCGCAGCATATGAAGAGAGGTAGCCAGCATACTTATTGCAATCCTGCGCTTTCAGACTCTTCTGAACACTGATGGGCGCCATATTGAGCCCTTTTTGTAGCAGTAATGGTACCGGTATGTAATGGTATGATGTACCGTAGCAGCACATTAAAAGTGTTTCAATTGATTTGATTCTGCATTGTTTCTCATCCCCATACTCTGGACATTAATACTACCAAGTTTGCCACTCGTACGGTAATTAGTTTCCGTGTCATAACGTATTAAATAGAGAAAGTTTAATCATAACCACCCGGTATTTAGTGTGTAAACCGATTTTGGCGGGTTGCTGATTTAGCAGGGAGTTTTTTTCCTGTAAATAATTAAGGTTCCGTGCAAAAATATAAAAAGCTTAAAAATTCTTGACGAAACTAACGAAATCGTGGGCACCAGCTAGTAAATAATAAACAATTTTTGGTATGTTGTATTTATAGTTAAAGTGTAAATATACTAAAATTAAACTGTAGTTAGAGGCTAAATATCAATAATTAATTGATTTATAACATTAATAATAAGTCGGTTTGGAAAAAAATATTAGGAACAATTATCAATTTATAGTAAAAAAATTATTATCCAAATAATTTTTGATTCAGGTAAAATATTACAGAGTGGTCCTGCACTTCATCATCAAGAATTCCTATGTTCGATAATATAAACAGCGCCTGTTACGGTTAAAAACAGTGTAAAATATTGTAGCTCAGTGGAAAAGGCACTTGCTCTCAGAGTCCCGGATTAAAATCTCGATGGGGCCAGGAATTTTTAACCGACTTCAAAAAAGGAGCAGGTTCCCTTCAAAGTGGTCCCATATGAATTTCATTGAGAAACCACCCCTTCTACCCCTTTACACCCCTTAACTTTTATACAAACACACACTTTTAATCCGATTTTGATAGAACTTTGGAAATGTATAGCAAAAAATTAACAGAAAAATACTGTCAAATTTTGGTTTGAAAAAACCGAACCCCTCTCCCCCTATCCACCCCTTAATTTTTGCTTAATTTATACAAAGCTAAAGTCGACACCATTTAACTGATCTTCATTAAAGTTGGCACATACATGTAATTTTTCATGGAAAAGGTTCCAACCCAAAAAAAAAAAAAAAAATCCCTCTCTCGCTTTACACCCCTTAATTTTTATACAAACCCACATTTTTCATCCGATTTCAATGGAACTTTGGACATATATAGTCAAAAATAAAGAGAAAAATGCTATCAACATTTGGTTCGAAAAAGCTGAACCCCTCTCACTCTATCTACCCCTTAATTTTTTCGAATGTTCTTTATACAAAACTATAGTCGACATCATTTAACTGATCTCCATTAAAGTTATCATATACACGTAATATTTCATGGAGAAGGTTTCTGACCAAAAAATAAATAAAAGCCGCCCCATCTCCCCCTTAACACCCCTTAATTTTTTAAAAACCTTTATTTCATATCTGAATTTTATTGAACTTCGTCAATGTATACTTTCAAACAAACAGAAAAATCTTGTCAACATTTGGTCAGACAAAGCTCAACCCCTCTCCCTCCTACCAACCGCTTAATTTTTGTCAATTTTTTTTTTATAAAAAGCTACAGTCGCCACCATTTGACCTATTACCATGAAAGTTGGCGCTTATATGTATTTTTTCACGAGGAAGGTTTCTGACCAAAAAATAAAAAAACCACCCCCACTCCCCATTAAACCGTTTAATTTTTATACAAACCCACAGTTTTTATCCTGTTTAGATAGAAATTAGCAAACTTTTACTGTAAAACAAAGAGAGAAATAATGTCAGCTTTTGGTTTGCAAAAACTGAACCCCTTTCCCCATTTCCGCCCCTTGACTTTTGTCACCATTTGACCGATCTTTATGAAAGTTGACATATATATGTATTTTTTTTATGGAGGAGATTTCTGACCAAAAAATAAAATAAACTACCCTAGCTCTCCTTTTACATCTCTTGATGTTTGCACAAACCCACATTTTAATCCGATTTCTGTGGAACTTCGCATGCGTATACTTTAAAGCAAATAGAAAAAAAAAACATACTACTCAATTACTTTGACAAAAACACAAAACATATTCCCATTTCTACCCCTTTAATTACTGTCAATTTTCATTATATAAAGCTACCGTTTGTATCTGATTTGATGGAAGTATGCACATGTATACTTCAAAACAAACAGAAAAATACTGTCTGCATTTGGTTTAGAGAAGACAAACCTCTCTCCCCCTTTCCACCCCTTTAATCTATACAAATCACAGTTTCTATCTGATTCTGAAGAAAATTTGCACACGTATACTTAGAAAATACATAACAATTGTGTTTAAATTAGGCTGCAAAAGCCCAACCCCTCTTCCCTTCTACCCCCACCCCTCCTAATTTCCAATGTTCATTATAGATACCTACCGTTTTTATCAGATTTCGATAGAACACTGCAAATGTATACTTAAGAACAAAGAGAAACATTCTGTTTACAAAACCCAACTGCCCACTCCCTTACCCCATTTAATTTTTGTAAATGTTCTTTACACAAAGCTACAGTTTTTATCTGGTTTTGATGGAACTTTGCACATGTATACTTTAAAACAAAGATAAAAATGCTGTCCACACTACCTTAACAAAAACCAAACTACTCTTCACCTCCACACCCCTTAATTATTTTTTTATACACACCTGAAAATTTTATATGATATAAATAGAAATTTACAAATGTATACTTTAAATCAATCAGAAAAGACAGTCTGCATTTGGTATACAAAAGCCGAATCCCTCTTCTCCTTTACCCCCATCGTTTATAATTTCGAATGTTCTTTACAAAATCCACAGTTTTAAGTACCGTGAAAATCAATTAAACTATTTTAAAGTCATTGCAGAATATTTATAAAATGTATGTGTCCTATTGTCTCAACATGTACTTCAGATTTCAACTTGGACCCCGAGCTTTTACGTTGTGAAAACCAATTAAATATCTATATTTTCTGTGTGATGCCGGAACGAACAGATATATTCCAGAAACAGATTTGTGTATGTGATATATACTAATGTCCAGATGTTACATGTTTTGATTATCGAGCAGCAGCTTTAACAGATGTTATGATTAGATCGAAACACAGCCTGGACCAAAATGTAAATTGACATTCCTTAACACATCATCCAATTCACCCCATTCTGAAAGTTGTTGTAAAGACAGATTTTTTATAAAAAAGCATTCGCTTTAATCACTGAGCTACCAGGAAGTTCGCAAAATGCGAACTGCTGCGGCATATTTAAATATAAGTTAACTATAATACCACTAAAAATTTAAAAATAAAATAATTGTTTAAAAAACATATCAACCGCCTTCAAAAAAGGGCACTAAAAATTTTAAAATAACTTTATACCTTGCTTAGAAGAAAGTAAATCTAAATGGACAATATTTTACATTACTGTTATTGAAATTTTTACATTAATTAGTTATTTTTGGAGTCGGTGCCAGCCAAAACAAGAAAAACAAAAAGATAAAAACAATAATAAATAACAATAATACATAAAAAATCATGTAACTACTTACCTACAATTAATTCTAGAAACATTTTTCAACAAAACTGAAACATATAGATGATACACCGATATTATACTATTTATAAAGTGTTTATTGCATGATGCAGCCTAACAACTGACACTATAGCGCCAGAGATATGCCTGGATGACCAATGAGGCCGAGCCACAGGTAACATACCGTTAATTTGTTTCCCTAAGCTATCTCCCGCAATAAAACTATCTTCCTCACAACATGCTGTAAAATATTTGGAATTGTTGTTCGTACTCTCGGTTCGCCTCGAACACCAAATAAAGTTCAGTAATTTGATCTGATAACTGGCACCGAATCCAAAAATAACTAATTAATGTAAAAATTTCAATAACAGTAATGCAAATTATTGTCCATTTAGATTTACTCTCTTCTAAGCAAGGTATAAAGTGATTTTAAAAATTTTAGTGCCCTTTTTTGAAGGCGGTTTTTATGTTTTTTAAACAATTATTTTTTAAGAGGTCTGCTCGCTCATATTTGCTGTGCAAGACTTTCCGTGATTCGGATTCCACGTTAGACTTTGTATCCAGCCACGACAACATAAATAAATAATTAGTCATTTAGGTATCACTTCAAATGATATAATACATCACATGAAGTGAAACAGAAGCTACGACTCTGATAGGATTCATCTGTGACACGAAAATAAACTGCCTTAGTGCGGAATGTTGTGTCGCGTGCGAATGAATAATGCATGACTGGTGAACATCCCGACCGCCTGCCCATCTGTATTCCGCTACACATAAAAATGATGCAACGACGAAAACTTCGTTCCATAACGCCGTCCTTCTCTTCCATCAGTTTGTGTGTAACTTTCCACTCACCGAATTCGCACAATGGGCGCAAAAGTCGTTCAGTGCTCAGCGTTTACTTAACGATAACTTTTGGAAGAATTCCTCTGGGAAACATTATTTGCCCGTATGTTGATACACAGCTGCGGTGACAGTCACGCAAGCAGAAAAGAAACAAAATCCTTCTTAATGTTTAAACTTACGTAAGATAGGCTGGAGATTTATTGATATGTCACTAGCAGTTAAGTGTACATTTATTATTCACCATTCTGTATTAGGCCAATTAAGTACTGTTTAATCCAGAAAGATTACTAAAACGTCAGAAACGATATTTTTTATGAACCATTGATTGTAGTTCACAAGAATATTAATAACTCCATAATTAGTTATTGTTTTAATATGTTAATATTAATAATTGTCATAACTACTTTGATTTTTTATCATCAATTTTGATTTGGGCACCATTGAAATAATTCCAGAATTTGAAAAATATCCCTCAATACAAAACATCATTAAATATGAAATACATGACTTAATATTAAAAGAACGAAAAAACTATTAAAGTTAATACAATTTTTAGCGTAATTTACAGGCAAGAAACAACGATAAATAATTGAAATTATTTAACATAATAAACACACAATGGCCCATGGGCGCCTCCTGCCATATCCCGTATATCCCTTCCAAACCATTACCTTCCCAGATAGGTGCAATGCACCCTCCTCCACACACTTTTAGTGAATCGCGGAGTAATAGTAATAGTAATAGTAAACAACTTTCGTTTGAGAAAACAGAATACACGAACATAGATGCAAAAGAACCAGATATGGACAGTGAAAACAAAATATGGTGATATTAAAAGAACACAGAAGTTCAAATTCCTTGGTGAAATTTTGACTCCCAATGTTAATGAGAAGGCTGCAATTGAAGATAGGGCGAGAAAGATGGAAACAGCTTTCAGGATTTGTTAAAAGACATACAAATCAAAATTACTCTCCCATCTGGCGAAATACAAGCACTATAGTACGGTAGTGAAGCCAGAATGTTTATACGCAGCAGAAAAACTAGCTAGAAAGGGATAGAAAAGAAAGAAAGAAAGTTTCTAACGAAAATCGTGCTACCAAGAAAAGTGACAGGAAGCGAATTTAATTTATGTTTGAGATCGAACCAAAAATTATACGAGAAGTTTGAAAAGATATCAAACACAATTAAGAAAAAGATATTAGCTTTCTATGGACATAAGAAGATAATGGAATCAGAAAGAATGACAAACAAAATACTCAACTTTCAAGAGAACAGGAAAACTCAAGTTCCATGGGTGAAGGAGGTCCATAAGGATCTGAAAAGATGTGGGATCAGCATGGAAGACAAGGAGTTATTCATAGGAAAAATTGTGGAGGTAAAGGATCTGACTGAAGAAAAACCAATCAGGAAAAGGAGGGAATTTTCAGCGGAAGAAAAAGCAAGAGTGAGCCAGAGAACGAAAGAGTGCGGGCGACGGAGCAAGGAAACTCAGAAGAGGAAATGAAGTTGCATAGTCGTAGTCCATAGATGGCCGAAACGAAGAGGGAGGTTAATAAAAAAAACTTGATTACAAAATTATCAAGCGAATTCTTTTTTACCATCATTTCCAAACGATTTGGGATTTTGCCTTAGATGAGTTTAACTTATTGCTGGCATAGTCAAATTTCGAGCCATGCTTTTAGGACCGCATTTCCTACCTAACGCCAAACATTTTATACCTACTGCCAGATCGTAGTGAGAGAAATTAAGTCTTGTCATCTGTAAATGTCAGCATGTGATAAGTGTATTTTTTGTTTGTTTAATGTGTAGGTCATTAGGTGGAGACTGGGTACTTCCTGTCGTTCGCCTTGATGACCTTGTAAAACCGCCAGAAACCGCAGTAAGACGGCCAGTACATGGAGGCAAAGGGCTCATGCCCAGTGCACTGAGCCACACTAGTGGGTAACATTAACTGCACAGTACTGAACCTTTCGCCGGTTCGAGTCCGGCCGAGGGCATGGGTGTTTTAGTGTCTGTGAATGTCTTGTCCGTGTTGTAGTGTCCTTGTGTCAATACTTGATAGCAATAAATTACATTGAGCTGGCTGTATGGCCCAGTAGCCGAATGTCATAAAAAAAAACTCAGTTTAATCAAAAGACCAAAGAGAATCCCATCTATTGAGATTACTCATCAGGTGTTGTGATGGGTCAGTTGATATTATTACCTTCTAACTTCTTTGATGACGGAATAACGTCGAAGTGAAACCAATGGGTCAAGTTGGTTCTATTGCCGGATGGTAATAGGACATTTCATTCCTTCCTTCAAATACATGTTGTTGCGTACAGTGATATCGCTTCAGTATCACTCCACAGCTTGAACTACAGTACTGACGACACACAACAGGAAATCACGAGATTAACACAGAACTACCTTGCACAACGGACTGAAAGCCTCTTAGCATGCGAACGGAATGTCTGAATACCTGAAACCAGACACAACGCTTTTCCAACATAGAGTGGATACAGTATAACAAGAACCACACGTTGCTTGTTATTACGAACCACCTGCTTGCTGCTGAATTTTCTCGCTGTCCAGTACAAGCGTCGGGAAAAGCAAGAGCGTAAGTTCATTTGCCAATGAGATATACTAAAATTTAAATATTAGTGTATAACAACTATTCTGCTTTCTAGCGTACACTCTTAGTCGTTAGTATTCTATTGGCCGACATATTTTATTTTTATTTTTACTGCTTAACGTCTCTTAACAGCGAGGTCTTTAGAGACGGGAAAGGATGGGGGGCAAGGAATGGGAAGCAATTCGGCCATGTTCTTTTAAAGGAAGCATCCCGGTATTTGCCTGGAGTGATTTGGGAAACCATGGATAACCCAAATCTGGATACCCAGACGAGGATTCGAACCGCCGTTCTCCCGAATGCGAGGCCAGAACGCTAACCGTTACAATACCACCCTCAGTGGCCGATAGAAACACGTGACTTGGTTTTTACCGCCACGGATTCAACCTCCTTATCCCTCGCGACATACTGTACTATGAGATAAATTATTGTCTACAAAACACTTAATTTGCTTTATCATGCCATCTTTTAGCTTCTGGCTAATTTCCTGTCACTACTTCTAGCTCAAATGTGCAACCAACCTTCACAAATAAACAGTTTTCAGTGATTGCCGCATTGTCTAATCAGTTCCTCACACCCGTCTACACTTTCCTGTATTTCGCACGCATCCTTGGCGCTCCTTTCTGTCGTCTTTCCGTTAGGATTGCTTCTCACGACCAGTGGTTTTGGAAGCCGCGCCATGCAGCAGAATTGTACGGGTCAGCACGCGCCACAGGCTGGGCCACCTCCCCACCACGTTACCTAGTGTCGTTTCAGTTACCCGGGCGTTTGATGTTTACCGACTGGGTGACGGATAGAGTCGCGCCATCCCTGCAGCAGAGGACGCACCTTTCCCACGACCCGCTATTGACAGCTGGACTGGCCCGGCCGGCAAATGCATGGGCCATGGGAAACCACCTTTAGGAATACTGCCGTTACTCGTTCAAAATTTGCCAGCTTAATATTGCACTTATTATTTATTAAATATTCAATCAGTACAAGTAATAACCAAGTGAGAAGTTTCTACGTATGTTAAGCAACATTACAAACGAAAAGTAATATTTACTCAGTTCCTCGGTTTTATTTATTAATTAGAAACAATATTTATACTTCGCTGGAGAATAGCTAGTGCCTCCACGTTTTATTATTCTAAATGTGGTATTGAATGTTATTTTTAAGTGCTTCTGAATTACCACCACTAACGCAAGCAGCTTCCAACGGAACGTGATGGCCATGGTCGAAAATTGCAATAACTGAATTTTTAACATTTCCAACATTTAATTCCATCAATTAACAAACGATTTTATGCTTTCAGAATAGTTATTATAAGTGGATAACTGTGGTAACGATGTACCGTTCTGTTTGCAGTAACACATAAACTAAATACGAAATGTAGAGATTATTAGATATTTACAGATTTTTTTTTTATTTTGTTGCCAAAAAGAATGGCTATTAACGGTTTTGGGTGTATTTTAGGTTCGATTACGTTTTATATTTCCATTAAAATTCATTTTCATTGTGCTAATTTTATTGCCTTTGAAGACTTTAACTTCTACGATTGTTTATATTTTATTTTTTCACTGCATTTGATAAACTTTACACGCTGCTTAACTATCGTGTTAACATCAAAAGAAAAGGGCAAAGGGAAGAAAACGACAGGTGTTGCGATGAGATATTAGTGAACCTACGATAACAAACAGTGATCTGATTTAATTGTACTGTATGCCGTTCATTTTAAAATAATGAATAACCTATGTTATAGTTGTAAAGTTACTCTGACTTTATGTTAGGGCCTTATGTGAAGAGTGCTGAATCATTTTAGAGGTTTTTGCTCGTGGTGCAATGTTTAGATATGTCGTCAATTGAAATTAATTGCAGCAACTGCCGCCTCTATACACCTCAGCTGGGCTGCACCAGATATTTGAGAAAGTGTATAAATAAATATGAGTCACTGGTGAGGATGGAGATCTTTGTTCGTATATCATAGCATTTGAGACGTAGCGGTCCGAAGTCTTTGCTCGAAGTGAAAATCGACTTTCTTTGTAGCTGTATCAGTTCGTCTTTTTATTTAGGGAATAATTATTGGTCTGTAAAAGGTTAGTGATCAGAGAAAAGTGAAGTTCGGTCAAGTTTTTTACCCCCTGTCGTAACTTCTGTGTCTGAAAGTGCGGCAATTTGTATTTAGATGTGATTCAGCAGAGCCTTATTTCAAATTTAATTTGTTCTTTTCATTCCAGAAAGGTAGGTTCACGTGGAGAAGAAAAGTTGATGGTAGGACTGTGCGACATTTGATACAAAATATTTACTTTTTTTTTGTTTTTTTTTTTTTGTTATCGCTCAAGTAAGTGATACTGGAGTGAAGATAGTCAAGTACGTCAACTTTCTGAGATACGAGTATATAGCTACAGAAAGGGAGGTTAAATTTTCGAAGACGATTGAGCATGTTGCTCAACTCGTATGCAACTGTTCAACGAAACATATTTAGAGCTTCGTAAAATGTGATTATTTATAATACATTTTTAAATATAATTCAGACTATTATGAAAAACTATTTATTTCAGTATTTTGGGAAATGCTTTCTGTTCCTTTTTTTTTAGTTTCAAGGATTTTGTTTTGTTTATGGCTTTAAGTTTCGTCGACATCGAGGCCATTAAAGCCGGGAACGGACTGGGGACACAAGGAACGGGAAGGAATTAGGCCATGGCCTTTTGAAGGAACCATCCCAGCATTCGCCTGCAGTGATTTGGGGTAACCATTGAAAATTCCAATCTGGATGCCCGGATGGGGATTCGAACCAGCGTCCTCCCGAAGGCCATATTCAAGGTATTGAAGTTAAATTGTCTGAAGTCTCTGGTGATTTCAGCTACCGACAGTATAACACTTATGACTCCTTAACGTCTCTAGGTTCAGCTTCCAGAATCACAAAACGGGTAGAGTGTTACTTAGCATTAAAATATAAAGCTCTGCACATAAATTAAAGTAGGTTTTAAAATAAAATTTCAAACAGAAAATTATGTCAATTATTTTCTTACGATAAATTAACGTATAATTCAGGTTAACGTTCGTATTGTTCGACGGTACACGTAAGTTAATAGTGGGGTTCCGAGTACTTTGTTTCTGAGGAACGAGCACCAGGAGGTCGTTAAGAATGTTGATTTATTGTTTCTCTGTTGTTAGTACTACATTGTGGAATATTACAAACATACACTTTTGCTATAAACTTTTATTCTTGTTGGTAGTATGATGTGGATAATTGGGAGACGACTGCGTATAGAAATCTTAAATCAATTTCCGAAGAATTGCTACATCTATTACATATCGTCAGAGTGAAACTTATTTAGATATTGAAAACCTATTTCGCTGAAATTTATTTCCATTCCGGGGCCATTCAGAAGGAATTGCCGAAGTAACGGCCGAATCTCAGATGTACAGCAGATTCTGTGGGTAATAAAATCTTTGTGAGGTTTCTCTGGGGCACTTACGTTCCTCACGACTGAAGCGAGCAGCAATTGTGTTCCAATTGTACAACAAATTATCATGACTGTAGTAGAGGCAGACATCCATCAACACTGCTAATATATCTCCAGACTGTCACATATATGTTTAAACATAGTCAATCAGTCCAACTGATGGTCGTTATTTCGAAATAATGAAACGAAGCATGAAAATTTCACCCAACATCCAGAAAATATTATCATACTGGCATCTGTAAATAGCTTTTTATTTCATTCCCATTACTTGAAACGCTGCGTATTGTAATTTGTTAATTATCAAATACTAATTAATACGGATTTCATTTGGCTCTCACTCTAATCCATCAACACGGTGACTGAAGATCTAAACCACACCTAAAAGCACAATATCAATTATGGAATTATAAAAATCAAGCGATATATTCCCACGTGGGAAGAAATTTGGCGCGAGATATATATATTGGCCTACCTTTAAACGCATTTAAGCATCAATAAAGGAACCCCAGCATAAACAAACATGTTTCACTTTATTTTTTACTAATAAAATATTTTATGAGATTTATTTTGCTTCTAATGCTTCGAAATAATTCTTATTAATGTTTAGAATCCTATTTCACGTTAACCTCTTCATCTCATCAAACCGTTACAACACGCGTCTTCAGTTACAGTATATGTTTCATATATTCTAATCTCTGTCTTCCTCTACAGTTCTTACCTTCGACTGTTCCCTCCACTAACAAATTAACCAATCTCGCATGTCTCAAAATATGATCCACCAACCTGTCGCTTCATTCTCTTTGACTCTTCCACAAATTCATTTCCTCCATTCTTTCCATAATCATTGATTTCTTAGTTAATCTGTTCACTTAATTTTCAGCATCGTTCTAAAGAACTCCATTTTAGATGGTTCAATTTTACTTTTTTGTATCCCATAAAGTGCTGTGCTCCACCCATAGAGTTTTAAAAAGTTAGTCCTAGATATTTATCTTTTTCATGAAGGGTCTTTTCGACAGGGCTATTCTGCTTTTAATATCATTCCTGCTTTCGGCCATCGGTTGTAATTTTACTACTAAGTAGCAAAATTCACTATCACGTCCTATCGCCACCGAACCTATTTTTATATTTAATCTACTATTACCGCTATCATTTTTCCTACATTTCATCACTTTTGTCTTGCTTTGGTTTATATTTAGCTCAAAATCTTCATTCAGTTTTTTATTTATGCCATTCAGTAACTTCCTCAATATCCTCAACCTGTTCTGCTAACAAGACAATGTCATCAGCAAATCATAGCATACTGATTTTTTCTCTTTGAACGCTTATCTCACATCCAAAGTTTTCTTTCACTTCCCTTATTGTTTCATTTACATACAAGTTGAATATTAATAGGAATAGACTACAATATTGTCTTACATCATTTTTTAACTGATGAATGTCTATCATGATTCCTTACTTTTATTATAAAGCCACTTGATACTTAGAATCTAATCTGAGTTGTCAACCTTATTCTCTAGTTCCATAGACATCGCTTGGTTGCCTTTAACTCAAAATTAAATCTGTCACACCATACCTACAAACGATCAATCCAAAATAATAGCCAGAGATAAGGTGACACCTTATACAGTATGCTCACGAAATTTCAGAGAATGGCCGTGTTTATATTGGTTGAAATTCCTTACGTATGGTGGTAATTTTTATTCTTAAATAATATTAGTGTGCGGTGACGTACAAACTCAGTTGCTATGTTCAGTTTCCAGATGTAATTATTACACACACTCCGACAGAAACAGTCTCAGTAAGCAATAAATCCCAGCTGTCTGCACGCATCACTTCAATAGAGAAGTCAATCTTGTACCTGAGGGTACACTTTATGGTTCAATTCTATTGGTATGTCTTCGATGTACAGTACGCGCTTTTTAGAAATTAATAAAACGAAAGCTATCTTTGTTTATGTAGTAATCAAGTAGCAACGAGTCCCTTTAAGATAAATTAAGAAATAACAATAAACCAAAGCCTGCAATCACCATACCAAACACCAACAGTGGATAAGATCCGGAGACTTGTGCTTGCATGAGGACTGGAAAATGTGCAGTAGTCGTACCAATTCATAAAGGATGTGCGACAAACAGATTTTAAAACTATAGGCCAATTACTTTCACGCCAGTGGTAGATAAAAATTTACACTTAACACGGTGCCACAGACATGGTTTACATATCGGTAACATGGCATTAGGCAAGGATAATCAGGGTAGAAGATTTTTTAAAAGGTAGGAAGCACAGAATTGTGTTAGGAAATGCAGTAACAAAAGAAGTGGAAGTGGAAACGGGAAGACCCCAGGGCAGTGTATTGGGACCATTGCTATTCATTATTCTAATAAATAACCGTGTGAACAGTCAGAAGTCAGTTTTTTGATGATAGCATAATGTTGCATAATAGCGTCGAAGTGGGAGAAGACTGTGAACAGTTACGGAGTGAGTTGAAGAGGATATCCAGATGGGAAGTGTTAGATGCCTTGTGGTTTCATTTACATATAATAATCGATCCTGTTTCGAAATTTAGCTTGTTTTTATTGCTAGTAAGACATCGAACTTCAAGATACAGTTCACATATAAACACAAAACTCCAACGATTACATTAGACACTTCTCCCAAAACTGTTCGTTCAACACTGTCCTTCACCGACGTAAACTATTTCCAAAATACTCTCTGTAAAAACTATCTCTGAGATTCTGCTGGTCGCTTCATATAAGTTCCATCGAAAGTTCTAGAACGCTACAAAGGCTTCCGATAGATATTTCCCGAGCATTAACAATACTTAAACAATTGAAAACATATTAAAAACAATCAGAATTAATACATACTCATTTACAATCATTACAAAATGCTTAGAAATGAAAATTAAAGATACTTAAACACAAAATTATCCACATAAATCATTTTAAACTGTAGTAAATCATCCTTTAAACATCGTAGTTCATTTTACTACTTACAATTACAAACATTTAAGTAATTCTCTTGCATAGTTTCTGTCCTTAAACATATTAATTGGTATTTACATAATTTCTTTTCACAAAACAAAATCCATTTACACCGATTTACAATACAATTCAGACAAATACACAAAACCATTTTCAATCACACTCCGGCTTGCTACAAATGCATCATAAATTACATTACAATTAGAGTTTATGTATGAGAGCTGTTATAGTAGGTAAATGTAGAATGAAGGTAAATACCAGAAAGAGTTATCTAACTTGGCACACAGACAAAAAAACTAAATGTTGTTAACGACAGCCGGATGGGGATGGATTTGCTTGTTGAATGCTGGAAGAGTAAATATGTTGACTTAATATTCGATAGTAAACTCCAGTGAGCAATGAGACACATTGGGCAGGTTATAGGAAAGGGTTTTAAAATCCTTAATTTTCTATAGATGCTGATAGGGGGATACCAGAGAATTGAGGGAACTGGGTTACAAAACTATGGTCAGGTGATTGCTTGAATGTCATGATATAGTGTGAGACCAACAGGAGTCGGATGAGGTACACAGGAAGGCAACTAGATTTTTCTCTGGAAAAGTACCGCGTAACACAATCAATTACTTATATGATAAAGGAGCAAGGCTGGAAATAATTGGATGATAGGGGGAGGAGGAGGAGGCAGAAAGTGCTGGGAGTGTACAAGGCGTATACTGTTGATGAAACTTGGAAAGATTTATGGAAGTATTGAGACTAATGTTTGGAAGGAAAAAAAAGACTATTACTACAAACTGGCACTCGATTTTAGGTGTAAGGCAGTCGGTAAGGATGAGAGGGAATGGAATAAAGTACAAAGTGCAGCGATGATTAATTCATTAAAAACATGGGAAGAATTTAAGATTAAAATTCGTATAGGGCAAAAAAGGAGTGGGGGGTACAAGAAAGAGGAAAAATAAGTGTGTAAGGAAATTTTCATCTAGCGAGCGACCTGTGACAGTTAAATTAATTAAAAATTATACCGATATCGTTATGTATGGTAAAAAGATTTAATTCTATCTGTCCAGTATTGAGAAACAGTGTGGTAATTGGAGGACTAATTCATCACGTAAGTAAAGTAGCGTGCAATAAATTTAATATTCATTATGAATAATAAATATGACAAATAAATCCTGGAAACAAACAATAATTTCTTTCTTTTTATCATGGCTTTATCCCTCGTCGATGTCGAGGTCATTAGAAGAGGGAAAAGATGGGGGACATGGAACGGGAAGGAATTCGGCCATGGCCTTTTGTAGAAAGCATCCCAGCGTTCGTCTGGAGTGATTTCGGGAAACCATGGAAAACCGAAATCAGGCTGCTCGGACGGGGATTCGAACCAACGCCCTCCAGAATGCGAGGCCTAAGTGTTAACCACTTACCCATCACGCTCGGTAATAATTTCTAATCATTTCTACTGAATATATAGCTCAACAAATTACATGTACAAAAATAATTAAGTAAATTATAATTCCGTTGCCAGCAGCAAAAACGTCGTTAAAGGCATAATTGTAACACTTCACCTAGTGATCTGATGTAGACGCATAGCCCTATTTCTGGTAACAACGTTGATGGTATGATTAAAAAATCGACAGGATACAACTCTAAACTATTTCGTATCAAGCAGCGTTGAAAGAATAACATATTACTCACTGCTCATATTTATAGCAAAATTTTCATCATTACATCCCTACAACTGACATCAAACATTACTATGTATTGGGCTCTGGTACAATATTCCCCATTGATAGTTTTCAATTAACTTTCTTGGCATTTCTTTTTATTCTGCAAATTTCAGTACGAAAAAACAGGTCTCCCAAAAAGATTAAAAAAAAAATGTGATGACTTAAATCTATAGCAAATCTCTTGTGGAAGCACTTATGTCAAATTGTTAAAATTAGAGAAATCGAGTCAAAAAACTATAAAAGATACAGGGGTAAAGAATAAAAAGATTTCAAATTGTTTTTTTATACAATGAAATAAGTATCAGTGAACATTCTATGAAGAGAAATGAATTTCAATGATACTTTTAATAATCATCCTGGACATAATATTGATACAGTGTGTAATTAGATATTTTTTTCATACTAAATTGGAACTAAACAAATGAGCATTATTTTATAACATCTTGGATCAGTACATGAAGAGTTAAATTTTTGGGTTTAGCATTTCTTATAGCAAGCTCAGTATAAAAGCGGTGTCCTTTAGGGCTAAATAGGCGAACAACAATTCAAAGTTGCCGCCATTATTCAGCTATATTGTGCAATGTTTTTGGAAAGATCTTGCGACAAGCAGTTTGATTCTTTGATACTCACTTCCCTCGCTCACTACACAATATCGACAACGCAGTAAATCCTTTGAAATCAAGATTTTCTTCATATTTGGGAAAACGGTAATTTTTGTTAGGAGTTTGGTACAGATATGATTAGTTTGATTTAAAGTACTTTCTACTGTGAGTTTCCTCCAAAAACAAAAAGCATTAAAATAATAGTTAATCGAACTTCTAAGGCAATTGTAGAAAAAATTAATTAGTTTCCTCATCCAATGGTCTTAAATAATATATCTTATAAATTATTTTAAAAAGATAGGTTTTATAAAGTTTTATTAAAACTTACCGTTTCGATAGAGGTTCAGCCATAGTCACATATAAATACCTAGTTCCCAATAAGAAGGAGTTCGCAGCTTTCCAAGGAAAAGATATTATGTTTTACGACAGTGTAATATTGCAGAAATAGTATTGCATAAACAATTCTATAAAATTGAAACCTCGTCCCAGCGATAAAAAAAATCCTTCTAGCGTTTTTTTATTCACCGTTTAATTCCTGTATTGAGTGAAATAAGAAGTAAATTTTAAAAAATATATATATTTTGTTTCTTTAAATGTGTTATGAAGCATAACGGATAATATTGTGTTTGTTCCTTCGAAAGACAGGTAAACAATAATTGTCAACGTTTTATTAGTCAGTATCTCATTGCAGTTGTGTAGATATTTCACATCATTAAAATAATGCGTGTTATAAAAATTGGATAACTCTGCTAACGTAAAATGAAACCACTTTTCTTATAACTGGTACTCTTAGCGGTTATGGAGAGTGAGAATTCCTTTTCGTTGAGAGGGTTGAGAGGAAAGCGAGGGAACGGTTTCTTTGCAATATTCCGCCAATACGAAGAGGGGAAGTCGAGAAACGAGATAAACAGAATCGAATAGCTTGCGATGAAGGGTGACTGAATACTTCACGCTTCCTCACAATTTCGATCAAAATTAAACTGCGAATCAAACGCTATTGAAGTCTAATTGGTTATTTGTTAATATATTAATTATTACTTTATAGGATAAGATATTTGAATCAAAGCATTAAATTCATTTAGGGTATCTCTTTTAAAGTTTTTTTCTTATTCTTTTCTTTTACTTGTGGCTTTACTCCTCATCGATGTCCGTTGAGGTCATTAGAGGCGGGATGGGACTGGGGACATGGAACGGGAAGGAATTCGGTCATGGTCTTTTGAAGGAAGCATCCCAACATTCGCCTGGAGTGATTTGGGGAAACCATGGAAAACCAAAATCTGGATGCCCGGACGGGGATTCGAACCGCCGTCCTCCCGAATGCGAGACCGGGGCGCTAACCGCTCACCCACCATGCTCGATTTTTTGGGTATCATAGATTGGTTCTCACAATCACAGTGGTTACTTCGCAAAGGAAAAAGCGAAGTGTTTTGCTGGAAATTTATTATACCCGTAGATTAAAAATATAGATTATAAGTCAATCTATGAACGTAAAGAGACTTCGCAAACTCATCCGAAGAGATGATCTACCATTTATAGAATATAGGCCACACACTCTTGAAGCATGTTTTATTATTCAACAGATATGTGAATTATTAATGCCTCAGATCAGCGCTTACATTTAAAATTATATTTGTGTAGAAGACAACGGAAGTTATTATTTTCAAGGCCGCAATCTTTGTAAAAGAAAAATGGCTAAATAAAATGGTACAGATTATTTTTTAAGAAATGTTCTATGAAATTTTATAAAATATTCAAAGAAACATTATAAGCATACCATTACCCAATATCACACCTCAAAATCAAAAATGAAAGAATTTTAATGCTTAACGGAGAAAACTTTTAACAATTGTCAAGATACTGATTTCTGGAAAACAGCAAAAAAAAATCCAACATTAGTACCACCAACACTAGATGAAATAAAACACAGCCTAGAATCACACGGCACAAGAAGCAGTAAATCGTAATTAAACTAACGGAGAAACTTGTAATGAAGAAAATACAAGAAATCAAACAGAAGTACCCGATGGTTAGATATAAACAGTTATCTACCCTTCCTGAAAGATGAAGGCAAAATACATAAATAACCACGGAGATATGTCCATTATATTAATTACAAACAAGATATTATCTAAACTATAATCAAACCACTACAGATATCGTACTATACCAGAACACGAAGATTAACAGGACACTCCCAGAAAAGTGAAACGTTTCTTGACTGTTGCAATCGTTCAGACATCAGCGTCTGTTGGCGTAAGACTGATTGTTTAGGCCGTACGCTTGACTTGCCGGGTAAATTTGCTCTCCTCTAATCAGCAAACAGGCAAACAGCAGGTAGGTTGCTTAGGTGTGAGGTCAAGAAGTAGCATCCAAGATTCCGGTGTAGCATTTACGTTGACGAGTCTCCAATACGGCACATTGTAGTCTCCACTGTACTGATGCGTTATCACACAAAGAGTTTCTTGCATCTACGAAATTTGCGCTGAAGAATCTAAAACGCTGTTTGATAGAGGATATAAACTACTTAGAAAGTAAACTTAATACCACTTACATCTCCAAAACTGTGTACTATATTCCTCGAACTATTCCTCCTAATCGTAACTTTACATAACACTTCAGTTGTGTCCAAATTTATTTTTTCACAACTTATGTCATTTAGGTTTCCTATATTCTCTGCCAGATTTAGTATTCCTTATTTATTCTAAGATTTTCCGAACACTTCTTTCAGTTTACCCAACCTTTCTTTATCCATTTTAACAATATTTCTCTTTATTGTTTTTCATAATTTCTCAGTTCAATTTTTGATTATTTTCGTTAGTCCTGCAGTTTCAATTTCCAGAAACAAGTGATTCATGAAAAATTCATTGTTCTTGGTTTTTAAAAGAAACTTCACAATGATCAGAATTTAGAATCAAAAATTTTATTTTGATTTTTCTGTCTCAATATGATTCATGTAACTTGATATGTGCCAGCAACACCTGAATGTTTCTGCGTGATTCTAGTAAACGGTATTTGATAAATTATATCTCTTATTCGTTTGAAAAATGCAGGAAACTCAGTTGTCTCCAACATCTCGTCTGGGCAATCATTGCATCTACCATAAGCTAGGATCTTGAAGTTTGTTTGTAATGTAAACGTAGAAAAACACTCTTCTGGTCCAGGTCCTTGGATTGATGTGAGGAGATACAGTTCGGTAGTCCAATGAATGAACTAACCGTTAATGAAGCTGAATTTATCCTAAACACCTTACCTCTTACTGAGAATACGAAATACCCGCAGCCTCGGTACATATTTTGCAGCATGCTCAGTGGGCTTGAACGTCATTTCAGCTACGAAGAAAATGTTCTGGGTTTCATCGTGAGTTGAATCCGTATCTTAAACTTCCTAACATTTTCTGCTGCAAACTGAGCAATAGGAGTAGGCAGTTATTATTCACAACTCAACAATCTTCTTAGTGCCAGTATTGAGCACAAATGAACAGGAAATATATTCTGAGTTGAACTAATAATTGTTCTTGTATTATTTAGATAATGGAGTCCAGATTTTGCATAAAATTTACTCAGTGTTTGAGTTTTTGTAACCTGTGTCCGTCGTTTTTAATTTTCTGTGATGTGGTATGAGTTGAAAATATGACTATATTTGGAAGGGCCCAACGACTTTTGTGAATATGTATCCTCTTTTGCGTGTTAATGATTTTGTTTCCTTTGCTGCTATCGTTATATTAATGCACAGAAGAGGCAGGCAGAACAAATAAGTTCAAGCGAAGCTAGAGGAATAAGAAACTTCGACGGAAAATCTGTTTTCGTGTCACGTCGTACTCTCTTCGGAACTTTGCTGATCGGCGCAGAACTTGAGTAAACCGTAAGTTGTAAGAGAATTCGGCAGGCTGGTATCAGAAGCCAATCTGGCTCGGGGTGTGGCTGCGTTGGTTCCGGGAGACAGGTGTAGCCAGCTCAGCAAGTGTTTACCCCAGCGTCGCCTCCTCCGTCCACGCGTAACTCGATACGCTGCGGGCGTAGCGGGGCGGGGCAGCGCGGCGCACAAAAGCCGGACGGATAATCGCAACAGCGCCCCAGTCGATGTGGCGATAGATCGATAAAACGCCGTAGCCCGGCCCCACACCGTAATGAGCGGCCGAGTCTTGCCGGCGAGTTGGCGCCAGTGTGTCGCTCGCACATCTTACCGGAACGTTCAAAAACACAGTTCAGTCGTTATTCGAAACAGTTAGATAATATCTCGAGAAACAACGCTGTGTATGCTCGGTAGTTATTAATATAACAGCAGTATCTGCAAAAATGCTTGCTGAGTGATGCTGAAACCAAGAGATTTGCATTTACAATCTATATTTCGTACAGCGTGGATGGCACAAAACATTATGACCACCAACTTGATAGCGCGTTGGGCGTAATACAGCAGCGATTCTGCGTAGCATGTTTTCGACAAGTCCTTGGTAGGTTTCCGGTGGTATCTGGCACCAGATATCTACATACACGTCATGGAATACCCCGAATTTATAGGCCAGTGGTTTGTGGGCGTCCCAATCGAGTCCTATCGAATGAGATTAGGTGAATTTCGTGTCCAATACATCAACGTGTGTTAGAACAGAAGATCGCAATAAGAAACAAGTAACACAATCTTTAGATCAATAACAAAAAATAGTTGATGTTAATTTGTAGAAATAGCACGACATAAACCAAACGTAAGTTGAGAATTATAACAAAAAACATCAAAATGTGACTAGAAACTTTAAAATCGTGACTCTTTTGTTAAGGTCAAAATTCTGAATTTCTGTTAAAGGGATCAGAGTAACAATGACTGACTGCACGGATTCCACCGAAAGATTTCATGATAACTGATGATTGGCTGAGTTATTCAACAATTCTTCTCATATCGCAGAACTACCTTTCACTCCCTTGTTCCATTTCTAAGGTTCTTAATATCCAATGTTTATTTCTTCCCACGCTGATCAAGCAATGACGCGGTTCCAGTACTGCAAGGTGAAACCACGGTGAGGTTAGCAACGTCCTCCGTTAATCTTTTTGTAAACTGGTCTCGCGTTGTTCACACAGGGTGAGATCAGTACAGCTCTCACACGGCAATGTTCCGAAGTGTAGACGCGGAAAAAAAATTGTTTAGTTCGAACTTTTTTTTCCATTGAATGTCAAAGCAAGAACCCTGAAATAATTAATGGCGCCATGGCAATAGTAGGGCATGACACAATGGAGATATAAGTTAAACTGCATACATCTCTTTACTACAGCGGTATGAGCCAAATGCTGAAAGCTGCAAGCAGTGTGCAGACCTAAGAACCAACTGCAGAGCGAGAATAACGTGTCGCTTAATCAAATAAACAGCAAATTTCAATAACATAATAGTAATGAGTATGGTATTACTGACTGGGGTATCCGATTGGCAGAGATTAGATTTTCTGCGCATGCGCCTCAGTCTTGGTTACCCTTAACCTAACCCGGTAATCCTACTTGGTAAAGGGAACCTACAGTTGAACGTGGAGTCCAAACCACGGAAGTGTTCTCTGTCATACTTCACATTACACAGCAAGCTGTGCCAGAAGTGAAGGTCGGCTTTAGGGCCTTTGAAAATCTCCGCTGAAACAGGGATTCTAACAGGGGACCTTGAGATATCCAGTCAGACTCCTGAGCCACCAGACCACTTCTTTTTTTTTTTTTTTGCTGTCGTCAGTCTTTCGACTGGTTTGATGCAATCCTCCATTCCTTCCTATCCTGTGCTAACTTCTTCATTTCTACATACCCCTTACAACCCACGTCCTCAATTATCTGCTTCATTTATTCTAATCTCTGTCTTTCTCTACAGTTCTTACCTTCGACTGCTCCCTCCATTAACAAATTAACCAATCCAGCATGTCTCAAAATATGACCTACCAGCCTGTCTCTTCTTTCTGTAAGCTTCTTCCACAAACTTCTTTTCTCACCCATCATTTCCAAAACTTGTTCATTTCTTACTTAGTCAGTCCACTTAATTTTCAGCATTCTTCTGTAGCACCACATTTCAAATGCTTCAATTTTCTTTCTTTCCGGTATTCCTAAAGTCCATATTTCGCTACCACAAAGTGCTGTGCTCCACACAAAGAGTTTTAAAAATTTCTTTCTAATTCCTAAATCAATATTTGACCCTATAAGGTTTCTCTTTTTCATGAAGGCTCTTTTTGCTAGTGCTATTCTGCTTTTAACATCATTCCTGCTTCGGCCATCGGTAGTAATTTTGCTTCCCAAGTAACAGAACTCACTTACTTCTCCTATTGCATCCGATCCTATTTTTATATTTAATCAACTAGTATTGGTATCATTTCTGCTACATTTCATCACTTTTGGCTTGCTTTGATTTATATTCTGTCCAAAATCTTCCTTCAGTATTTTGTTCATGCCATTCAATAACTTCTCAATATCCTCAGCCCTCTCTGCTAACAAGACAATGTCATCAGCAAATCGTAGCAAACTGATTTTTTCTCCCTGAAAACTTATGCCACATGGACATTTTTCTTTGACTTTCTTCATTGCTTCTTCTACATACAAGTTGAATATTAACGGGGATAGACTACAACCTTGTCTCACACCCTTTTTAACTGATGCATGTCTCTCTTGATTCTCTACTTTTATTACAGCCACTTGATTCTTATCCAGACCTCTTAGTATGTTACAATTCCCATCATGAAATGAGAGGAAGGAATAAATTCTTGGGAGGCTACCACGGATTGCGGTCCATCATACGGTACAATCATTTCGAAAGGATTATAACCTCTTCCAAAATCTCATAACATCCAAAGACGGTGAGCAAGAATGAAGGCTATTCGTTAGGGCTGTCTGTAATGATATTGTGAGGCCGTAACACCGGTTAGTGCCGACTTTTATCGCTGATACGAAAGTTATAATCAGATATTTTTCGTAGTCTTTTCCAATAAGGCCCACCGCTGGTTCAAACGTTAGTGTTGTAGATTTTAATCTCTCGCAACCTCGATCATTTTTTGCAGTGGTCATCTTGTGGTAATCAGCGTAGCAGTTTGATTACTATGCTCTGTGAGCAGGGCATTAGTACGATGCTGCAAGCTTAATCGAATACACTACAACCACTTTTAGACGCAGATACATAACAGGGATTTCCTAGAGTACTTTTGCTTCCTGCAGGTGGAAAGTCTCATTTAAAGGTGGTTCATGCCAGCTTTTTGTCATTTACGGTCTGTTATGCAACAAAGAGCATATAACGTTCAGATATTACGAACAGACTGTGGGGAGTTTCATTAGGGTTTATTAGCAGGTACCGTGATTAATAACAGAAGTATTTGCGGTCGATTATATACACTCACCTACGAGCTTTAGTACCTACCTTTAGAAAAGAATTTCAGAATAAAAATATGATTAGCGCTGCGCTCAGTAGATAAACGCCACTCAGCAATTAATGCACAATTGGCGGCGTGTTGGTTTGATTCATGTCGCGGTCATCGATGATATTAATTGCACTGTATTGGGTATGATATTGTGAGTGTAAACATTCTGTATATAACTCAATTGGATACCGTGTGATACAAGAGGCAGTTCAATCAATACTTCAGTATCTGACAAAAGAAAAACCGGATGAATGTTAACAACAGTTTGTTGGTAATATTAACTTTGTATGTTTTCAAAATTTAAAACGATTCCTAGAGTGTCAGTTTATTACATAAATAACAATATGCAGTTATTTATTGCACTTTTCGTGTAAATGATAAATAAATACTCCAGAGAGAGAGAGAGCTCTTGCAGAACGTATGAAAGTGTTCAGTTTTTGTTGTTGTGTATCTAACGTGGGAAAGGGGAAAAAAGGGGAATAGTAAATTTCAAGAGTATTCATCCTCCAACTTTATGAGTTTTATTTATGATTATTACGATAGAAGCGATAACATCATATCAATAACGGCTTTGTAATAGTTATTTTTACATCTACCACTAAGCAGACAATGTGCACGACGTCGAACTGGTTCTAGATTCTACTAGGCTCTTCATATGCTCTTCAGAACTGAAACTTTTTCGAAGAACGACAAATCAATCCATACATCGCCGTATAGAGTAATGTTACGATTTTAAATAGTGCTCCGGTTATGCCTTTTGTTTCTTATTAAATGCAGTCAGTCCTATTGCAATAATTAGTTTTTTCGTCCTTTTGTTTGGGTAAAGTTTGGTACTCAACCCATAGTTTGTTTTGACTCTCCTGCAGAAGGTATACTAAGTATGTATTGGAGATTTGGTGGTATGTTTCTTTCCTTCTTACCTAACCTGATTATCCAACCGGGTGTAGGGAAACCTACAGCTTAACGTGGAATCCGAACCACGGAAGTTTTGTGGCTTGATTCACATTACACGGCAAGCTGTGCCAGAGGTGATGGTCGTGGTAAGGGCCTATAAACAACCCCATCGAGTCGGGGATTTGAACAGGAGACCTTTCAGTCGCGAGTCAGACGCCTAAAGCACTGAGCCACCACGTAGATCAGCACACAACTAAATCCACCATGAGCTTCCGTAGCTTCCTTACACTTTAAATTTGTAGATCAAAAAATTATATAGATGGTTTCTGAAAACAGTGTTATCTAATGAACACTAGTAGAATCTGGTACATGGCTATTCAAAAAGAAGGAGCAGATATTTCGTTATTATTTTTAACAAACTATAAAAGAGCCAGATACATTCCATACATCACTGAATGGATGAAGGCAGCCCAACCAATGTTTGTTACGGGCCACAATCTCTTTTCTTTGTTAGCCTGCGGGCCATGTAATACTTGTTACAGTAGGTATTTAAATATAACAAAGATACAAGTATCATAGTTTAATTACATTTAAAAAGTAAAAATCATTAACGAGACCTTTGCAGAAGTTTTTAAAGATTATATAATCAAAAGGTAAAAAAAAAAAAAAAAAAAAAAAAAAAAAAAAAAAAAAAAAAGCGGATATTTTTGAGCTAGCATATTCTGTTGTTGGCGGGCAAATTCAAATGCACCCGCGGGTCTGAGGTTGGGCAGCCATGGGATAGAGGAAGGTTCAAAGCTTGTAACTTCAGTCTATTAGTTGCATTTTCCGCCGCCCACGGCTCTGCTGTCTGTTAACGTGGAAATGGTGACGCCACAGGAGAAGTCGTTTTGTGTGCACAGTATACAAAAAGTGAATCCACTGTATGTGCAGCTTCCATTCCGTCGTAAGATCAATAAAGTTCCATCTCGTCATAATCAGATTTATGATTGGCACAACAAATTTGTAGGAGGTGGGTTGAAAATGTAAATTCGATAACTAGGGAGAAAGAAATGGACAATCGTTTTAAAGTCTGTCGCGCAACAAATAGTGCTCATTTCGAATGAACACAATAAAATTTTGAACATTTTTCTATCCAGTGAGGTACGGCACGTATTTGTATCGTTTATAGTTCGTGAGAAACAAAAATGCAAAATCTGGTCATCCTTTTTTATTAACCCTATACTTACATTTCTTCCACAATATTAGTTTCGTTCAAGGTTCCATTGTTTGCTTGTAAGCTGCAGTGTCACCTGGCATACTACTTGAACTTCATGCAGCGCCGCCTTTAACTACTGGCGCTACCGGCACTTGTCCTGGAAGATGGTTACAACTCTCCCTTGTGCCCTTGTCCTCTCGTACTCAGCAGGGCGCGCTAATGCCATAGAGGTCACGTGACACGGTGCTCTGCGCCAGAGACCGTCATTATAAGCGCCCGCCATCTTTACACGCCATAAACTGCAATATCACGTGCGAGGCCACAGCGCCGTAAATTAGACGCGACTCTCTGTCGACGCGAGGGGATGGCCTAGTTATTAACTCCGGCGAAATCTGCGCACGGCTAAAGCGTCGGATTTCGACTGCGCCCTATCTCTCCGACCTGCGAGCACCAGCCGGATTACATCGACCTAGCGCGAGGGAAGTATTTAAATTAAACAGTCGCTTTTCCAAGAATAACCTACGATCTGTTAGACCGTTTAAAAAGTATAAATATTTCAATTGGACACTCTTTTCTCAACTTGGATGAATATCTCGAAAAATAGTAAATGTTGTAATTTTTGTTTTTTTGTTTATGGTTTTACGCCTCGTCGACGTCGATCTCATTAGAGACGGGAAAGGACATAGTGCAAGGAACTGGAAGCAATTCGCCCATGGCATTTGAAGGAAACATCCCAGCATTGGCGTGGAGTAATTTGGGGAAACCATGGAAAACCCAAATCTGATTTGCTGGACAGGGATTCAAACTCACACCCATGCGAGGCCAGATTGTTGCAAAGCATTCGTTCGTTATTTCTCAGATTAATAAACAGTTTAATGATTCTTAATTTATTTCAGAATTGTATTTCAATGTTTTTAAATAATAATACAGATAATATGTAGATCTTCGATACTGTTTGAGACTTAATAGCATGGTAAACAATTAATTAGGCCTGCAAATTGGCAGAATAAAGTACACACCTCTATTGCACTCGATTTTACTTTCTTAACTAATCGTTCAATATGAGAAGCAGTTAATGACTTCATCACGACCATTCCCGCTGGTACAGCTGGTTGCGGCCACGTGATGGTGTGCGACGTTGACACGGGGTTAGGGGGTTCATGTCTAGATGGTGGTGGAAGAAACTGGAAATTTTCACCATCAGGACTTGGCCGGCATGGTAGGAGAGGTGGCGGTGCATAATATTAACAATCAGATTGTGCATCAAAGTCCTGGTTTAAATCCCAAACCTCTCTGTAGTGAGGGCATACGACTCTGTTGATGGTGATTCCGTCTGTTGGATGTAGACGATAAGTTGGGTGACCTCATCGGTGTCTTTCGAAAGATTAGGCCTAAATAAGGGTATCACTCTCCCCATTCTTTCATCTCTCATCCACAACACAAACAAAAGTCAACACTAAATACGTATACCTTCACAGTCATACTCATACATAAAAACACTTGACTCGAGGGAAATCACATTATTTTACCTTCCCAGACGTTCCCAAAGAGAGGTAAACATCCCCCATGGTAACCACCTACGCCCATACATGGGTATTCAAAGAATATTCTGACATTTTAACAAAGGAATCTTCCACAAATTTCAATAAACAAAATTGTTTTCATTACCTACAGGAAACAATAACTCGTGAAAAAATATACTATAAAAGAATAATCCTTTTGAAATTCAGTTTTCTGATGTAATTACGCTTATGTTATGTTTTTTATTACACAGATTCGTTTCCAAAATAGGAACATTATTTGCATTGTACAGTCTACCGGATGTTTATCAATAACCGTATCCTGGTTTCTTGTGGTAATATGGTAATCATTATTTCATTAATAGTGCAGTGAAAGGCATTTATTTTTAAAATGTTCTTATTCACCAAGATTAACTAGTAATCCCGTTAACTTCATTATGTAGACACCGAGTTTTCAAAATTATTAAATCAGAATACATGGTTCACCACACCCACCGGAATTTTAAAAATGTTTTTGAATAGCTTCTGTTTAAGCTGAACGGTAAAAAACATCGTTCGGCTCCAAGCAAGAAGTTATTTGATTAATCTTTAAAAACAGTTAACCAAAATTCATCTGTAAAACCCACACAGCTTCGTCGGAAATATTGTTCGTATAATATACCCTAAACTTAGCTATTAGCAATGAAATTCTTATCTTTACGTTTTTTCAATTGCGATGCCTTAAAACGTGATCATTTTCCCAATTTCTGTAACCCAGAGTGTTGCATTTTAGTCTGTTCAATGCCCCTCGTTGTTAAAATACATACGTAACATCTAAAGTTATACCTTAAATAGCCCATTCCATAAATGGGGATAAAGTAACTGAAACCTCATATCTCGGAGTTAGGAAAGGAATAGCAGAACGGCTGTTTGTTTCTTCTTTGAGAGTTTACACTGAAGGAAAGATTTACAAAATGTAATGTTTCCGGTTGCAACATTCATCGTATGTAAAATTTAATGTATTAATGTGCATCCACAAAGCGAGAAAGAAACTAATTAGTTAACGTAGGTCTGTATTTGGTTCCAACACTGTTAATAACACACTACGAGAAGAGAATGTCGAAACATTTGCTATGGACGAAAGATGCTCCTCTTGTCAAATTCAATAAAAATAATCCCTGAAGATACCATGGATTGGAATGGATACAATAATCAGCATAATAGCTGCTGTACTCAACTCAAATTTATTGTTAACACTGGGTGGATAATCGCTCAAAGTTAAAGTATTCGCATACAAAATTATATTCCTTTTAATTATTCACTGGCAGATATTAATTACTATATACACAAGTTTACACAAGTCCAGTACCACACTGAGTACGACACCGCAATCTCTTCCTACACAGGGTTTAGAATTAGTTACCAAGAGAAATGATGAATAATTTACCGAAAATGTTGAAGGAATTTAAAGATAAAATTTGTAGAGGGCAAATGTAAGTGGGTGCAGGATAGGGGGAAGATGCGGGTGTAGGGAAATTGCCACCGGAGCCTGTGCTCCATTGCAATTAAATTAAATAAATACCATACATAGGATGTTAAAAAAAGTGTAAAATAGTTTATGCTATGGACGGGGGTCATATTGTTGACTTGTTATTAACACCGAAATTATGCGTTTACGACCCAATATTTATTAGACATGTTTGTCTTATTTTGATTCATACTAGAACCTCCTAAAATATTTTATACGTTTTTTAACACCCTGTATAACAGTCTCTCTTTCTCTCTGCTCCGCGCGACCAAAGATATTAATACTAACTTCATATTACATCCGAAGCCTTTACATGCTATTACACTATAGAACTTTTACGTAAATGGATCACAAAACCCATTATATACAAATGATGGTTGGGACCTGAGAAGATCACAACACGCCCACCAGTACTTTTTAGTTTAGTAATTATTCTCATTACGCTGCAGTTTTAAATTTTGAGTATATCGCTACTTTAGCAAAAATAAAGATGCCTAGTAATTTCTACTTCATAAACATAATACGAAAAGCATAAACCAAAATTTTCTAATCGAGGTAACTAAGACTGAGTGGCACGAGAAAGGAAATGAGAAAAATTTATATAGCCTGGTATTAAATTTATGAAACTTTGAACTGAGTCCATTTTCAGAAGGACGGGAGGGCTGTAAGCTACTCTCCGTTACACATAATCAAATTCAAATAGAAGCAATGCAAGAGTCGCTATTCTGTCTCCTCGCCCAATTTTACTGATGATATTCTACCAAACTCACCGACTTCCCACACAGCCGACAGGCAAACCGTGTTTAGCTAAATGCCTGGAAAAGCGGCCGCCGACAAAAGGCGAACTCGTGTTTTAGTAAGCGCGTACAGAACGCCACGTCCGTTGTCAGGCGAATTTAAATTTTAAATGAAGGGCCCGCGGCATGAGCGCTCAGACATTACCGTCGGCAGTAGAGTGTTTTGCTGCGCGGCCGGTTGCAGAACTGCTTGGCGCTTAGGCGCTAAACACTCGCCGCCGCGCCGTATAAACGTAAGCTTTCATTACTGGTAACTGCATTTGGGACGCGAGGCGGAAGACGTCTTCTGCCTCGACCCAGAGAGACGGCGGGCGGCTCCATTTAGGCGGAACGCCTACCGTCCTCCCCCGGCGTGAATATATTTGACGGCATAATGAATCCGGGGGATTAACTTTCAATTACCAGGCGAAATTGGTGCAGGTGGGGAGCTTACGAGGCCGTTGGAGGAGCGGACAGGGCGCGCGATAACGCTAAATGGAACGGAAGGCGCTCCTACTTGCTCCCTGGGGCTCGACAACGACCTACTGAATGTGCGTGTTGCGATGAATGTGTTTCTGCGTGGTGTTAGCGGTTGTTTGCCTCGATTGTGTGTATGTATGTAGGAATTTAACGACATGTTGCGATTAACAGTGGTAACTACTAACAGTGTTCGGAGGCGCTGCTACGTGGAAACACTGTGGTTGTAAAGTTGGAAATTATTAATTCTATGTTATATTTCTGTATTGCGGTTCTCCCTACTATTGGTGCTAGCCTGTATTTCTTTTACCGAGCGTGGTGGGTGAGCGGTTAACGTTCTGGCCTCGCATTCCGTAAAACGCCGGTTCAAATCCCCGTCCGGGCACCCAGATTTGGATTTTCCATGGTTTCCTCAAGTCACTCCAGGCGATTACCGGGATGCTTCCTTCAAACGGCCATTGCTAAATTCCTTCCCGTTAGTTGTCCTCGGTCCCATCCCGCTTCTAATGATCTTGACGTCGACGAGGCGTAAAGCCATATGTAAAAATTAAAAAAAAACTGTATCTTTTCAACAATCTGAATTTTCTAGGGATTGCGTTCATTTCAATGAAGCTACAGTTCGCAACTTCGATACAAAACAGTTTCTCAGGAGGATGAGACATTTAATAGATGTTATTGTACAGCTGAATATACACGGTTTTGATAATCTGTACTAATCAGCTGCTTCTAGCACAAACAAAGAAAGCATTTACTTTATATGTTTGCCCATTGTTGAGAAAAAGTGGGCTGCAAACGTATTCTGGTTTTATACGATAGGTTGTGCCCACGACTTCGTCCACATTGAATTTGAGATTTGAGCTGATAAGTCACAGATGAGTGGTCTGCAAGCGCAGTGGTTAAGTTGCTTGCTTTCGAAAGTTCGTGCTCCGGACCACACTTAAATCTATGCGGAACCAAGTATTTTTAAGAGTTGAGTCTGATCACATGAGTTACGTGGTTCGGATTCCATGTTAGACTATAGGTCTCAGAAGAAAGGAATTGGCCGTTCCTACATCTGACACAATGGCTTAACATTTTTTTCCCTTTAATCTCTCCCTGCTAGTAATTCGGAAGTTGTAGTTGACCAGTAGGCACACTGTAGTATCGTTCACTTAGCTCCTCTGCAACCAATATATCAGCAGGCGCCGCATGGCTCATGTATAAACAGATTACTTCATTTGTATACACATGAAATATGTCACAAAATTCCTCATTTAATCGCAAAGTCTAATTTTTATGGGTTGAATGATTTAAACTCTCCATCTTCACGTATATACGGTGAATGTAATTGTTTTAAGCATGTATATGCGCATCATTTTTTCTTTTACCCGTTGAAACTGCTAATAATTGGGAAGATTTTATGGTTACGGTTGATACGTAGGCAGACTTTAGTATTGGTCACTTAGCTTCTCCGCAAGCAATATGTGACGGGGTGCGTGTGTGAACAGATTGCTTCATTTATATACATTCAAAAATTATGATATAAAATTCCTGATAGAATCTCAAAATCTATTTTATAGTTTGATCGATTTAAAAACGTATACAGATTCAATGTAGCCATATGTAGGGAAATAACTGAATTGTTTTCGTTTATACACTGTTCATAGATAAAGGTGAAGCACCCAGAAGGGCAGGAGGAAACGAAATGAAACGTCACGCGTTGAGAGAGGGTGTGATCTTGTTTTAGTTCGAGGAAAATTTACAAATAACTTGGCATTATGACCCCACTTATCATTATGATGTTGCACCTCCTCTGGCCGTTGTATCCTCTCCTAAGGTAAGCTGGCACATAAGTGAATATCCTGGATACTGGCACTGGGACGGAATCGATCAGAAATGGTCCCATACACGTTCTATCGGGGACAGATCTGGGAATCTTGCTGGCCACGGATGTACGTAAACATCATGCAGACAAAAACCCCTACATTTTTTTTCCAATTTAAAATTTATGTGTTTGATTTATGTATATCATTCGTTAAAATTTTTTTGCGAAAACAATGATGAAGCCTATTTAAAAATTACTTGTTATTGAAATTGTAAATATTTTCATAAGAAATGAAAAAGAATTAGCGATTCCAAATAATAAAACATATTAATACACAGTTAATATATGGATCTGTGAGCTCACATAAGCGGCAGGTACTCTACGGTTTTTTTATTTAATTTGTCCGGCGTTGATGTCTTTACAGCTGAGTACAGTTACCAAAGTTATTGCTTTTCAATCATCGTATTACTGGCGTTTTTTGCTTTTGTTTTCGTAATTGGTAAGATTCCATGTATTTATTTCATAAGAATCAGAAGTATAGGTTGTAGAACAGAAGTGTTGTTTTTTATTATCACTTCATTCTGCGTACAACTGCTGATATTCTACAGACATTCATGGGCTACGTTTGTAACCTAGCTCTTGTACGAGTAATTTGAATTCAATGTAAGTTGCTTTATGCACTACTTTGTTATTATAATTGTTTTGATGAGGTTTCATAAATTTGATTCAGATGACGCTTTTCTGGTCTATCACAATCATATAAATATTCTGACACTTCTTTAGTTTTGAAAGCTGACAGGTCAAGCTAAAAAGGATCAAAACTAAAAATATTATCAATATGTAACCTCTGCGGCGAAAGAGAAATAAAAGAAAACTAAAAAGGAATCGACGTTGTACGGCCCAGCAATATTTTTCCTTACAGCTGGTAATGGATGCAAGAGAAACTTCCGAGCCTGGATTATGGAGAGGAGCTTTCCGTGCAGCAACTTGGCGTGAACGCCCCTTCCATAATATCGAACTCCCCGCCCTTAAACCCACTTCTTTCCCCTCCAGCTGGCATCGCTGCCTTCTAAACGTTGTGTCCGGATATTAGCATAACGAGGCGTGGCTGTATATACACGAGGCATTAGCAGCCTCATTGGCAGGCATTAGTTGTAGCCTACAGGCAGGTGGAAGCCGCTGCAGATTTCAGCCACCAGGTCCTGAATGCCGAGTTTCGTGTACGCAGGCAGCGCTATGCTGATAACTTAGCATTGTTTATGTCAAGTATACTATAAAAAACATCGCGTCGTTACTCTACTAGTTGCTTTATAAAACATTATAAACAAAGTGATGCTATATTTTATGTTATGAAATTTATTGTTTTTTGTCCTCATGGAGATCTTCGTAATACTATCTCAGAATCAAACCTTTTAAAATTGGTAAATTTGTTTAAAGTACCGTAGATTCAATAGTTCAAGTAAGACGCATTTACTCTTGACATATTTCGTCAATGAATTCAAAACCCCTTCATTTTCGTAATGTTATGAGTGCATTCAATTCATAACTTTTTCGTGAAGCAACTGGTTAAATTTATATTTTTAATCAATAACATTATATACAGTACACTGTAAATTTAAAATTAAGATCACTGACGGATTAGTTACTATAGGATTTAATGGTGAGGGCAACGTTTATTTAAGTTTCTTTCAGTTAAAGCCTGATGGATGAAAAAAGAAACTGTAAAGGAGTTGGAACAACATTGATTTGATAGAACATTATCATATTTAAACAACGAACAGTATTTATGTAAAGGAAATAAAACATTTCTCTCAAAATATGTGTAAAGTTTACTTTTATTTACATGTAAGAACGGAAACTCAAGCGCTGCAGTAGATCTGATGCCTTGGTTGGTGGGTGTGCGTTCTTTAACATTTTGTGTTCTGCAGGTTGCTGACTTCGTGGTAGGCACAGGCCACCTGAATAAACTCTTCAACTTCTGTCCGAGACCAGAAAGAAAATTTCTGAACCTCTTGTGATCGTCATCGGGTATGAATGATTAAAGTCGATGTGTAACTACATCGATATCCCGTAGCCTGCAAATGGTTTTAAAGGTTTAAGAATCGCACTGTTTATGTTACACTGCGTCGCAAATGAGAAAATCTATGTTACTTTTTTACATTATTTTTTTACCTTTTCCATTGTTTTCAAGCGGCGTAAAATTTACCATTCGTTTTGCACAATTTTTGTAGTACAATTGGTTGAATATGATTAATACAAGTAATTGTTATTGACCTAGAGCTCAACGCGCAATCAAAATTTAGAATTTAAAACTTTAGACTAGTAATTGTCATCCAACGTAGCTTTAAGTTGGTGAAGTAAATCTCACATATTATATCCGCAAATGAAACATACTATTCAAATGGCGTGAACATCCAATTGATGGAAACAGCAGATTATGCGATTCTCTGCAAAATAGAGCTTTTTATATATAGTAAAACTGATTAAGGGTCTAGTACTTGTCACACAAGTTTTGCTACATGTGGTCCAAGAAATAAGTTTCAATGATATTAATTCCACTCTTCGTCATTTTTTTTCTGTGAAAATTTTGATAAAAGTCCCACTATAACAGTGCATGAGGACATAAAAACATTTCATGAAGTACAATATAATATACCTAACGGATCTTATTTCACTATTCATTTAATGCGTAATTTATGTACTGTTTAATACATAAAAAATATTTTTCAAGGCTGTCATATAGCGTAATTACACCTCCTAGTAAACGATTTAGCGCCGTATTAAAGGAATATTTCATGCAATAAAGTCAGTGCAGCTTCCACGCTGCGGTCCCAATACGGATAATGGGCTTAAATGTGGTATGTTGCTTATGAAGTACATTCCTCGTTTAGCAGATGTTACTGCACACGAAGCCTTAATTAAATACCAACGTAGGCTAGAGGGGTGCCAGATATTAGCTGGTATATTTCCAGTTTCGTTAATTTTATCTCCCTATGGCTAAATAAAGGTTACTCATCTAATAAGTTAATATGAAGTTGAACTCAGGCTGTTAATTTCGTGCAATATTCAGTTACTAAGGGGAAGAAATGTTTTCAGTTCAAAATACTGCGTTACATTTTTCAAAGAATGGGCGAATGATCATAAAAAGCTAGTTACATTTTCCTTTCAACAGTATGCATCATCATCAATTTTTTTATTCGGGTGTGGTTATGAAAAAGCTTCTTGCCTAATGTCTTGTCTTGCCACCACTTATCTTTGAGTATCGTCTCCTACTGCGGAATGTGACTGGAGTAACTTCACGGGAATGCTAATGAAGAAGTGGTGATCTGTGCGACGAAAATGAATAGTAATTAATAAGGTGATAACTTAAAAATAACGGAGAAAGATGGAACCTACTAGAGAACTGTAAGCTTTAATATTAAGAATTAATTAAGAGCATTATTTTGGTATATGGAGAGAGAGAGGAGTAAGGTAATTAATAAAGTAATGCGTGAGTTAGTTCGCTGGGAAGTAGGCGCCTTGAAACAGGTGTGGTTAACCAACCTTGTAAAATGAAAACTGGTCTTTGTCAGGGAGAGGTAGGTTTACCTCTTTCGTATTTGTGTAGTATGGTCAATAAGCCAGAGGTGAGACGCTGAAGTCTGTTTGTTTGTCGATCCGTCTAGACTCGGATTAAAGTGAAACCCCTTAAGAATCCCGTTAGACGTGCGTTATAAAAGGAATAACGGGCGTGTAATTAGCCTCAGTGTGTAGTAGTATCACAGTGCAGCGTCACCTCAATGTGTTATTCAGTGGCGAAGCAGCACAGTGACAACCAACCTGCCATGCAGCCAATAAGATGAGTAATATTCTCTCTCTCATATACTTGCAGTGATAATATTAATATGTGTGTTGTTGTAACGAAGAGGGTGGAAGTTAATGAACATATCAGATAGTAATTCATATTCAGTGGAAAAGAGTAGTAAGGTCGTGAAGTTTTCATTAGTAGTAAAGATTTAATAAATGTGAAACTTAATTTTAATAATTAAATTGTATTGTAGTTCACCCCAGTTTACCCGGTTAAGATTTCTTGAGAGTATATGGTTCTAGAGGGAGCAGCCTTTGGGAGGAAGAAGTCCAATAATAGTAGCAAAGACAGCAGACGCATTAAATAAACGTGTGGTTATAGAAGAAGATGCTGACAAGTACATGCAAATAAGTACAGCAGCATCGTTAGACTGGTCATATGTCGTTTTGCACTTGTTTCATCCAGTTATCTCGAGGTCTTCCTTTTTGGTTATTTTTCCAGTTACTGATCCTTCAAAATATGCCTTGGATAGTCTGTTTGGCGCCAGTTTCGTCATGTTACGAAATCATTCCAGTTTTAATTCTCCTATGATGTCTAGAACGCTTATTTGGAATCCCAGTTGACGTCCGTCTCATTTCCCTTGAGGCTTATGTCTCGTCTGTTATTCTGAATACTTCACCTGAGGTATTTCATTTAGGTCGCTTCAATCTGTTTGTTGCCTCCTTTTAGGATAGGAAGTAATACTAAAAATCTCTTTTAAATGTTTTTGAAGAAAAGAAATGAATGACATCAAGAGTGGAAGATAATACCACTAGCTTCAGACAGAAGAAAATGACACACCCATCAACCCTCAAGCTGAACTGAAGAAAAACCGAACACTGTATACAAATAATGTAATATTAAAATTATATTTATTGTAATATTGTTATATTAATGTTGTTTCAGTATGAGTTACTGTTGGTGAGACAGTAACTATAGTGATAGTTATTCTTTATCAAATTCTTATTGCCTTGAGATGCGAGAACAAATGAGTACTTCCTTCAATTTCTTTTTCTTTTTACACAGTAAACTAACGTCTAAATACTTTAATATCAGTGGTAGCAGCATATCTGTGCACAATTTTTTGCTGCATTCATGAATAGATCAGTTACATACCGTGAGTCCGCATATTTTTTTTTTACTACGGTGTAAGTAAAAATCTTGAGCATTATCAAGCAAAAAGAAGTCCGTCCAATTTGTACTGAAGATTATGAGGTAACACTTTACAGCTACGTTTATTTTATACTAGATTCTATGAACGTCAAAAAATAATAAAAAAGTTTGAACACACAGTACTGGTAATTCATTTCTTTGGCTTACGATAACAGTGACAGATAATATAGCGAAAAAACTTCCATCGAAAATAAAAATCTTCTAAAACCGTCAAAATTAACTGGTTAAACATAGTATTCAGGCAGTTCATTTCTTCACAGTTGGTTAACTTAATAAACCTCAATTTTGCATAAGCATATCTGTCCATTGCTAGTTCGGAAACGGAGGCCGGGAGTGTGAAGTCAGCTTTACGGGCATGATGACAAAATAACCAAGCTTAGCCTTTTATTATTTATTTTTTGCAATAGATTTACAAGAAACCAAAAAGTGAGATTGGCAGTGCCAGCTTGACGGAAGGAGACTCTTTGGTCATTGAACAGAGAAGTCACACGCGCGTTGTATGGCAGACAGAAGCAGATCGCACGACAAGCCAGTCGTGAAAGGACTTGAAAGTTTATTATATCAAAGTGATTAAGATATTTTGGGTTTATAAATACGATTCACTTAAAGGAGTGGTACGATTCAGTAACGTTAATGGTCGATAAGAACAGGAAAATAAAAGAAGAGTTTTGTAATATAATGAATTTTCTTGATTTATTGTTGCTCTCAGCAAAGTTTAGATATTTGAATTTCACAGTTCCATTTCTAACAGTGAACTGCTACAGAGTATACTATTGATTTGGTAGCTGTGTATCAGTTGATGTAAATTCATAGCTGTTAACCAATAGATAAATTAAACTATACGTAACAAATCTTAGAATTTGTCGTATTATGTTCAGATCGTGTGGTAGGTAGACAATTCACCCGAAATCAGGACAGTATGATCACTTACCGTGTCGTAACACTAATTTAAAATAACAAAATGATAGTACGTGAATTCGAATCCGCATCCGGTCATTCAGATTTTTCTTTACCGAAGTCTCTACAGGAAAATTCCGGGATGGTTCCTCTAAAACGCTGTGGCCAATTTTCTACTCCTTACGTGTCCCCAATTTTCTTCAGCCTCTAATCGCCTAGACTCCGACGAGGTGTAAAGTACAAAAAAGGACAGGAAGAAAATATACACACCACTATTTTATTGACACCATTATTTAACAGAAACTTGTTTTTATTATTCTTAAAATCCGACATCAGAATCAGTATGTAAAAAAAACTTTGTTATTTCTACGATTGATAT